>JAOXNO010000024.1:29843988-29862425 GCA_028565335.1 Limnodromus scolopaceus | reverse complement strand
GCGAGCTCACCCTAGTTCTGGCCGCCGGAGCCGCCGGTGCTGCCGGTGCTGCTGCCGCCGCCTCGCCGACCGACCAAGTTCCAGCGTAACATCATGGGAAAGACAAGGGATTGGAAATCAAAGGCATGGAAAGGCTTTTGCATATCCTGCTCTGGTATATTTGTATTCTGTAACTGGAAAAACTTGTGTGAAATTAATTAGGTGATAACTCCCAGCAACATTACCTTCTATTATGGCTCAAACCTATTTGTAGTGATATTCTGTGCTCAGTGGTCTAGAGCTGGTCTACATTTTCAAACACTAGATGGTGCCAATGGTCCACACATAAAGAAAAGCTGACTTTAAAACAAAAAATGCTCTATTTAATGGCAATACTGGCGTACTTTGGTCTCTGTGCAGTTCTGTGAATTAATTCAAAATCTACTGTTAAAATCTCTCATTTCCTAGAAAGTGACAGAAAAAAATTCTGTACAAGATAACAGTAACCCTCAGGTTAACTCACGGGTAATTTGGTGCTGGAGTCTACAGACAGGACAGCAATTCAGAAATGAAGTCTCAATACAGGGATGTTACCAGCATGGGCAGGTCAACATTCCTCTGGTCCAAACCATTTCTCAGATAGTGACTGGTACAAAGTGCTTCAAAGAAGCCCATAAGAGCCCTTTACAAGCAGATAATCGGAGTCGTACCCTTGGTCTTTGGCTGGTGCCTATAGGTTGGCTTAAACTTTAACATACAAAGTCAATCTTCCCAAAAACATGTTTCTAATTCAAAAACACATTGTTCTTCCTAGATAAAAAAATACTAGTTGACCTATTTTATAACTTAACTACAGACAATGATTGCAAGGTTCAGAAATGCAAACTGTATCTGTGCCTACATAATAAGAAGGATGCTGAAACTCTTTAACTTTTTTCTAGATTTAGTGCTTTTTTGAATAGAAAATATATTTTTCCATATGATAGTCTTACTGTTCTCACTGTATGACCAAACTCTAGTGAATGAAAAACAAATTACCATAACTTCAAATAAATGCATAATATCCACTGCATACTGCTTTACAGCAATATTTGGGGAAAAAATCTGTAGTCATTCTGCAAGCCAGTTTCATACTTTCCTGAGGCAGTTTGTATGAGGCTATTATCTGTGAGATAATGATCTTGATAGTTTGTGGGAAGACTGTTATTAAATTACTAGCAAGAAAGGGCAGAAAAAGAAGGAATATTTGACACCTCATTAGCATTTCTATTCTGATACTCTATTGTTTCAAATTATTGATGTTATTCTCTTTTCCCAGTCCAGATTTTCCTGTTTGTACACAGTTGGAGTACTGTGGGAAGAATAATTTTTGTCTGCCAAGGATATGCAAGAGAGTGCAATTATCTTTTTTCTGAGTCGTGGGGGAAGGGCTCACTTCATGTCATTATTTGTCAGTACAGATGCTAGATCCTGGTCCTCATATCAGAAGGATTATCATAAGGAACATCTCATAAATGCCAATGTAGCTGGACAGAGAGTCTATTTTCTCAGTGGAGAAGTAAGTACCATTTCTTAAATCCTTCTAACATGAATCTTTAAGAAGGTTCTTTGGATCCACTCTTGATATAAAATTGTTTCCTGAGAACTGGGTTGTGTCTTCATGTCTTTTGTGGCAGCAGCACGTATGTAAATAAATCAAGTTACTTTTAGAATATTGGTCTACAAGACTACAGGTATCTCTTACGAGTAGGCTCACAGGCCTATAGAGTGAGGCCCAGTCCATAGGTAACAGAAATGATGTGATATAGCCCACCATAAAGCAGACTGAGCACACAGAAGGTACCATGTCTCTGTTGTTTGTACATCTTGCATTTACAGGAACTATGTTGCCTCAGGAAACTTGTGTACAGAAGCTGTGGTGGGAGGGTGCATAGGACAGACAAACACACCAGAGGGAAAAGAACAGTATACCTATGCCTAGCTGACGATGATGTTTAGAGATACAACAAAGATTACAGGAGTTGTGAAAAATGAAGGAAGGTCAATAATACAGAATAATCTGGGTGGCATGGTCAACTGGACACAAGCAGAAGATATACTCAAACATAAAGTTATAGATCTAGGATGAAAGCATAAAAGATCATATTCAGACAACAGGTGAAAGCTGGAAGATCTGTCCTGTGAAGATGTGACATTGGAAAGGATTTGGCAATGAATAAGGCAGATTGTCTGTGAGCATTCAGCTTCTGATCTGATTCTGTAGCCAAGAACACTAATGCAATCCATAAATGTACTTATAAATCAAAAGTGAAGGGGCCTATTTGACATTTGTGTGATTGATTTCCACTAAATTCAGTGTTGAGACACTGAGGTTTAGCGGAGACTCACAATTGCCATTAAAAATTGGAAAACATTTTATAGTGAAATATTTCAGGAATTTGCTTTGCTTTGTTTATGGAACAAACATAAGTCCATAACCTCCTGTGCAGTTCCTCTGCAGATTAGCATTACTTCACACGCCCACTGGGTGCACTGTGTCACTCTTACAGTACGTGGGTAGATCAGGTTCCTGGGATGGGGTCATTTTCAAACTCATTTTGACGCAGTTACATTTTGCAAAGTTAGGTGAAATATTCTTAAAGAAAGAGAATGCCAGTGACGGGAGATGAATCTATTACCCAGTCAATAGGGATATAATGGAAATAAGGACTTTGGTTAAAAACTCTGTTCTGAGAATCAGCCACCTCAAGGTTCAAATCATGTCTGTCTGAGCAGCCAATTGCTGCGACACCACTCCCCGAAATCCAGGGAAGTCCTGAGTACATGGGCAAGTGCCACTGACACATGGCTACAATTCTCACGATCTGGGGATAAGCACAAGCTGGGGAGTAGAACTGCATTTATGGTCCAAATGCAGCCTTGTTGATCAGACATTGAGCAGTCCTGCCTTAAGCACTCCTTTGCAGATAGAGTCTCATTTCCTAACACTGTAATTGTAGATCATGTGCCAAACACTGATTAGCTTCAAAAGGCTAACTTCAATTTCTAGGTGTCCTTACAAAACTACCTACACAGCATTAACTCAAGCCCAAAGCCAACAATCTGCAAACTAAGTGACACTGCTGTAATGCTCAATAAGCAAAACTTCCCCACTAGCAAGCAAAACACCAAATAGATGGTTTTAATTTAACCCCTTTTTACTGGAGACAAGAGAAAAGGAAAAATAACAACATATCCACCATATATGCCTGAATAGTACATAATGCACAGGTCAACCACATCACTTCCATGAGGTTGGAAATAGATCCATCATAATTCTCCTCCAAAAGCTCTCAGGAATGACTAAGATAAACACCTTAACATGTGTGCTGCTCACATTACAATGCTCAGAAGGGATGAATTTGTGGATGTGTCTATGAGCAGCCTGTAAAGAGGATGCTCATTCCCTAGACTTGGCAAGAAGCTTACAAAAATAAAGCCATTTTGTGATACAGACCACATCAGTATTTTCAGCCTACAAGACAGAACTATTCTAGAGCATTAAAATGGCCACAGGTGTCAGAACTGTGTTTCCTAACTTTCTGTCCCAACTTAAAACTAAACTTGTTATGTGATACAGATCATGCCAGAATTTTCACCTCCAAAAGTGTGAGTTTTACACACATGTTCACCTAGGAAACTCTGCTTACATATCAAGTAAGTAGGAGTTAAGCTCAGGCTAAGGAATAATGAGGTATTGAATCACATCACAGCTCATTTACCAGTTTATATCCATTAACAAATTTTATAAGTTATCCATATTTGAATTTTTCATTTTAATAAACCCAACAAATGTTATTTACACACTTTATAGTGAAGTTTTAAGGTCTAATCTGTTAAACTGTAAAGCCTGATGAGATCCTCAGCTAGAAGATGTTAGGAACAAATAAGATTTATTTGAAAGTACAGAAAATGATCTGAACAAATACCAGATTCGGGTAAATTAATAGCAGGAAAATATACTCTGTTTCACTCTATTATGATGAATGGCATTTTGCCTGGAATATGAGTCATGGAGAACATTATATTCTGAGTGTAAGATATAGCTAGACAAGAAGGAAAGAGAAATAGTAATCTGGAGGATAAATTGCAGGAAGAAATAAGTAGGAATACACTGAAGTGATAGCAATACTGCATGAAGAACTAGTTAAGACTAAAAGCTAAATTGTATCTTATCACTTTGAAAGCCATTTGAGTTAAAAGTCTCAAGGATTCTGATGAGGGAATGTATCAGATCTCAAAGCCTGGCATGTAGCACGTGAGAGGATAGGACAAAGCATTCTCAGTCTGGGAGACCTGGCGCTGGAAAGAATTTTCAGCAGAGGTTAGATGAATCACGGTCTGAGCTCTCATGAGTCATTGCAAAACCTTCATTAACATTTGTAGACCCAAACAAACATTTACATTACCAACTGAAAACTCCCAGCTCTCCCACAGAACAATGAAGGATTAGAAGAAACAGCCCAGTCCAAAACAAAGCTTTTAAGAAAGTGAAATGTGAGAAAAGCCAGAGACTCAGAATTGAAACATTATTCATTGTTTCTATAAAGAATCCCCCAGAATTAGTGATGCCATTTCCATCTTCTCTGGTCACATGTAGACATCTTACTGATACTTAGACATTTTGGCAAAACGACATTAGCAATGCTGGCATCTATCCCCCCACACAGTAGTATCTCAGCTTGTGGTGGCAGTTTCCATTCGCTCTTTTTTTGTGGACTAGGGTCACTCAGGCTTCATCTGCAACTAGGACCATATGGCATTACTGTAATCATTACTAATAACTCTGTTCAAAAGTAAGGACACCAGAAACACAAAAGCATGTCAGGATTGAAACAGGGAAAGCTGGGAGTGACAGCAGGACAAAGCAGTCAAACTGCCGGCATGCAATTACTACACTTAGCTATACTGCTTGCCAAACGCAGTGCTATGCAGTGTCATTAACAGAATCCAGTCTTAATAAATGTCATTTGAGTAAGAAGCTTTGCAGACCCTGATTTGACACATCTATTACTGACATTACACAAGTCCTGCTTTGAGTCATTTTTGATTGAATGTGCTGATACAGACTGCAGCCAGAGCTGCAGATATTACTTCCATAGGACTTTTGGAAAATTACTTCTTGCAGCAATAACTACATCTAGTATTTTTTACACATCAAATAGCCTAAAAATGTGTCTGATAATTTAATTTAAGTTTGATTTGCTGCTATATTTAAATCTACTTACTTATTCTTTCAACGACAAAGCAATTCCCCACAACACTTCAATGCACTCTGCCTACATTTTTTTGTTCTGCTCTGTACATGCCCTCTGAATTTTGGCTTGGCAATGTATTAAGCTTATTATCTAGAACCTCTCTCAAGGCTATCAGTTTTATCTAGATTCCATTCAAATTTTAAATTTATGGCTAGGCTTTGCTTTATCTGGCTTGATTCAACACCTTCCTAAAAGGAAGTTAGAGTGAAGTATGTTTGTTTGATCTGACATTAAAGTTATTTTTTTTCATTAGGTTCTCCATATTTAAAGTGGGTTAGCAAATTGTCACAAAGTACTGAGCCATTTTCTGAACACAGAGATGTGGAAAAAAAAGCATTGCTTATGAGGGTCTGCCCCAGCTCTCACTGAAATCATCAGAAGCTGTTTCATTTACTGCAGTGGAAGCTGAGCTAGAGCTGAATGTCAGAACTACCTTTATTCCAGGATTTATTCCAGAAAGTGAAAACCTAATGTAAAAAACAGATGTTTTTGCCCTTTCCAGGTCTTTATTGAGGTGGAGAGAAGGAAGGATCCCAGTGCTGTTCACAATTGCATGAATTTCATGAAATGCAATTGATTTAAGTTTCCAGACTTCTGTGAAACTCTCAGCTGTCATCTTAAAAAAAGAAAAAGAACAAAAGGAAAAAAAGTAACTTAACTGCTTTTAAGACTACAGAGAAAGGTGGAAAACCATAAATAATAAGAGCTCAAAAATAAGAAGGCCAAGTCCCTCCTCCCAAAATTATTTGTGGTTAAATGCTACGATTTTTAACTCAGCTTCACAGTTTGGAGTTTCATTCCCTTTGAAATGCTTGGTATTGTTAATGCCTTTCTCTCACTGTGCTGGATAATTATTCTCTGTGCCATGACATTTCCCAAAGATTCTCAACAGAGTCAGCACTCCCATCATGCCAGAGGCTGTCCAAAAAGTCAAAATTTAAAAAGGGGGAAAGTCATGTAGCATGTTAGCAAAATTAATTTTACCATGAGGTAATATGGAAATGGATTAAAAAATGCTGTTTAAATTACATCATAATCTGCCTCAATCCTTGTATAAAATCAGACTGGAAGGGATGTTAGAAGACCTTCTGCAAAAATATCTAAGAATGCACCAGGTTGTTTTTTTCTAGAGGGAAACCTCTGTCATATATAGAATATAATATAGCTTTGGCAAACATTTATATATGCAATTGCTTATGCATATATATGAAGAGCTATTTGAAATTCCAGGGCTCCGTGACTGGTACAAAAATGATTACTGACAGCCCCATCTAATTCTGTATCTGATCTGCTGCTCACCCACTGTACTCAAATTTTTACAACAGAGAAACTATTGCAAGAGCAACTACAGAATATACTGCTCATAAAATGTCCAAGTACTTTATTAGCTCTACATACCTAGCTATCTCGTGCTATTCTGCTATTCATAAAAAAACCTGCTTGCTGTTTTCACAGAAATGAATTTTTGGTATCACCTGTGAATTTCCAGTGCATTCTGATCCATAAAGGGCATGCAGACTCTCCCACCAAATCAGAGGACCATGGATGAAATTTCAAGGAATTTCTTGTGTGTCACTTACTATTCTTTATCTGTCTGATTAGCACCTAAGTCTGCAAGTCATAATACAATATTTTAGGTTCTTCTTTGCTGTAAAACCTTGATACAACCCTAGCAGGAAAAGGAACTTCCTTTATGGCACCTACCCTGTTTTGTGACTGGGGAATTTTCATTAATATTTTCAGCTCTGAAGTTCAGAAGAGGTAACAGTCAATGTATTAGAAATCCACTCCCAGCTGATTTCACTGGCTGACAACTGGTACATGCATGAAGTATGGCAGTACTACCTAAATATTCGTCCGTGACTCACTTGCATTTTCTGTACATCTTTCCCTACCATCTACAGTCTAAAACTTATGTGCTTTTATTTCTCAAGACAGGCAGGGAATGAGAAGAGAACGTGAGCTAAATTCTCAGAGGGCATAAAAGTTCAGTATGAAGGTTGCACTGAAACCCCGAGATCCTCATTTCAGTCTGTGGTGAGTGTCTGAGTTTCAGCCACTGGCCATGCACAAAGCCATCTCCTGAGATAGTCGCAGAGGGGCACTCACACAGTGTTTCCAGCCTGCAGGAGCCAAGCCAGGGGAAGATGTGCAAGATGCACATCTAAGATGGGATGAATCACAGTCCAGAAATAGATATTTCTCTCCACTGGGGATAAGGAGAACACAAGGTGATTCAGTTGACAGGGTCTTTTAAAATACAGTCAGGGAGCTTCAGTGGGCCGGTCTGATTCCAGTGAACCAGGCATCCCTACCCAAGGTTGTCGGGAAACTTTGGAAGAATTAGAGCAATTTTCTTTTCCATAGCATGCCAGTCAATTAAAACTAAAGCTTTGTTTGTTAATAGTCTCAGCTAAATGGTGATAAAGCATCACAGGCCAGAAGAAAATGGTATACAGATTAAGATATAATATAGAGAAGATCTGTATCTGTATCTAGATCACAAAACATAAACAAACTTAAATATGTATCTTAGATAATGATCCTAGGTATATTTACCTTGTCTTTTCCACTGTATTGCTTGTCATGACATTAGCTTTTGTGATCTGCAGCATTAATTCTTGACTATTCTCTAGATAATTATGCAGACAGATGCGCTATATAGGACATCATTGTTTCAGGCACTGCACAAACACAATGGTGACACACCCTGCCTCAAAGAGTTTTCTGTCTAAAAGATGAACTAGAACAGAATTGTTGAAACATAAGACTGCAGAGCCAGAAAAGACTTCAGGAGATAGTATAGTCCAACTCTATGCACTAAGGCCAGCTAAGGCATGCTCAGATTTGTCCATTTTCTTGGAAAACAGCAATGAAGGCTATTATACAACCTACCCATACAATCTATTTTAGCACTTTGTATAATAGAATGATGAAAATAAACTATCCTCATTTGCAGCAAAGAAGATACATGTTTACCATATAAAACATTTTACTGTTGTAAGGATGAAGAACAGCTGAGCACTACATTTTTATAACATCCACTCACGCACTGAAAAATTGTTAAAATCTCTAACCATAACCTTCTCTTTTTTAACTGAACAAACTAATTCCTTAAGCTTTGCTTTAAGTTGTGCTTTCTAAAATCTGCCACGGGACAAAGTTTTCCAATAAGTCTTTAAAAAGATCAAGTAGAGCAGAATAATTACTTCCCTTGTTTAAAATATGACAGCCCTGTTCATTCATCTCGGAATGACACTATTTAGTTGACTTATCTGTAGTTGTAAAATACCTTTGTTCCCACATACTTTTCTGCTGTACTGCTACATAGGTGGTTATTTTCTAAACACACATCTACAATTTCTCCCTTCCTTGCTAGGCTAGTTATCCTGTTAAAGAAGAAAATTGGACTGGTTCATGTAATGACACAGTAGGGGGGCAGGGATGGAGGTTGTGGGTGGATTCTTATCAGTGTCTTATCTTGGCACTCACGCATTCATTCTTTGGTGTTTTTTGCCAAAACTGTAGGGGGTATGAAGTTAGGCTGACGAGCTTATCATTTCTGACTTCTCTTTGAAGCTGAATGTGCACTGTTTCTCTTTTCTAGACCTTGTAGATATCTATGAGATGTCTGCCAATGGTTCATATGTTAATTTCAGCTAATTGCTTGAGTAAAAGGTAAATTAACAACGTCATACCTTAGGTGAATGGCCAAATCAGAGAGCAATTGCAGATTATCTACTGTTTGATCCAGAACAGTCACTGCTATACATAAAGATGTTGTCTCAAATTGATAGATATGAACAGATTTTACCTTGCTCTGATTTGGCCAGTGCAGAGACTCACAGGTTCCCTCTGCACATCAAGCAGGGCAAGCCTGCCTTGTGCCTACTGCTGTGCGCACAGCTCATGCTGGTGCTGGGAGCCCCACACCAGTTCTGCTAGCTTTACCATTTTCTTTGTAATGAACATTTTCCAAACACAGTACAAGATTGATTTCACAATGGCATGGGTTAAAGTGCAAATGTGTCATTAGGGAAAGCCTGGATGGTTGGAGCAGCAAGATACATGAATCAAGACTCAGGAAAACAGGCTGGTTTGCATCACTCAAAGGTAGCTCCAGTTGGATGCAGGGAAGGAGAGCTGGACCAGAGAATCATGGGGTCTGTGGGTTCCAGGCAGAGTACAGCTGAGCCTAGGGGTGGGCAGTTGTGCCATGTGCCACAGTGAGCCATGCTGTGCTGGGCCATAATGGCCCGGTTCATGCCATACCAGACTGTGCCATGCCATGCTGTGCTGGCATGTCCCATACCAGACAGGCCACACCTAGCTGCGACAAGTCATGCCATATCACATGTGCTGGGCTATACTGGTCTGAAAGCCCCTGCAATCTCATCAACAGGCTGGGGTATGACTGGAGGAGGCAGGGATGCCCAAGGAATGGCAAGCTGGGCTTCAGGCAAAGGCATCTATGGGGCAGCATGGTCCTTTCTAAGCCGCAGGCAAGCCTGGCTGGCACCGCACTGCTCTTACCTCCACTGTATTTTGCTCATCCACTGGTGTATGAATATGCCTCCCCCAGATTTGCCTCTTCCTAATTTCTCCATCCTAGACAGTACTGGCAGAAGGTGTTATCTGTAATGGGAAATTAGTTGTTGAGATCCAAGGTGCTTGGATTTTCCTGGCTCAAACTGCTGTAAATAAATAACAGCCAGGTTTCACTCAAAGCTGTGCCTTCTGATGGAAAGTTTTGTGAGAGTTGTGTAGAGACAGCCTTCCCCACAAAGAGATAAATTTCAATACCAGTCAACTAGGAGAAAGTTGTACTAACAGCACTCTTTTCTACCTGCTCCCTTGCTTGTCAAGTTGCTGTAAACAGAGGGTTTTTTTCCTTGTCAGAAGGTCCTAAACCTAAAGATGTCCTGTTCTAGCAGGGCTGTGGAGGAGGGCTCTCAGAGCCTCCTCTTGCTTCAGTTTTAATGTCAGATGCAAAAAGGAGTGAGCCATCTGAGGCTGCTGATGCCAACACCCTGGGGACGCTCTGGGGCTCAGCAGGACATTCAGACCAGCGACGTCTCCACCCTGCAATGGGGCAGGAGGGCCCTTGGGCATAACTGTCATTTCCTAGCTATGAACTGCTTCAGAAGGTTCTTCACCCATTGTCTCCTGAAGTCCATGAAATATGCCTTACAGCTCTCAGCTGTAAGATTTTAGCACGTGCCTCCCAAGGGCAGGAAAACCAGCCATTCCTGGTACAAAGGATGCACTCAGAGGCTGGCTGGTGTCCTCTTTTCTGAACAGCACCGTATTCCTACTTCTTGAGAAATCATTTTTATTTAATGAGATACCCTGCTGCTATAATGGCCTATTTTAACTCATAGGTCTGCCATGTCAGACATGTAATGAATCTTTTTAATGGAACAATTTTGTTTCTTTTTTAAAAAGGTCCCACTTCCAAAACCGCCCAGAGTTTTTATTTCTTTTTCTCCATTTTTAATAACATGGGTGATAAATAATCTGATCTTTACTGCCACAGATCACATTTGTATGCTTTAAAATCTTCATTTTCCTTTGGAAATCCATTGCACACATTGATTCTACCATTGCTATATAGTTTCTCTAATCCTGGGAAATTTCCTTCCTCTCAAATGCTCAGTCTTTTTTATCACTGCTTCCTGGGCTGCAGCCTTTTACTTGTGAAAACGAAAATAATTATCTATCTAGCACTTTTGCTGTGACTCTCACTTCATTCAGGGATCATGGCTTCTGTATGTCAACTTCATTCTGCTCTCATTGTAATTCAAATGTTTGGAAAGAAGTTCCTCTACTGCTGCAGTGTGTATGGAAGACCTATTTTCTCATTCCCTCACCTCAGCACACTCACTACTTGTAAACTTGGGATTCTAGTTTGATTTTTCAGAGTTTATTTGATTTTTTTTCCTGTATAATAAATCCACATCATTTGTAAAAATATTGAAAAATGACCTTAAGGTATTGTAAGACTTCACATTTAGAATGGCATGCAACTGTGCCTTGATTTGCAATTAGTAAAACAAACTGTTAAACAAATCAAGCTTAACTCTAGAAATTTATCACATTGTGACCAAGAATGAAATTGGTTAGAGCTCAGACTTGGTGAAGTCCCAGCAACATTCAGATCCAGTTGAACAGTTCAAGACTGGAAATGTACCTGATTTGAACCCAGAGCATAATCTTCAGTTTTCTGAACGGATGGAAAGAGGAAAGGGCAGGTCTGGATGCAAACCCCGACTTCCTCTTACAACTACTGAGTCTTCAGAGTAACCCCATAGTTTAACTGCAGGTTTCTTCATTAAAGTTATTTCCAAGGACTGGAATGTACACCTGCAGCTCCCACTACGGCAAATGTCTCTTTGCTCTTTGGGCTGTCCAGCTCATTTGTTGCATTACAACCGTAAATCCCTTTGGAGCTGAGTTTTCTATAGGTCAGGTATTTTCTTTCCAGTAAAACCTCCTCTCTATCCTTCTAAGTACATTCTGTGATGCTGCCTTGATGAAGGTCATGATGAGATGATGACCATCAAGGATATTGACAGGTTCTCCCTTTATAAGCACCACTTACTCCCCTTTTCTCCAGCTGTTTTATGGAAAATATCTGGTTTTGAGAGTCTTGGAGGTTGTATTGAACAAAAGGAAATAAAACAAGAGGTAATAGGAAAGGGAATAAAGGAAGAAAATATTATATGAATTCTTAATGCCCAGCGAGGTAAACCAGAGTAGCAAATACTCATCCCAGAAGACATATGTAAAACCGGAGCTTCATATGACAGTAGTTTTAGCAGCATGAAATGGGAAAGCAGTTGTATCTGTGGCGTAAAGCAGTCCAGAGATGGTGACTAGATATCCACCAAAAGTGACAGAGTAACATTTACTTCTGTAGCTAGATAGCCAAAAGCTGATGGCTAGTAAGGTGCAAAGCTGTTCTCCTTGAGGCATTCAGAATTCCCAGTAAAGTGAATTGCTACAGCAGTTCATGTAAACACTGTGCAAGCTATATCAAGGAAATATCTGTACCCAAAGTCAGACAAACTTAATCCAAATTTTGCAGTCACTGGCTTAATCTTGAGATCCATCCACAACTGAAACTCCCAGTGCATTTATTTGCTAGAATGACATTTAAACAAACCAGATGATTTTTTTCTCTCCAGTAGAACTTCCTTTTTTTTTTTCCTTCAGCCATACTTTGTTTACACAAGCGCTACTCAGCTAAAGCTTTCTCTGTTTATGGCCCCAGTACTTACTCCATGTAAATCCTTGGCAACTTGAATCATTTGGAATGTGCAAAAATATACCTGTCTGCTTTCCTCCTTACCAAAAATCCTACTTGTGATCCAGACATGCATAAACTGTGCCTCAAAATAGACTGATTAATAATTTGAATCACTGTTCTAATTATGCCTTAATTTCACAAATGCAAATTCCTGACTTGAATAGTTTATCATTTTGCATTCCCGTGTTTTTGTTACTTCCTGAAAAAAGTTGGACTTCTCATTGATTAGCAATCTAGTATTAATTTACAGCATAATGTAGCCTCTACATTAAACTGGGTCTTCTTTCTGCTGATCAGTAAGACATGTTACACAAGCACTTATTTATCATGACATACATTTATTCAGATTTCTAATGTTTATATTTTATGATTATAGAAAAAGGTAACTGCATTGTCTCAGAGTTGATTTCTGTTTGTTTCCTGATTAGTGTTAAGCTACATTTAGGTGCAAATTGGCATTCAAATATAATACAAACATTCAGAATATTAAAGTAGTGTTTTATTAGTTGCATAAATTCAGGTTAAAATCTTCGCTATAGGAATAAAAAGGCTTGTTAAAACAAAATTTCCATTTAAAATGTCAACTTATCTTCATGAACTGAATGATTGTTCCTGGGTGTTGCATAATTCAGAATGTTAAAGGTAATTTTATCCCGAGACTGGAGGAAATTGAGTTTATCTGCTTCTTAGCATCTCAACTGTAAAGCACCTCTGTGAGTACACTGCTTAACTCTACAGCTACCATGCTTTATGTGTCTGACTTACTGATGACATTTTCAGAATTTCAGATGCAGTACTGAATTTCCTATTGGTATTAATAGGAAGACATGCAGGCTTGAAGACCACAGCTCAAGAGCTTGGTGTTTATAGCTTCTGATTTGCACCTGTGCTGCTGCGACCATGGGCAGCCCCATAGACTTGACACAGAAGTCTTCTTCAGCCCTTACGTTATTTATACTTCACCTTTCCTTCTAGGATCACTCCTACTAGTCATTAAGCACTTACACCCTTTCTTTCTGCAGCTATGCATCAGATATTTCTGAAGAAAGTGGTTGCACTAAGCAAGCTTGCAATGTAACTAGATGTATATAGACAACCAAATCTGTGGAATACTATAGCTAAGGTGCAAGACGCAAATCTCATTTTCAGAACTAAGTCTGAGTTGGTGGTGAGCCACTCAAAAGGACAGATTTAGAGTTCGGACTGAAGTCTTGATACTGTGGTAGTACTGTGCTTCCTTTCAGCCATGAAAAAAACTGGCAGATAGCGCTGTAGTGTCTCCCAGCCTGAAGAAGTGGAAAGACCACCAAGGAGCAACTAGAAGGTACGCAGGTGAAACTCCATTTCAGGCTCCAGGAATACCTTCCCTCTTTGCATGGGAGGCGAGGGTCTTTTACAGGTAACAGGAATAGTGATGATAGATTTTCTGTGGTTTGTTTATACCAGTAAAAAAGATTATGACAGTGGACTCAAAATAATATTTTTTAGTGGGAAATTAGGGTTTACATAGTATGATTTTATACATAGTTACTTACTGGTTTTTCATGCCACATAAATGCTATCTTTTCTGACACCATTTCCCAATCAGACTTCTTGAAAGCTTACACATAAAACAATTGCCATCACCTACAAGCAGAAGGAGATTGGCAGGAGAGTGTTCTCTGTAAAAGGTCCTTAATTGAGGAGTTGGCACCTCACCCTGAACTGAAATAGCCTCATGGGCATGCTGCAAATATTTTCCTATTGCCCAGACTTCTCAGTGGGGATAGAATTGGCAGGGAGCTAAGGTCTGTATGAAGGGTAGATTCTGTGATCTGTTTAGTTAAGATCTAACCACCAAGCGTACATATTTTACTGGCAGCTGCTGATGGCCCTGCTGGTCATCTGCTAGGTTTGCCAGATCAGTTTTGTAAGCAAACCAGAGATACCCATAACTTTCAGACTGGTGCCTCTTTCTGGACAGAAAAAAAAAAAAAAGAGACTTCTTCCAAGTGAGGAGCTCTACTTTCTGTTGAAGGGGCTGAGGCTATCGAATAACGAGCATACTTCTTATGTTTGAAAAAATACTACACAAACCAGAGACAAAACCAAAAAAAATGTTTGCCGGTGACCATGCTACATTCATACTGCACTGTGAACTGCAACAAACACACTGTGATATTGGAGGTTGCTTTATAATTGTGATAGCAAGGCTGATAATGTACTGGAAATAGATCACACTGGTAAAATACAATTTCTTTGTTTTGGCTTACAGACATCTCACAGAAAAAGCAGAGGTTTTCATATGCTGACCCTGGAATATTGTAACTACATTTTAAAAAGACATGGATTAAAATAAGTGGGTGCTGGTGTAACTCCAGCCTGACAAAGACTAGGCTGGAGGGCAGTAGCAAATGGGTTCAACCATAGCTGAACCACAGAATGTGAGGCATGTACTTCACTGGCTTATATTAATAGGACTGTGAGTCCCCAATGTCCTCTTTAAATGCACCCCAGAACTGTCATAACAGTCACATAATCCAAACTGCAATAGCAGCTGAGTATTAAAAAAAAAACAAACCAAAACCACAGAAATCTCCAAACAAAAATATTTTGAGAGAATTCTACAAAGAAGGATATAGTAATGGTAACTAGTATATAAGATGATATAAATAGGCCTGGATGACTAATTTATAATCAGATTACATATGGTGGTGTACAATCATTTATATTTCACTGAATTTCACTGAATTTTTTAGAGTTGGAAGGGACCATAGAGATCATCTAGTCCAACTCCCCTGCCAANNNAAGCATTGAAGAAATGCTTTTAGCACAAGAGCTCATTTAATTACTTGGTGTTAGAATTTGATGGCGTGTACCTGGAGTACAGTAGGACCATCTCCATGTTGCTGCACAAGTACCGGCAGTAGCAGCAAGGTTTGCAAGATCCTACTTTTCTTCCTCTAGTTTAAGAGCAGCTTACAGAACAGATTGCTCTTACAGTCACTGAAGCTCTGAAACCTGCTGGGGTGCCCACAGTTGTAGAAGTAAAATTATTCCTGGAGTTTAATCATAGTGCCTGCTATTAAAAAGCCAGGAACAGCTACACAGTCCCAGTGTATCACTGTCATCTACCTTTTGGGAGATTTTAGGGGATATTTTGAGCCAGCTCCTCAAGCTGATTTTGCTAATGACCCAGATAACATGGCCTTGGTGAAGTCATTAGCAGCTAGCACCACAAAAGAGATGTCAGTGTTCCAGCGCTTCATTGTTAGGCCAACTCATGACCAATGGGATCTCCAGCATTGAGATGGGCACTGCATCTTTCCCGCACAAAACCCTGTGTGTTGTTGGGGACTGAAGGATGAGATCCTCAAAAAGCAACAATCTGAGTGAGAAGCTACCTAAGCTGTATTAAGGTCTTCACACTTAAAGGATGCTAGATATCAAATTCCCAAGATGAAGAAGAGGAACATGTCTTCAGTTAGACTTTCACCATGAACTCCATTCTAGAGATAAAAGGCAGATCATTCTTACAGGAAAGAGGAATACACAGTGGGTAATATATGTGTTTTCTGATTAATTCTGATCATTTCAGAGCTGTTCTCAGAAGTTAAGAATGATACCTTTTATCCAGACTTATAATATTTTAGAATATTAAACTAAGGTTGAACACTTAACAGATCCCTTTGTGGACACATATGCATGGTATTGCTCAGTGTTGATGAGCAGCAGAACAGTCACCAGTATCATTCTTGCAGTCTTGCAAGAAGATCCAAAATCCAAGGAAGAATTTTCTCATGCTGATCAAGAATTAAATGGGAACAGATCTGAATCACAGTTTGATGGCACTAACAGTAAAAACAATTGCCAGACACTGATTACCATATGTGGCATGTTTGTGTTATGTTTGGAGAATCTGTACAAGAGAAACAGCTATTTCACAGCTTTGTTCTCACCTCTCGTTAGCACCTTGCAGTCTCCTAAAATTCTTGCTAAGAGATAAACGTATTTAATTCATAACTACCCAATAAAAAACAGACAAGGTGTTTTCTCACCATTCACAGCATAATGCCACTGCAACATTTTACTAGCCAGAATCTAAAATGACTACTCATTGCCATACAATAAATCAAAACCAAAGCAACTCATCCCAACTACTAACAAAGCCAACAGAAGACAAATTTTACTACATATCCCCAAAGACACTCAGGCATTACCCATATTTCAGTACAAGCTGAATGACCACACATCTTTGAGGATCCAGACCCCTAATCCTTGCTTCTGAGGATTCTGTTCCATTTCAAAGGATTCTAGAAGTTACTTTCAAAAAGATGCTTTGATCAAAAACCCCAGGTCTCCCCAGACAGGATTCCCCCCGTGAACAGCCAGAACATACAGGATTGATATGATCTGCTTGTACACTGCCCTCTATAATTTCTGGCTGGCAGAATTAGGGTGCAAGCTAAAATTCCCAGCTGGCATGCCAAGACAAGCATGCCACACTCCTCCAGAAACTGCCGTCTTGTAAAGTGCCCATTGAAGTCATAGTCCACTGGAAAAATAGCACAGCAATTATGTGCCCATTCCTAAAATTCACCAGCAGAAATTTGTTAAGTGGTCTCATTCCTCATGTGAAAGTAATTTATTTATCACTAGCTGGCAATTTCAGTTCAGAAGTCCTGTTTGCTACTTTTTGAAGGGAATACAGAACCAACAAGGTAAAACAATGCTGTTAAGATCTCTGGGAGCAGTCTCTCCAGATCCTTATGCATAGGAAAAAGATCAGCTGCTATTGTATTGCTATTTACCTGCTGGTGGCAAGCTGAATTTTTATTAAAGCTTTATTGGAAATAAACCTGCAATAACAGTAAATCAAATACAAATTCTAAATGAGACAGAACAAGTAGCATTTTTTATATACCATCACTAATATACCACATTTGGTACCTTATTACACAGCTTTATATGATGACCCATTCTCAATTAAACCAATTCAATGGAAATTAGGTCCCTGAATACCATTAAATATCTGCACATCTGAAGCAAACTAGGAGCAACACTTGAAGAAAAAGATACTATTCTAATCAAGAGTGGCAAAATCCGACTGTTAGCCTGAATTTGAAACAAAAGTTTATCTTCTATAGATGTTTGGGGTTTTTCTTATCATAGTACCAATTTATTTTAATACCTAGTCTTTCTTCAGCATTCTTAGTTATACCAATTTCACAAATACAACACTTTTTGCATGCAAATATACTTTGAGATATAGTTGTGTGTTCCTCAATGCACTGTAATCCTGTTGATCCAATCTTCTTGATAAAACACTGTCTTACAACAACCTGGATATGCCTTAATCTTTGGCAAAACTGAGATAGTATATCATAACCCATAGGTCTCCAAATAAGAACAAGATAAACCGATAGTTTTATGTATGAAATGTTCAATAAATATCACATTTTCTGCCTAACTTTAATCAATGCTGAGAGTTGAATAATTACACAGAGGAAGCGTTTATACAAATAAAACAGCTGTATAGCCCAAAGTATCAAGTACTGATGGTGAAACTTACATATATGCATATACAGACACATAAAATGTTCTGGAGAACTTGTCTGAATAGACCTTTATGGGGGAAAAAAAATCCCATACGAAAACTATGCTCTACTTGCTTTCTGCATTAACCAATTCCTTCATTAAAGGGGTTCTTGCATCAAACTCTTGTCTTAGTCTGCCCTAGTCACACAAGTATTACACACACAGACAACACATAGATAAGCTATCTCCTACCAATCCACATATGCCATAGGTTTTTTTTAATGAGTTCTAACCCCAACCTGACACCAACTTTCTCAGCAGCCTTGGACAAATGA
>JAOXNO010000024.1:29793511-29836058 GCA_028565335.1 Limnodromus scolopaceus | reverse complement strand
CTCAACGTTTCCCTCTTCTAAAGCAGAAAGTTGCTAAATCTTTTGTCTGGTAGAGCCACATCTCATTCTACAAGATCATTCACCAGGAGACAAAAAAAAAAAAAAAAAAGTCAAGTGGCAACTATTCCTGTTAACTTTCTCCAAATCATGTACTTTCATATATTGCCATTACGTGACTGGACACTTATTTGAGTCCATTAAGAAAGTGAACAGCCTGGAACATGCCACATGATTTACTTTGGAGATCAAAATCCAGCCCACAGGCTGTTCACTTCAGGTCTAAACTGAGCAGTAATTAACTTTAGGGTGCCTCTCAATTTCAGAGATACACAACAGTTGAAGAACTAAGCCATATGACTGAATTTGATTCAAGAAACATGCCACAACCACTTCTTTAAAGGTCAGAACTAGAACTTAATGCACTTCTGAGTTTTATGAAGAAAACAGATTCAACCTGGAAGGACACACAAGCAGACAAAGACACAATCCTCAAGCCCACCCAAACCAGCCGTAAGTTTAAGAAAGAGGTTTTACCATATGGGATACAGGCAGCCATCTGGTGAGCATCTAGCAACTAGAAAAGGCAAACCTCCTACAGGAGGCTGCTAAATCACTGGCTCAGTGACACAGTGCACATTTATAGAATAAACAAAGTCATTTCATAAACAAAACTTACTACTGGTTAGCTGCAGCTCTATGTCTAACAATTATATATAAGTAACTTCAGTTGGAAAGGATCCCCAAGAGTCTCTACTCTTGCCCCTGCCCCACTCAAAACACAGCCAACTTGGATGTTGCATGAAGCTGGCTCAGGGCTTTTCAAGTCAAGCTCTAAATACCTCCCCCACAGAGGTTCCACAATCTCTGTGGGTTCCTGTTATTACAATATCTGAGCACTATTATGGTGAAAATTGCTTTCCTTGTACGTAATTAGAATTGTCCACATTCTAACCTGTGTACGTTGTCTCTTATTCTATTACTGTGCAGCTCAGGAAGGCGTAGAGAGCACGGAGTCAGACTTTTCTATTAGTAGTTGAACACAGCAATTAATCCTCATCTTTGAGATGAAAAGGTGAAAAAAAACCCCGAGAGTTCCACTTGCTTCTTAATTTCAAATCAAACTGGGGTACTTTGGTACTCAATGAAACTCACCTTTTTTATAGGCACATCCTTGACAATAGTGAGACCCTGGCTGATGGACAGAACTCTTACAAATCCGACATATTGCAAATTTGTTCTTTCCGTAAGGGTCAAACCTGGGAAAAAGAAAAAGTATTTTATTTATCACCTTGAGATAAAGTATTTCCTTTGCCTCATCCTAAAAAGTCTAAGCCAGAGGGCACAGACAGAAACTCCAGCAAAAACTATAATTTAGAAAAAGGACATTCAAAGATTATTTCTAATAGGCTACACAAAGCTACAGAGAAGCTCCCACTTTCCCCATTGAGAGAGACTTCCTGCGTTACGGACATAAACTTAACAAAAACAGAACTAAAAATGTGTCTTTTTGTTAAGATTCACAGATTAGACAGAGTTGGAAGGGACCTCTAAAGACCATCTAGTCCAACACCCCTGCTAAAGCAGGATCGCCTAGAGCACGTTACTCAGGACTGCATCGAGGCGGGTCTTGAAAATCTCCAGAGAAGGGGACTCCACGACCTCTCTCAGCAGCCTCTTCCAGTGCTCTGTCACCCTCACTGTAAAGAGGTTTTTACTCATATTTGAGTGGAACTTCCTATGTTCCACCTTATGCCCATTCGCCCCTGTCCTATCACTGAAAACCACTGAAAAGAGTCTGGTTCCATTATCCTTCAACCCCACTCTTTAGGAACTTGTAAACATAGATAAGGTCTCCCCTCAGTCTTCCCAGCTCTTCTCCTAACTAAAGTATCAAACTCTAGCAATTTCAGTGAGGACTGCAGTAAAACAGATGCCCAGACTCTATGATTCAGCAAAAAGCACCCACAAAATACATATGGACATACTTTTACCAACTAATCAAATGTCATAATCCCAAAAATTATTAAAAAAAAAAAAATATATATGTATGTTTTGGACAAGTTTTGAGCAGTTGCCCAGAAAACAGGCCTCCATTACAGCAAACTGACTTTTTTAGCTGAAATCAGTATTAAATACTAACCTTGCCTTCTTTGAGGTCAATGCCTTGTTTTCATTTAACTTGCGGCCACCGCTTTCTACAAAAAGAATAAAACCATAAACCAATAAATTTCACTCTTCCAAGCATACTTAAAAAAACCCCTTAGTTTACAGCTTTTACACATGTGCAAATAAAGCCACTGTGAGATATAAAACACATAGCACAGCTTTAAAGCACAGGACAATGGAATACTTTATCCTGTGTTCTCTGTATCATCATTCTGCTCAAAGGAAAAAAGAAAACGTAAAACAGACAGACAAGTTCAATACAGAAGAGCTTAGGTGAAATAAATTCCCAAGGCATTAAATTAGCTTGGGAGGGAAACTACAGGAGTTAAAAATTAACCTAATTAACTCTTTCAAAGTTTAGCCTGAAGACTGTAAGATAGCTCAGGTACTTAACCAGCTTTAAGATACCTGAAAAACAAATGTTAAACCTCCCCGAGATTACCTGTAGTGTTTCTCGCACCATCTTTCCACGTGTCGGGAGTGATCACCGTACCGAGCTTCTTCTCACCTACGTAAGGAAACGTTACAAGGGGGAAAAAAATTAAAAGTATGCTGCATTAACACCCACAACAAGCGCTTGCCTGCGGGGGAATGACAGAGACGTTCCTGCAACCGCCACCTACAGCCCATCCTCTACAGCCCAGGACCCGTCGCTGCCGCTCGGCTCGGCTCGGCTCCAGGGCCGCCCTGGACCCCCGAGGGGAGAGCAGGGCCTGAGGGCAGGGTAGGCCCCGGAGGTTGGGGCAAGGCCACTACTCCCCCGGGACGCCCATACTCACACTTCTCGCACACCATGGCGGCCGACCCCGCACCACAACAACAACAAAGGCCACTTCCGGGTCCGCCCCGGAACTGACGTCTAGGTGCGGCCGGTTTCCGTTGCCGGGCGGCCCCGCGGCGGCGGCTGCGGTAAGGAGCGGGCCGGCCCCTTGGCCCCTCTCGGCCCGCGGCAGGTGTCGCTGGGACAGGCCGCGGCCTGAGGCCTGTCAGCAGGCCGCCCCGCCGCCTCCCGGCTGAGAGGGAGTGGTGAGGAGGCGCCTGGCCTGGCCTAGCCGGCCGGGGAAGCCGGGGCGCGGCGTGGGTGAGGCGGTTCCGCCTGTCAGGAAGGGTGCCGGGCGGTGCGCGGGGTGCCGGTGCAGGGGAGGCTGCTCGTCTGCTTGGTGCTACCGTGTCCGTGGGTCTGGGGTTGATTTTTTTAGACGAGTGACGTTCTTCTGCCCCAAAATAGTAACTTTCAGCCCCAAACTAAGCTTAGAGTTCTGCCTGGCGCGTTGCGACTAGAAAGTCTTACCCCGTGGCGCTTGTGCTGTGTTTCAGTAACGGGGTGCGATTTGCTGTATTGCAGGTGGCCGGTGAATGGGGAACACGATGAAAGAAGGAGAAATAAGGAGGCTTCTGGCTGCCAACCTCCTCTGTGTTTTTTCCATTGTACTGACAGCAATTCTTCCGGCTTTCTTCTGGAAAGGATTCACAGTTTTGGGAACACACCTCACATGGCTGTGTGTTTGTTCTGTTTGTGTTAGTACCCTTAATATAATCTTGCACTTAGTCTTTAGGCCAAATCTGACTCCTAAGAGAAGTTCATTTGCTCACAAGGTAAGATTTTTATTCTTAAATTGCTACCAGACAATACAGAGGGGAAGCAAATTCTTTCACTGAAATAATCGAATAAGAAAGAAGATAACAATTTTTGGTGGTAAATTCTTGTTTTCCATGAATGAGTTTGAGTGTAGCACCATTTGAAACAAGTTCTCCAATATTTTCATGATGTTATGCTTTCTCTGTCTGTACATAACCTGCTCAGGTGAGCAATTCTGTGTCTTTACTTTTTCTTGTCAATATATTGTTGTTTATAGTCCCAGCAATTGGTCTTCCAACAATTTATCTGGTAACAAAAATTGGCGAAATTAAATGGGTGCAGAACTCATTTAATAGTCCAGGCCTGACCTTCAGTGTTATGAAGAAAGTAATTACTGATAATTTCTACTATTAATTTCTGATGACTTTAAAGGAAGAGAAATAATTTTTAGAATTTGAGACATAAAAGAGAGACTAGCCCATTACAATTTCAACAAAGTTGGTAAGTTTTAAAAAAATATGTGAAAAGGTATTAAAATGGCTACATATACTTGAATTATGGAGTTTGCACACAGAAAAATCTAAATCTGGGCGAAATTTTTGTAGTTACAGTTTAAACAGGAACACTAAATCCCAATGAAGTAGGTCTGCACAGAGCGAATTCAGAGCAGCACACAACTTCTTCAGGAGTGGGGAAATACACTGGCGTTTTGAAGTCAGCTGGATAGTCTTGCACTCCCAACCTGCAGAGTCAGACAAGACTTAGTGCTCTGATGTGGTGATTCTCAAAAATGTAAGCAGACATCCCTGAAAGCAATATCTTTGTATGCAAGGCTTCTGTCTAGTTTTGCTGACTGAGGGGGATGTGAAATACACAAAATCATTATGGAAAACAAGTATTTTAACCATCTGTGATGTAAAAATGAGGCGGGCTTCATGTTCTAGGTGAAATTTCATCCCAGCCTAGCATAAGGAATAAATGTCAAAAAAAAGTGTTCAAGTGAAATTATGGATTTCCATTGGTGACCTGATCAGAACAGACCTAACCAGAACTGTTTATCAAGTGGCTAAACTTCTGTAAGATATAGTGAGTACCCAGAAACTGCTGTTTAAATTCATAGAAAATTGTGCGTGTTTTGCAGATTTGTAGAAAGTCATGAACATTGCTCAAGTGAATTTAGAATTTAAGATGCTAAGTTCAAAATGTAGTGGTTTTTATTGCATGTGTTTTTAGATATTACATTTGATTGTGAATGTCTTTTTCTTCCCCCGTATTATGTATTTTCTTGCTTTTAAATATTTTTTCACTTTCTGTAAAAGATGCCTTTTAATGAGTGGACATAACGCTCAGATGTAAAACAGAAATGTAAAAATATCCAATAAAATTAACTCTGTTCATCTTGTTATTTCCAGTTATATTTTTTGTATGGTAGCCTTATTATAATAGGGGCACGAAAAAAAATTTAGATGGAGTGTGATCATTTTTAGTTAATTATTTAAAGTATTAAATATAGAGAAAACTGTTTTGAAATATACCATGCTATTATCATACTATGCTATAGCTGAACCTAAAGAAATAAGTAGAGTACAATGCTAGCAATAACATAAGTAACATACATAGTCAAAATCTTCTCTTCTCTTTTGAAACATTATTCTGATATTTTATTGCTCTTTTTTAGATATCCAGATTTCTAAAATGCTGTATATACTTTTTCATGTCTTGCATACTGTTTCATGCGATTATTGTTCTTTATGGAGCACCTCTCATAGAGTAAGTCAGAAGACCCTGTCTTTCCCTAAATGTTTTAAGGGGCAGTCCTCCTTGCAGATATTGGTATAAGTACTTGTATATTTCCTGATACATTGGAAATCAAAGAATAGGCTCCTGGCTAGGGGAAGAAGGAGGGCTGTTTTGAGTTTTGTGGGGCTTTGTTGTTTTTTGGGGTGGGGTTTTTTTTTTGTTGTTTTTTGTTTGCTTGTTTAGAAGCTGTCTCTTACAATTTCTGTATATTAGGAGATGTGTTGTTCAAGATAGTTACAAACAACTCCTTTTACTTTAACGTTTTTGTTAAGCATATGGGTACAAACATTTTTCCATGTTTCGTTTAGTCATTTTCCCCATAAGATTCTAAACCACATATCTTGCATATCTTTCATCCTTTTGATATTAGTGTTTTAATCTTTAGGGATGATTAAAAAAAAAAAATAAAAGGAGAGACATGAAGCAGCCTGATTTCTGAGAGAGATCCGAAGTTACTCTCTAACAATGGCATCATGTAGTTTGGTTTCATGGTTGCTTCTACAACATCAAATTAGCAAAATCAATGGAATAATGAAGTAAATATCCAAGTGTACTTCAATTCAGAACTAACGTTCTGTATGAGGTACTCCTGTGTTTTTTAAAATGTTACAGATATCAGGCATTTAAAATAATGGCTGCATTTCAGTCTTTGTTGAGATAACAAGCGGATACCATAATTTTTTCCATTTTTCTTTACTGTTCTATAGAGTAAGAAAAAAGTACTTTATTCTTCTACATGAGGTTTAAGAAAGCATGCATGCTTTCACAAGTTGACTTGGATGGGGGGAGGTGTGTGTTTTCCTAAATCTTGGAACTCTTAGAAGACTTAGTGACTACCTCGCTTAATTTTGTAATATTCCTTCTTCGTAGGTCAGTGACTGAGACGTTTTTGTTTGCAGTTCTCCTGTCTACCTTTACTACTTTACAATGCTTGTGTATACTGGGACCAAACATACAAGCATGGATACGGGTATTTAGTAAAAATGGGTAAGTTCTATTCCAAAGTTTCTGATTTTACCCAGAATAGAAATGGACAGAATTGATGTAAACAATATATAATGGAATTTTTTTGTAAAGAAAGGAAAATGCCTGGAATTATGGGTGTTTTTCATATCAGCAATTACAGGTTTATGACAGCTTTTCTGACGAAGAAAATTATTATTTACATTGAACATGTTGATTCAGAAAAATAACTTCTTACTTTTGGTCTCCAGACACTAAATCTCACTTCATATGGGTGTTTGAAGGAAGTTTCAAACACGCAATTTACTGATGTAAAACCATTGTGCAATCCAGTATGATGGTTGTGAAATAAAGAGGAGACCTGAAACTGAACTCTAAAGGGAAACTCTTGCACCTGATCCAATAGTACCTTCATGAACACAGCTTTTAAAGTAGGAATAAGAATCCAGAACAAGCACTATTTTAACAGTATTTTTAACTTGAATATTATGGTGAAAATGATATATAATCTACTCTGGTCTTAAGTATGCAATGTTTACCCATTCTATTTTTCAGATTTCGAAGAAAGCTCTTTTCAGCATCAGAGTTTTCAAGCATTAATCTTTTTTCAAGAGTATGTTTAAAGTAAAATGAGCATTTTTATTTCTTTTTCACCTCAGTGGCAGCCATGACATTAGCATGCATCAAGGATAATGTATTTTTCAGAAGTATTCTATCTCTTCTGCCTTTATTCACTCACTAAATAACACGATTTTTGAAAGATGGGGATGCTGAAACATAAAGAAGCCCCTCCCGTATGCTTGAATTTAATAATTAGCTGCTAGCATTCATTCCATTTTAATAGTTCATGAGGGTGAAGTTTCATCTCAAAAGAAAGTGAAAAGTTGTGGAGCTAACCTGTGGAGCTATTTTTGGTTTAAACTTCCGCAGAGGAGGACAAAAGTAGACTTTTTATAGTAGTTTCAGGTATTGACTTGCGGTTTATCTTGGTTCTCAGCTTACTGAAAATTATCTTGATTCCTTTTTCAGGTTAGTTATGCTTGGGTTTTTTTATTTTTGGTGGAAGGGTTGAATAGAGTAATGGAAATGACAGCTAGCAAGACTTTTATTAAAGCATGGAGTTGTTTAACCAAAACAAATCATTGCTGATTCACTTAGTCATCTTTGGAGGTTTTGAAACTGGAAATAATAGTTGAATACAGATGTTTATCAAGCAGATGTTTGTCAAGCAGTCTGTCTTTGTGCCAGGTTAGATTTTGAATGGCTGTAAACTTCTTTCTTTCCTAGTATAGATCTTAATGTTATTTCAGCACAATTATTGCACAGGAAACAGGGTTGTCTTCTTTTGGCATTTTTGCTGTGACAACTTGTACGTCCTTCTTACTAGTGAGCCATGTGACATTAATCTGAATAAACCGTCTAATGATGACGTTTATTTAGACTAGCCTTTGAATGAAAATAAACTTCAAAGAAAAACGGTATTGATTTCTATTTTTTTTAAGGATTGTAGCAAGCTGCTCTTTTAAATCTGTCTTTTTTTCATTTGATCTCGTGAATGAGTTGGAACATCTTGCACTTAAGCATGAGCTGAGAGTAGGCATGATCTATTAAAAGATTGTCTCTAACTTAGCCATGTGGAATGAGGTGGGGCTGTTTGAGTGGAGGAAAAGGATGGGTAGCTAAGATCAGCACAGCTGTTTGCCTTGAAAGAAGAGTTTAGCAAATTGAATTGCACTGGGACAGCAAGCTGGAAAGTCTGATTTAGAGTATAACTTAGGAATTTGTTGTTAAAATATCTGAATACAATTTTGACTTAAGTAATTACTGGCATTTATTTTTGGTATTATTTACATGTGCCATATTTATAAGATCAAAAATGTGCTTGTGCTATTGACTTTGCAGAAGGGCAGAAAGCGACTT
This sequence comes from Limnodromus scolopaceus, assembly GCA_028565335.1. Classification (NCBI taxonomy): domain Eukaryota; kingdom Metazoa; phylum Chordata; class Aves; order Charadriiformes; family Scolopacidae; genus Limnodromus; species Limnodromus scolopaceus. The sequence goes on along the minus strand of JAOXNO010000024.1, from coordinate 29,827,630 downwards.
CTAGAAAAAGAAAGTTTATCTTGACATAGAAAATGTAAATAAGAAACAGAAATTAATTAGCTGTTGCTCTGGATAGCTTTCTGCTATGTTTTAGGGGATCTGGTGTGAAAATACTGATGCGCGTAATGTCTTGTGATAGGACTGTTCATAAAGTTACATTCAAGTAACTTGCATGTAATGTATTGCATCCTAATAGCTATGGTCCAACTGAGTCGGTCTGATTTAAATATTTTGCAAAGTTCTTGTTTTTTCTGAGAAGGTGGTAGATTTCTCTGTTTCCACTTGCAGCACTTGGAAGTGCAGTCACTGCTAGCAAAATCACTTCTAAGAAGGTTACTACAAGATCACTATAAGAGCCCATGCCTCGAGGAGGTGGATTATATGTGATAACATGTAATCTGTGACACTGCAGGGTTATTGTTCATAGTATAACGTTTAGGTTGTTGGTGTGATGGAGGGGAGGTGTTGTCTGGTTGTGTAGGGGGTTTTTTTGTGTACATGAAACAGTTGCATGAAACAAGTGTAGCTCAGAAAATTGCACATGCTCCGCATTTTCAAACTGAGTATGCTTTTGAATTGGAAATGTTGATTTGATGAATCAAATAGATTTATTTTTTTATTATTATCACTTTATTTTAGGAAGTTTGAAAAATTTGTACTTACCCACATATTTATAGTCTATGTGCACATAAAATGTGAGAAAAGTAAGCTACATAAGAAGAACTCTAGTTCTGAGTAATGAAGCTATAAATAGGGTGCTCTTCACTCCTGTATAAAAGCCTTTAAGAAATCAGCTTTCAATTGCTGATTTTTTTATTGGTCTTTTTGGAGACTGTTTATTTCAAATCACTAGTCTGAGTAATTGTGTTGAATTTTCTGGTATAATAGCAGTTGTGTCATCTGGGTAGGAAATGGGTTTTATTTGGAGCTTGTCAAAAAATTGTATAAAATTATAATTTTAAGGCTCCTGGTTTTTGTTTTGCCCATTTCAGGACTTGTTTGGGAACTGCATAGTCTTACAGACTTGGAAATGTTCTTTGTAAAGGTGGGCATCATCGAAGTGGTGTCCTGCCACAGCGCAGAATTCCAGATCTTGCCTGTCCAAAATCTGTCTTAGTAAATTCTTTTATGTTAACTAACCTCTTAATTAAGACATTATTAAAACCAGCACTTAATGTACTGTATTATTTATAGGGGTTAAATAATTACTTCAGGGTTTAAAAGGCCTTTTTGCCATTAGTGGTCATTTATCATCTTGAATATTGCTATTTTGCCTGCAGAATAGTTTTAGTTGTAGTTTATTCATAGTTTAAAAAATTAAGAAACCTTTAAAACTCAAAGTTTATAAATGTTTCTGCAGTTGTTAGCTTCATGCAAATGATGTGATGGGTTAATGTGTTAAAGAATACCTGCAAAAATCCCAATAGGTCACATGCCATGCAGAAAAGAGAATACTCAAAGCATTGTTGCTGCAGGGTAATGTTGGAGGACAAGTTGGTCATACTTGAGTAGCCAGTGCCCATACTGCAGAGTGGTTGAATTAGAAGCTCAGATGTTTGCCAGACTACCGATGGTTGTTCTCCACTCGGGCACTGTGCCTTGCTAATTCTGTTGTTTTGCTTTTGGACTTGGTCTGATACCTCTGTATGGTGGAGCAGTATGTGTGTAGATTTACCAGATAAAATGTCTTTCGGGGTATGAATGTATCTCAGTCAGTCCTTGGTATATTCTGCTGGCTCTTTCACTGCTCTAAGGCTGTAATGAATGTTCTCTTTCTCATGTTGCCTAACAGCTCTCTGCTTAGTTATTCAGCTTCTGAAAATAATTTACAATAATTTTCTACGTGGAGACTCCTGAAGTTTTCTAGTTAAATCAGGACCTTTCTCTTTAAAAAGAACTCTCAAGCCAGTACGATTATGAGTTGAAATCAAGTGTTGTAAGTTAGAGGTATGGGGTTATTGTAGAAGAAACAGTTCCAGTTTCTGCTCAAAATGTCAACATTGCACTGTAACTAGTATAATCTTTATGACCTTTGTTTTACAAACAATAAAAAAGTGTTTGCCTTACACTTGTGAGCCCTTCAGTCAGGATCAAATGCAGCAGTAATTTATGTTTACTCAGAAGTAAAGTCAGAAATGTTAGGTTCTTCAAAACAAGGTCTAGGGTTAAAGTTTTCATGTCTGCAGCCTAAACAGCACATACGTAGTTTGGAGTTTACTATTCAGTTAGTCTCCTAGCTATAAGAATGCCCATTTCTTTTCTTCTGTTGGTTAAAGTTTGGTTTCTGTTTATAATCTGAGATAAAGTGAACTTAAAAGATTCAGATCCTCTTACCTTACTGATTTGGAGGAGGGATTTGAACCCGCTTCTTCTGTCTCAGAACTGTGCCCTACTGTGTCCTGGACTTCCGTTCTTGTTTCTTAATTGGTACCGAGCACTCAAATGCATGGCTTGAGAAAAGCAAAGCAATCACTTGGCAAATGGATGACGGACAATAAGTGCTTGTCTATTAAACAGAAACCCGGCTTTGCCAAAACTTTTGAAGTCAGTAGTGGTAGAAGTCTATGAACTGAGAACTGGAGTCATTAACGTTTTGTTATGATATATGTGCCTTGATTGCTGATGCAAGAATTCTTTAGCATGCAGTAAATTTATCCTGCAGCCAGTGTATTTGAACTTGGATGCAATGTTGCTGATGGGCTGCAACATGCAGGTTACATTAATTCACAATGTTTCTTTTCAGTTGATGGAAATTTGCTTTAGAATATTCACATAGTGGACTTGTATAAATATTAAATTGTCTTAGTCATCAAATAATAACAATGTGACTCCACCATAGAGTACTTTGTGACTGTGCTTGAACTCTTCTGTACAATCCCCCGCTACCTTTTCCTATCTGCTTTCCCACACAATGCACACAGTATCATTGTGATATTTTAACTTGCTCAAACAGTGTTTCAAGCTCAATAGGAGTGTTTCCAGGTAAAATAAATTAGCTTTTACAGTAAGCATTTCAAGGGAAAAAAAAAAATCTCTGAATGTGTGATATAGAAAGATTGTGATTATCGCTAAAATATTCAACTTATATTTTACATATATTGTGTATCTCTTAGGAGAAACCTGCATACTATTTATCAAAGATACTGATTTTTTTTTTTTTTTATCTGTAGTCTCAAAAATCTTGGGAGAAACCAGATCTAGTGTTCTGACCTGGTAACTTCTGCTTTTGAAATCTTATAACACACTATTTTTACAGAGCTATGTCCATCTGGGAAAGCAGTCTACAGATTACTACAATATGCAGTATACTAGGAGCTTGGTTTGGAGCATTTCCTATTCCTCTTGATTGGGATCGGCCTTGGCAGGTTAGTATCTGCAGTTTTCTCATAAATATAAAAATATTAATTTTCTACATATGCACGCAATGCAAAATTGCTTTGAAACTGTAAAGGTATATTGGGTTTATTCATAAGCTGTTCCTACAGGGTTATGCCAAACATTTAAAAAGTTATTGGAAGCATCTATACTTAGAGTATAAGGATGTAAAATGCAGAAGTATTCCCTCCCTTTTTAATAGGTTCTTTGTTATAGATTTATGACTGTCTGTTGCATGCAAATTTTATCATGAAGTAGAGCTGTAAGGATTTTGATATGAAGAAGCTAGACAAGCAGGAGGAGAAATGTGAAATGATGAAGATGGCTCCAAGTTTATCTGCCTTCAGTCTGGTATCTTTTATTGTTTATGGGTAGGGAAGGAAAGATGCTTTCCTAGTGTTTTAGTCCCCCTCTGTCTTCCATAAAAGCACTTAAGAATGCATTTTAAATGGATTTGGATTGATTTGTGGAAATGGTGTGGCTGAAGCACTGTACGAAAAACTTACCTTCTGATTTCAAAGGAAGGCAAGCATTAGCTTTGTAGTTGTACAATAAAAAATGTGAAGCTGGCATTGCAGATTCTGTCTTCATAAATTCAAACATCTGTGCTATTTTCTTAATACTTTGGTTGGCATGGAGAAGTTATTCCATTAACTATAACTGAAGTCTGCAATTGCCATAAAATTGTGACACTAGTAACACTTTTTCCTAATGTCTTCAGTGGATATTTTCTTTCCTCTGGTTACCAAACTCGTACGTGCTCAGCTGAATGCTATCTACCAAGCCTGTTCTTAAGCAGATGGTTTCAAAGGTTTCTTTCAGAAATCAGTATAACAGGTGATACGCTTTTCCCTCTGATATTGTAGAGACATTGTGGCTTACAGCTGCAATGGAAATTTGTCTTCCAGAAGTAGCCAACAGCCTGCTTTTATGCCACCCGCCTTTCTTTACACCAGTGTACTGAGATACAGTGTACTGAGTAAAAATTACTATTTCAACAATAATAGTAGAGGAGTAGGTTAATACTTGAAGTAAAAAGAATCAAGTTTTCTTCCCTAAGAACACTTGGTTTTACTCTTGTGAGATGTTTCATTGTCAATCTGGTGTAGGTATGCATTGGCACTAGTTAATTGTTGATAGACGTGAATGTCACCCAAAAATCAAGGGATTCATTGAAATGCAATCTCTGATCTTCTAGTGAAGTCTCATTCACCTCCCTGTTCCAATGACAGGCAAGTGCTTTTTTTCTTGCTCAGCTGGGATTTTTAAATGGTGTGTCACATCTGGCAGGTTTTATTTTATTCCCATTCTTGCAGCCAAGATTTGTCACAGTGTCTTCACTGTCATCTGGGCTTTGACTCAATCTAGAATTGTTTGTGAAAACTTGCCATTATATGCTATATAAATGCATGTTGTCCATTTCTGTGCTTTATTCACGTTTGTCAAAGAAAATCCAAAACCCTCTCTGTCTTCTTTTTGTTGGGTGTGAGCAAGCTGCTCTTACGGGTTGCAAGTAATAGAACTTGGTCATCTGGGATGGAAACAGTTGTGTGCATGAACAATAATTGCAGAAAATACCGGTCACCATTTAGGATTAGCGTAAGTCTATGTACATGTATTTTGGATTATATTCAGTAACCTAAATGTAATGTTGAGTGCCATCTGATGCATCCAAGAAACTCATGTGGGACTGCTGGATATGGTGCAGGACCTAAAGGAGACCCATCACCTCTCAGAACAGTAGCTGGAGACTAGATAGAATAGTGGAATGCCTAAAATTGTACTGGACATCCACGTTTAGACAAATGAATCCTATATGACTACTCTGTCTCTTCTAGGCAGATGCAGATACATACACGCGTGCGCACATACGCGTAAAATCTCAGACTTTGCTAATATGCTATGTATTAAAATGTCACCCTTTATGCACCAATGATATAAGGAAAACTTAATAATTAAGTCAGTAGGTTCTGACTAACAAAAGAAAGACACTTATAGATTAAGAAAGATACTTTAAATACAGTTAAGTTTTTACTTTATTGTCCATTTTCCCATCTTGCCACAGCAGGAGACACAAGCTTGGTAATGGTCTGACAGCTTTTTCTGTTTGAAAACTCTTCCAAGTCAATAAAAGCCAATATGACTGACAAAAGTTAAGCCCTAGAATCTATACTTAGACATTTAAAAAAGATATTATCTGACGCCTCAGAACAGCAAAGCGTCTGCAGAAACCTCAAATACCATAACTTGTCACTAGCTGTTTCTGGGCATGAATGCTCCCCAGAGAATTCAGGCAGCAGCAGAAACTGTAAACCTGCATTTTCCCTTTCCTTCACCATCTCCACCCTCATTTCTAACATACTCCTGATGCCAGAGTTGCCAGGGGAGTTTCTATCAACTCCTGCATCAAAGCAATTTTCCTATGCCTAGATCCAGAGCATCTGCTGTGTTCTTTCCCTTGAGTTCCGCTCATTTTTCTCTATCCCCACTTTTCTGCCTTTTAGGGTTTAAAATAGTGGTGTGGGGAAGGAAATCTTGCTTTCCATTTTGGGTCTGAACTGCTTGGTCATTACTTTAATCATCATCTGATCAATTTAAGACCAACCATAGAGAAGTTTGCTTATCAGTCCTACAGGCTGCCACTTTGAAAACGTTTTTGGAAAACTGCAGTTTTAAGAGTTTTTTTTTTTTCCAAGATCTGCTGTTTAAGGGGAATGAAAGAAGCTTTTTTTTAAATGTAATGTAGATTTTAAAGTCAAATTATCTCAGCAAAGCAACACACTGAAGCACCAAAATGGTAGCAAATCCTGAAGGTAGAGATGAACCTCTTTTAAAGTGGCTTATTAAAGGTCCTGTTCACAACTCTCAGGAGTTTTTAGCCACCTATTGATAATTTAATATTTTTGTGAAGGTGATCTTTTAAATATTGGTCACCAAGACAGACTTAAAAAAGTGTCCTGGCCACAGATTTTCAATAGTTGCCCAAGAAACACTGCTTCCTAGTCCAGCCAAACTGAGATATGTATGGATTGGGTTCTCTGGAAACACTGAACTTCATGCAACAGTTGACCTAAGTCTTGTCTTTCTGTGGCTGCTGAGTAGTATGGATTCAACAACGCACGTATTGAGTCACATGTTACCACATGTGCGTTGTTGTCCCAAACATTCAGAGCCAAGAGACACTTCTGTTGTTTTTCAGAAGCTCACTGAGAACTAGCAACGAAACCCCTTTTTGCAGGAGTGTTCCCTTTTGCTACCTGATGTTGGGTGACTGCAGAAACTCATAATAGAATCTTTCACTGTAGCAATGAAAAGAAGAGAGGTGCTTTCTGTGTTACCTTCAGCCTAAGGGAGGGGAAAGAAGAATGGCTGTCATAAAGAATTGTGCTGCTGTTCCAGATCTGGTTTGGGAAAAAAATCTGTAGTGCACATTGCCTGTCTCCTGAGTGGCTGATCTAACAACTGCCTTGCTGAACATAAAAAAACCACCCGTACATAATGCAGGTGCAGGAAGAAGTTCTTTATTTTAAAAATAATTAAAATTATTATAATAATTTTTAGTATAATTAATTAAAAAATAATCTCCCAAAAGACATGGACTGGCAGTGTTTTGTGTAGAACCTAGTCCAGCTGGAATGCTTATGGGAGCACCTACAGATTAAGTCCAAGCAAGGTCTGGGGAAAAAAAATAAATCATGTAGATCTTAATGTAGGCTTAAAAGTAATCAGAGCCCAGCCAAAAGAAAATTACTTCTGGGTATCTGCATGAATAAAGTATTAAGCTGTCATGCATTTGACATCAGCTGTTTCTCGTATTAGCCTAAAAGCAGAGAGCTTGGGGATTACAATTTTGGATTTACCCTGCTCAGATCCAAAAAGGGACTCAAACAGAATAACTTAGTCTTTGGACTGAAGAACCAGCTTTTGAGATAAGAACAGGTTTCATTACTGATTGTTTTCCTTCTTGTACTTTAGACTTTTTGTGTAAACCATTTTTTTTTTTAAACCTGTAGTGGAAATGGTTATGCTTTAGAACAGAAAATGTAGCTTAAATCTTATTATATGGTCAACACTAAAGTGATATAATCATTTTGGACAACTGTGTTAAGGCCTTTTCCCCTGTTTGTTGCAAAATCTGGTTCTGATGTTTCTATTTGTTATGGTTAGTGTTTGTGGTGTAACAACATGTTATGGAAACAGCTGCATTTGTACCTTTAGCTTTAAACAATTCATTAATTAAGAAGTGTTGTGGACAAAGCAACAATTGGTACTACAAGAACTGGATGGGTCAACAATAGTTGAGAAGTATCACATGATGAAGGAAACCACAGGGTTGCTGCTGCCCTCGTGCTCTGTTTGTAGCTCTGAAATGTCACAAGTTGGCAAAAACATCTGACATTCAGCAGATGCAGAAATGCACTATGAGTTTGGAATAAAAAATGCTATTGCTATTCATTTAGCACTGTTAGAACATTCTAATAGTTAAGCATCATGTCTTGAATCGGTATATTTTTCCATTTGATCATGATTTACACTTTAAACTGTAGACAATTTCAGAGTGTCTGCAGTCTACTTTTAAATTGACTGCAGTCCAGTTCACAGAGTGGAGTACGTAAAGCCACTTCTGTGAGGTCAGTTTTTGTTCATAGAAATGGCTTCAAATGGAAGTGGCCTGTAGTCACTCACCTGAAGCAAACAAGAGGTTGAAGGAAAGAAAGAGAGTACTGAGGATGCTGGAATTCCAATAGAATATTGAATAAAGCTGCATACACTTTTCTGTTAAGGCACCTGTTGTCTGAATTGCCACACTGATACACAAGGCAGTTCTTCTGATGTCACTTTGCTGCTTTGTGCCCTTAAAAGAAAAAGCAATTGAGGGCAACCATAGTTTAATTTTTTGCTAATCTATTTCCCAGTCCTTAGCTGTCTGTATTGGGACTAGCATCACTTCCTGCAATCTTAACAGAAGAACTGAAAAGTTATATGGTACTCATCCCTTTCCGTCGTGGTTGAGATGTATTAGTAGAAGCTGAGAAGTTTGTAGTACCATTACCTATGTCTTACCTGATCAGAAAATCAGATGTCAATGTGTCTTGTATCTCTTTCAATAGAATTTGTTTTTACTTCAAAGTACTTCAGATTGGAAGTACCTGTGGAGTAAACTTGGTATGAAATTCATCATCAGGAGTTCCAATTCATTGCTAATGGCTAAAACCAAAATGCTATTTCATCCTGAGTTATTCATAAAACAAAGAAAGCATATTGGTTCTTTACACATACCTCTTGTGACACGCAACAAAACTGAGATGAATACAGATGTCTCAGAAAATCTTCATTTTATTTTCCATGTTTATGTTTGAAAAATATTGCATACAGGGAATATTCAGATTACTGGGCCTGTCTACATTTAAAAATAATAATGTAAAATGCTTTTTTTTTTTTGCATACAAAAACTTTTACACTAAGTAAATATTACTTAATAGGAACATAATATTGTTTTTGAAGTAAAATGACATTAATTATCTGAATAATGTTTCAGATTGGAAATGAAAAATATATAAAGCATTTATGTTAAAAATATAAAATATATTGCTGAAAGTCAGTTGATATCCTGATGATTGATTGTTTTTCATTATTCTGCTGTTCTTAGAGTAATTTTTTAACATAATTTGGCCATGCCTCTTGCTCCTCTACTAGTTTTTCAGAAAAATTTACTTTGTAATTATGCCAAACAGTTGTTCATTGGTCAGGGAGGCCTACTCTAAGGTTGTTCCTGGTTATAGGTCTGCAGAATTAAGCCTATCTCAGACAAGAGTAAAGATAGTTGCCTTATAGGAATGAAAGTTAGTGCCTACAGTAGTTACATTTCTGTACTTAAAAAAAAAAAAAGCCAAAAACCAACCAACCAGCCAACCAAAAAAACCTCACCAAAAAAGCCCCCCAAACTTTTCAAGACTTACTCTGCAAGACATTTTTCAGTTTATTATAAGTGTCAGACTGGTAGAATAATTTTGCCAATGTTCTGAAATTACTATCTAATTCTTAAACAATTTTTAAAACACTTTGCAATGCTTAATTATTGTCATTTAAATAAGGCTGCTCTAGACAATGTGCAAAAGGTTTGAAGAGTTGTACATCCATCTCTAGTTGCCTCTAGCCCTCTGATGCACAGTGGGTATGTAAGGGTTACACTTAGTTAGGACAGTTCTAGCAAAGAAATAGAAAATAACTTTCTTTGTTACAGTTGCTCTGGTTTTTTTCACATTACTTATTTCAAGTTGGTGGAGTACTTTTAGTAACAGCATGTGATTATGATCCTAGCTTCAAGTGTCATCTCAGAAGTGGCACCTTAAAACACACCACCACTGAAACAGAATGGGATCATTTAGGTGTTACTAGACACATTGTGACACATCCTTTCTCTGCTCAGCCTGAGGTTAGCTGTTCTGTTAGCTGCAGAACAAGGTGCTATAATTAAACAACAAAACCTTATCAGCATGCTTTATATGCAGTGGAACTAGTATTCCAGACACCCCATTCATCATTGACAGCAACTGCATTTTGGAAATTGTCAACTTCCTGGATTTCTTGCATGTTTTAATAACAGACTTAAAACATGTTCCTGGGTTTACTGTGTGCATGCCCACCCATCCATTTCGTAGCTTTATTTTGATCTGTAGTACCTGTTACTAACGATAAAAAGTGACTTTGAAACACCATTCTGCCTACAGTGGTTTCATATCATTAGGTAAAAGTGAAATTGATATATTCCTACTTCATACTGATACTACAAACTTAATAGGTAGTCCTGATATAACTCAAATTTGATTGACTGCCATGTAATTTAGCCAATATGACTGTAAATATTAGTGTAGATGTCTCTCAGACATTTGTAACCTGAAAAATAATCTGTACCCAATAACTGGGTACAGTTTTTGGTGGATACTTGCGTAAGCTGAAATAGGACAATAAACTTTCACACTACTTTGTTATTCTTAACACAGCTCAGAAAGTTTCCTCTTGTATTTGCTTTTGGATCTACTATGTACTGTGAAAGCTTTGTTGTAAAATAAGTTGCTTTATGTGAGTAGAAGGGATAATACCCGGTGTTTGAATTTTTTTAAACAGAGGTAGAAGCTTGTTCCACTTCAGTGTGGTTATCATTGTTTATTTAATGATAGGTTTTCTTAATGTAAACCTTAATGGTGAGATCAAAGGCAGTTATGCTTGCTCTAACTTTAGAACACAAATCCACAAAACCAACTTCTAATTACGAATGCCAGCCAGAAGAAAAACCTCACACTGTCTTCTCCTCGGCATGTGCTTGTCAACACACACATTCTGTACAACGTGATAAGACACTTTTAGTTAACATGTGCATGCAACCAAAATAGATTCAAGGCATGTACTCAAATTTTTAAGACAGTACAGACTAAACAACCAGAAATTTAAGGCATGTTAGAAACAGGGAGGGAAAGTAATTGTGCTCATTTATTCAGTTTTAAAATGAAACAAAAATTTTTACATAGCTTTCTAATTGACAGGCAGAAATGTATCTTTTGAAATAGTAAGCATACAAAAAAATCAAGTTTAGGACTATGAGAAAAGCACTCATCTAAAGAGTGGGACCAGTTTATTAAAAAAAAAAGTAAGTACAGTAGATTGCCTCACTGTATTTGCATTTGTATAATTCAAGTTTCAGCACTGTTTACTTTATAATATCCTTAAAAACTTTACTACGGTGTTGCTGCTCTGGCCTATAAGCATCTGGCCTTTATGTCTTTATCAATGTGTACATAATTCCCATACACATGGGATGCAAGTTACAGACTTGTAAGAGATGACAAACCTGTCATGCAGTCAGAATTCTGCTTTAACTAATCACATGCACAGTAGAGCAGAGCTGCATACCTTGCTGGGATCCTGCAACATGCTCTGCTTTCCATGCAATATGCCAAGCATTCTCACATCAGCTCATAAGTGTTCTAAGGAGTGCTGAGGAAACTTGCTCATTCATGTCCTGAAAGGCTGGCAATTCCTATTTTGAATCCTTATTCTTAAAATGATTTCTAATATATACTAGAAACCTTGCAGTGTGTATTTAGCTAGCCTAAAGAAATCTCAGTTAAGTCCTATCACTGCTGCCGAATGAGAAGGCAAAAAGAAATAAATAGTAGAAGTCAGGATCATTTTGCATTAACCACTGGCTCATGCTCTGCCCCTTAAAATGCAATTTTTGTGCTTGTTAAGCATGTAGATGGAGATTTGTTTTTGCCAAAGTGCTGTTCAGTTTCCTAGTAATCACGTACAGGTTGTTAAAATTGCCCTTTTCCACATGCATTTGGTAAGTAAACTGACTTTTCTTGTATTGGGCTGTGAGGATGGTGCTGATGCTTCCCAGCTGCTAGGACAGACAAGGCATTTCATGACAGGTTCCTGAAGAATGTTCTGTTCTGTCCTGTCTCCTCCGCTCCCCACACTCTTGTCTCCAGATTTTCTTCCCCTCTAAAAAAGTGTGGTTAGGCCATGTTTCCTAACACCTTATTCCCTTGCTGCTAACCCAGCCTAGACATGACATCAGTACTGGGGTAGGATATGTCAGCTTCCTCACAGCTCCCACAGAAGGGAGTATGAAATAGAAGAAACCAAGTGAATAGTTCTCAGGGGAGGAGAGGGGTGTATTAAAAGTCACATACTTTAAATAAGCTGAATGGAATCTCTTAGAACAGGCAGACAGATATTAGCAGCTTAGATTTTTATCACGTAGAGGCAGTTTGTACCAAGTTAGAGAAGCTGACCCAAGTGTAAGAGATAATATGAAAGAGAGGGCAAAAGCAGAGCAGTCAAGCAATTCATTTGAAAAGGTCCAGCAGAAAGAGATTGGGTCTCAGAAAAATGAGGCCAGCAGCTAATGCAAAATAAAGCAACCCACTTTCATAGGCTGACAAAAAGCACGTGCAAGGGCTGTTATTTTAGTGCAGCTGATGTGCTTAAGAGATGTGCTTAATCTGTCCCTGATAACTTGCTGCTTTAGATATACCCACGGTTGCATCTGGCTACATGTAGATTACAGGCCAGCAGTCAAGAATAAAACTAGTATCATTACCTGTTTGCTAGGGTTTTTTTTGCCCTGCCTTGAGGGTTTGAGAAAATAGCATAAGGGCAGCATCGCTCTTAAGTTCAGGCTTTTAACTTCCGTGCTTAGGGAGTTTTCAAAAGGCCAATCAAACGACCTTCAGAACTGCTCTGGGGCATCTGACCAGCATAATAAAAATGAGTACCTGGCCTAGTACCCTTCTGTTCTATGCCTCTCAAAGGGACGAGGTGGTGCTCCTTCTGTGTCTCACTCACAGTCAGTGAGATGGAGTATTGTGTGGTTTCTTCCCTTTGCCCGCTGTCTGAGCCAGCTGCCACCCGGGAGGGTTAGATGTTAAAGAATCATGTGTTAAGTGAGATAGCCTCAAATTTCTGTGAGGTAACACTGATTTTACAAAAGCAAAGCAGAAATTGAATGTTTTGGAAGGCAGACAAAGGCATAATTAATATTAAAAGTTACATAACTATTAAAAAAAACGCATTCCAAGTTGCAGTTCAGTCAGGTAAAAGAAGCTACAACAATCATCAGAGATCCTTTTAATTGTACCAACAATTGCCCACTATACACAAAATGCTGAAAGATACAGGGTCATCGGGGATATTGACTCTTTAGTTAAGGGGACGTGAAAAATTCGAAACTCCAACACTTACACTTCTGAAAAGCAAATAGGTAACTACAGATTCACCTAATGTAGGTAAAATTACTGAAGGATCACTGATCACTGAAAGAAACTGATGCAAAAAGACCACTGAGTTATGAAGCCTTTGTCTATAGTTTTGTGGATATTAGAGTGGTATTTGACTTCATCAGTGGATAAGAAAGTATAACTCCTGTTCCAAATGAGCATTACTGAGTGAGCAGCTAGGGTTGCAGGGACTTTTTTTTCTTATTGTTTTGTCCTTTAGACATGTGCAATAGCCTGAAACTGCTAGAAATAACTTGATTGCATTTCATTTAAAAGTTGGAAAGATCCACCTGAAGTGTAAGTTTAGCCAAGGCCACAAACTCATGTGAGTTTTAAATATATGTAGTATCTTACTATGCCTAAGCATCTCAAGGCTATTTATTGATGATCTACAATACTACTGTTGAATGAATGAAAACAAGCAAGTCTTTGGTTTGAGAGGCAACAGCCAAAATATTCAGCAACAAAAAACAAGTAGCAGAGACAGAATGTCAAGAAATGGAAGAATGAAACAAGGTCAATAAAGAGTACCTAAGGCACCTTGTTTAGTCATCTTTGCTACACTCCTTAAGACCTCCAAATAATATATAAAACTGCAAATGCTAAGGAATGTGAAGATGAATCAGCTGAGGAGACTGTGAAGATGAAACAGCAGAGGACAAATACATTACTCTTCCTCCTAGGTAAAATTCCCATGATCAAAGGAATAAATATATTTCTCCAAGTGATAATGAAGTAAAGAGAAGAATCAGAGCTAGGGAAATGAATGAAAGGAGGAACCAGTACCATTAAGAGTAAGTTAATTTGATATTCAGGAATTTCAAGTCAAAATAAAGTAGAACAGAAGGCTGGACACTGAGATGTGTATGTCTTTAATGTCTAGTGCATTTCTCAGTCTCAAGTACTATAGAAGGTAGAAACAGCCCCCTTAATTTAAAAATTAAAAAAAAAGGAGAATGCAGTGTGTACTTACTTCAGGAACATGCACTGTACAGCAGGAAGTGCAAAATTGTCCTTGCAAAAAAAAGTATGCAAATTAGAATTTTGCAGAGGGATGGGAATTCAGTTTATTCCAAACTAAATAATAATTCTTAATCACCAACTTAGTTGAGACTTTAATCAAATGCAGTATGTAGCTGACTGGTAATACAAGCTACATCTAAGGACAGACTGTTTAAGTTTTGCTTTGGCCCCTCCTCCCTGCAAATCAATGCCAATTTAAAAAAAAAAAAAAAAAAAAAAAGGCGGGGGGTGGGGTGGAGAATCACATTACTTCTTTGCCTCAGTACTAGATGGTTGGTGAACGTGAGTCAGCTGTATTGAGTCAGTTCCCTGTTCCTGTACTAAGAAATAGAGCTTATAATTAAAGCTCTCTTTAACATAACTGGCTTACTACGTGTTTGCTGAACTGGGTGCAAGATGTTCAGTCAGTTTCCAAATTTATGTTCCCTCCCTCCTGCTAGCCAGAGGGAAATTCAGCCCTTTGCCTACTTTCCAAAACCAACAGAAAGAAAAATCCTCTGTCCATCTCAGTTTCTGGCCTCATTTGAATATTAGTTTGTTTATGCACACACACCTCTTAAAATTTCAGAATGCTGTGAGAAATTAGAAGAAGGAATTGCCAAGAAATCTGTAGGTTTCCAAACACGTGCAGCAGAAGAGGAAGTTGGGTTAGCTGAACACTTCAGGGGATATAAATACTTTTAAGTTTTTCACATAGTTTTGGGAGTATCAAACTAAAGTCTGCAATAGTCAGAAGCCTGGTTACATTTTAATGCATATTAATTAAAAACTGTACAACAGCATTTAGTGTTCATGAAGATGATTGTTACACTTTTGGCATTTTTAGGAACGCACGTCAAGCTTTAAAGTAGAATAGGACTGTACCATCTTTCAGTACCTAGATTACACTGAGAATTTGTGCTCGCGAAGTACAAAAAACCACAAACCTTTTCCTCATTGTCTGCTTTTACCTTGTGTTCTCCCCTCAGGTGTGGCCCATTTCCTGTTCCCTGGGAGCTACCTTTGGCTATATGGCTGGTCTGATTATTGCACCTCTGTGGATACACTGGAACCGGAAGCAGCTTACATACAAAAGCAGATAACTGGAGCAAAGAGAGACAAGGTATTTCTTTGTGCCGATCCCATACAGACTGTGCAAAAGTTGTTGTTTTTATAATATATATATATATATATGTATAGTCAAAGCAGAAGACTATCCAAATTCATTTAGAGTATTTCAGGCCAAGCATCTCCACTCAATAAAATCGCATAGATGCTGTTTCAACATGGTGCAGTTTTTACTTCCTCTAGACTATGTAACCCTGAGAGATTGTACCTTCCAGTCTGAATAAAATATTTGTAATAGATGTGGTGGCTTCTTATTACAAGTTCGTTGAGATTGATTTTATTCCTCTGGATTTCACTGGTTGTAGAAGGCAGAATCGTAGTTTTAGCTTTCAAACCTGTAGCAAGTTCGCTGTGTACTTAATGCATTGTATTTAAATTCAGTAGAATTTCACAGTAAGCCTGGCCATTGTCAAATGTATCTCACGTGATCAAACAGCAGTTTATGCATCTTGAGCCTATTCTCTTCTTCACTGTGTGTTTCTTTGGAGTTAGAATGGCTATAATAGCTTCATCAAAAACGGTCTTCAGTCCTTTCTGTGTCAAAGCTGAACACTCCACATAGCAGTAGGCGCCTATCTGTCAAGAAAATAAGTAAATTCAATAGCAATATATTTCAGCTGTTCAGTTCTATTTGTGCACTTCTGCTTTTTTTTTTTTTTCTATAGTGACACCACAATATTTGGCTGTGATATAGAAAAGTTATCTGAATGTGCTTCCCCCACTAAAAGAAGAGAAGATTTGTCTTTTGGCCAAAGATCTGGAATGTATTTAAATTGGTTTGGTTTATAAAAGAAGCGTATTAAATAAGCTCTTTGGATTTGCAGTGGGGTCCTAAGGTATTTTTGGTAACTAAACAGCAAGAAAGAATTACAGAATTACATGACCAATTCATGTTTCAAAAATAAGACTCTATAAATAAGTGTCCTGATAAGCATTATCCACGCAGTGTGTTAAAATGGCATTGTCAAATAATTTCAAGATACTTCTTACATTTTGCTTGAGCAGGAGAGGTCCCTTTCAACCTCAACCACTCTGCGATTTTAATTCACTCTGCCTAATGCTTATGTAATTTTTATGTATTTTTACAAGTGTCTACACAGCAAGTTAGAACTATTACTAAGAGGGAAGTGTTATTACACAGGTCTGCTTGTTAGCTGTACTCAACAATGTAAGTAAATATTCTTAACTGGTAACCAATCACAAGGTTTCATATGCTGACTGGTAAAAGAATTGGGCAAAGTGATAAAGGAAGAAAAAGTGAATTGGAAATAGGGTTTTTTTCCTTCTTTGCTACTTGCTTTCATTTAAGAGTATCCAGTTTACCTCTTTTGCTAACTTCTGTCCTTGCTCCACGGATATGGGCTTCTCTTTCATATCATTCAGTCTTGCCAGAGTTTTTGGGTCATCGCGAAGATCAATCTAGTAAGAAAGATTGCAGTCATGTTGGAATACTTTTTCTAAACAAAAGCCAGCAGGCTATATGACACTCTCTTTTTAAAGCAGAATTATTTATTTGATATTACATGTATAAAAATGGAGTCATGTCATGATTCAGATTGTGTACCCTTCCTGATCCCAAATCACTAGAAATTTAAGCTCTGAACTACTACCTTTAATCCAGAAAGAACAAACGTTTATCCTGTAATTCAGCTCTTTAATTAGATGTGATCATCTCAGAATACGAGAAATTATACTCAGCAGTGGCAGAAAGATTAACCCAAACATAATATCAACATGTGGGTCTCCTTATAATTGAAGCCCAGTGTGCTGCCCACATGAAGCAAGAAGAAATCGTCTCGCTTCTCCCCTTCCTCCTTTGCATCAGCAAACATTGGACGTGACCAACAGTTGCAGACCCAAGTCATTCCAGTAACATGGGTATGAACAGACAATTTTGTTCCTTAAGTCCCATGACTTTATAGGAGGTCACATAGAGAGATGCAGCCAACCTTGCCACCCAGTTTACAGTCCATGTATTTTAACAAAGTGGAGGTAGATCATTAGAGAACAACCCAGATGTAGGTTCTTCTGCTGCTTGCTAGGGTCGTTCCACCAAAGCCAGAAGGAGGTGCTGCTCAGGTCCTGTTGGGCCTGAACTGCCAGCCCAAAGCAAAGGCACCATACAACGATCTGAATTGTTTAAATAAAATAGAACAGAACCAGATATACCTGTGTTCCTACTAGTAAAAAGGGAACATTAGGTGCATATTCCTTCAACTCCGGTACCCACTCTTCCTTCACATTTTGAAATGAAGCAGGATTTACCACTGAGAAGCAGATAAGGAAGACATCGGTCATAGGATAAGATAAAGGTCTCAGACGATCATAGTCTTCCTGAGAAAGAAAAATTCTGTTATCTGCAATATTAAATTGTTGCTTGTATTTTGTTAATTTCAACAGTTATATTTAGAAACTCTTCATATTTTGTTGAAGCAAACTTTCTGAATGTTTACAACTATTCCTGGTTAGTATAGCTGTTAGAGCAAAATCTGCATATGAGGGTAATTATATGTGAATATAAAAAACCCTGTGTGTTAATACCGATAGAAACTTACTTCTGTATGAGAATATATAGAAGACTATCCTTTAAAAAGTTTTCACTTTAAGAAAAAAAAAAAAAGAAAAACTTATGGTTCCAACATACTTGCAGATCAAAGGTTAGCATTTTTTTGAGCAAAGAGAGTAAGCAGATGTGACTGCTGTAGAGCCATCCAGGATATACAACGCTGGGCCATATTTAGGCTATTTAACACAATTCCATGTTCTCTTTTGGAACATATGTAGAGGTGATACTTGAGTCCCTCTTTAGAATTTCCTTTCTGTCTCTTAGAAACCATACTGTCCTGATGCTAATGATCAGGGCAGACGAAGTAAGGATCAGAAGGGACTTTTGTCCAGACTCTGCTTTCTGTAAGCAAGTCCAGCAACAAGTGGGAAAGACCAGAAATTAAACATCAAGAACACTATCAGGGGAATGTTAATGCCCCTTTTCTTGAGGGGTGTGTGTGTGTGTGTGAAGGGGGGAGCCAAGGTAGCATGAAAATATTATTATTTGGGTCATTTAGAATCATAGCATTTAAAGTTACCAGTCCTACTGCCAGGGCATGCAATACTTTGGCAACAGAGGTACCCAGGAGCATTGTCCCTGCTGTAGAACAGAGTCCCTCTAGCAAGAGAGAAAGTAAGTGGATTTTGCCATATTTTTTAGCAAAGAGCAGGAGGGAACATGCCCGAGCTTCTCTCTGCAAGACTTCCTTTGGTCTATGACAGTGAACCAATGCCCTACCAGTCCTACCTTAGGCTTTTTTTTTTTTTTTTAAACATAGACAACTAAGACCGAGCCCAGGCATTGCAGAGACAGCAAAGAATGCTGGTTTTAGGCCCTCTCTTCCACAATAAACACCAGTTTATTATAGCTGCTGCAGCAGCCTCCCTCTTCCCCATGCAAGCTTCCCATCTTAATTAAATCTCACAAATACTGGAATGATTTGTTCATTAAATGTAGAGACAGAAATGTAATTCAACTTCATGTTTGAAATGAGCCAGAAAATTAAATTTTCGTTTCCTCGGCAACTGTCACATTAGCAGATTACTAACCTATAGCTGCATCCTCAAAAAAGCCCTTCATTGATTAGCTGTTAAGTTTTAAAGATGGTGTCACTAGGATTTCAGCAAACCTGTGAAAAATTCCTCAGAACAGTTTCTGCTGGACCCACCTTTTCATTTGGAAGCCAACAGGTACAGGAAGAGGGCTGGTACCCTCCACGTGAAATGGAGAAAAGACATACGGCAACAAGCACTGAAGTAGATTCTGCACTAGCAAGGAGACAAATTGGCCAGTGCTCTTCAGTGTCTACTTACACAATATCCTCATTTGTAATCAGTATTCTCATGTGCCAGTTTGATTGTACGCCCTACTCCCAGTCTTGTATACGCCACAGTTTCATCAATATGCCAGAGCATGTCTGGCTGTAAACACGGGCTCCCAGTTTCACAACCCCAGTAACTGAAACTACTGTGAAACTACAACATCTGACAGGCCTTTCTGAAGATCAGTTGTTTCCCTGCTAATGTCCTATAGAACAAGCTAAGGCTCCTATCTTGTTTTTAAAAAAAAAACACTCCTAACCGTGCCTTTTCCACACCTGTGGACGTTATCATAGAAGGCAGAAATAACTTTAAAAAATCACAACAGCAACTTAAAACTATTTAGCATTCGATTATTTTTTTATGCATTTTATGTTTCACTTCTACTACTGAATGTAGTTTGATCCTGCTCAGGATTGCCACCGTCTTCTAGGGTGGAGATCAAAATCCTAAAAGAAGCTTCCCAACTGCAAATTACACTGTCCCTGGAGTACGAAATCTGCATGCAAGAACACACAGGCAGATCCCTCAGTTGCTCTCAAATTCAGCTCTACTAAATCATATGCAGGCTATTACTGAAAAGGTTTTCTTAAAGAAAAAAAAGTCGTAATTTATTCCTACTATCAAAGAGTTGCTTTCACTATACTCAACATTTTCTAAAAATCTCACACCTGGATTACAGTAACTAGAGTACTCTCTGCATTAAATATTAGAATGGAGAAAACACTTTGTTGTCATCAGAAATGACTGCTAGTCCATTGACCTTAAAATACCTCTTAGTTAATCCACTTCAAATTACAAACGGACCTTTATTTATAGCAAATACTAATCGTTCTCTGATCTCTAAGCCCAGTTACATTTGCATGGTTTAGTTCAAAAGTTTCATATTTAGTTTATCTTTTAAAATCCCTTTAGATACAAATCCTTGCACATTTAGCCGCATCTTGGTACTGCACCTGACTTCCCAGGTATTCATCAGCACTCATCTGGTAGCGAGCAGGGGTACCGCTTTTTAAGGTATTACGCGTTGCTGAACTCTTTTCCTGTCCCTGCATCTATTTATATGCCTTTTGATTTAAACCCTCTTCCATCTGCCCTGGGCGAGCGGCGGGTCCATCCTCTGTAATCAAGAAGTTAAACTTAAGGCACATACAGCGTGACCGGACACATCATGTACCACGGCCAAAGACCTGCATGGTGTCCACTACAGTGACTTCACTGCATTTACGCTCACTTACATTAACAGAGAATTTGGCTGTACCCACCAATGCTGCTGCTTGAAATAAGTCAGTGCTGTCAGGCTCTTTTGTCTGTGCTACGAAAATCAGGTTTGTGTTGATAGTAATAGTAGCAGATAATTCTAATAAAGCCTCATGATTAGACTGGTCCTGGGTCCTCCGAAGACATCCCCTAGCTGAAATGTTACCAGCGTCAAGCAGGTCATCTGTGCTTGAAGACTCCTTCTGCTCCCCAACAGCCCCTCAGAAAGAGCAGCCAAACCTGGAAACTTTCTCAAGAGACGTATTGGGCCTAAATAACTGCTGCACTTGGTAGAAGAATCTCAAATACCAAATGAATTTAGACTGAATATTAGAGAAGCCTGGAAAAATCTGATTGCTCCAACTATAATTTGTTTCCTGAATCTAGTGTAAGGGAAATAAATGTGGTTCATTCCAAAATTAAATGCAACGGCACAATGTAATTATACTAGCCAGTCAACATAAATTCCAATTTGAGTGCCTGTACACATCACACTCTACAGCAATTAGGCTTCCAATCTAATTGGGGAAGGCACTGCGTGTGTATTTAGGCATTAAAAATATTTAAAGAATTTAACTGGAATATTTTAATGTGAATAAGATGGGCCAGAAGGCCACTAAGGATTGAAATATGCAATGCAAGTCTCAAAAACTCCAGGCTATAATAGTGAAATGGCTCATTTTCCAACATACTTCGGACTTCGAAACAAAATCGTTTGCTGAAGCAGATGAATACAAATAGAAAAACATGCTGAAAATATGAGAGTTGTAGTAACTTTAAACAAATTGGATGCAAGTATGTTGGCTTAATTCGTGTTATATGGAGCTGTGATCCCTATAAAAGATACTACATTGCAACAGGACCATCCATCATTTACCTTCTGTCTCTCTGGTAACCCAGGGCAGCTGCCAACAGAGAAGAGACATAGGAAAGGAGGTGAGATGCAGACTTAACGACTTAATTTGGCTTCTCAGCTCCAAACTGAGAAGGACAGTTTGGGGCTTCTGTTTTGTTTTTAAGAGGGGAGAATGGAAATTCATACTTTTAATTTCACCCTACTTTTGATATTCTGTAGGTAAATCTAGCATTGCCTTTATCTTAGCTACCTAAAATCTCTCCTTTAGGTCTCTTTTTTCCATGTTACAGTCCCTAATAATCTGCCTTTATTAGATTGTCCACTGCCTTGTACTTGTAAACCGAATCACTGATTTTCATTGTATTTTGGATGTTCAGGTGGATTTGTTTTAACGTGTCCAAAAGTTGGCTGTTTCTTTTTCTGACATTTACCTGCTCAAAACCAGAGGTCTTGAGGAGCTTTTTGTTTGCAGACTGAAGAATGGTATTGCAATTCTGCAGTGTTATATTCTTCTTCATTTCAAGGGTTTGCTCAGGATAAAAGCAGAATGCAGTGCCATATTTCAAGTTGTAGGATTGATTTCGAACTAATACTTTTGCCCAAATCCATGGATATTGGCTGAGAGACATAGTTAAAAACAGACAAACCCTGTTCCTAACTCTGCCACTGACACAATAGGTACCCCTGCGCAAATTATTATCCTCTCTCTACTTGCATCTTCCCATCTGTTAGGGTGCCCCGTGGGGGTTTGCTACCTTAATAATGCATTAGTCTTCGCAAAGCACTCCAAAAGCCTTTGATGTACGCAGCTTATGTGTAGTGGGATATATTTTTTTTTTTAATAAACTAAGAAAAAGTGAAGACCAGTAATTTCTGGACAACCTTCTTGACCCACAAAAAGCATTATTTCCTTGTATTTATTAGAAAACTGAAGTAAGAGGTGCAGGCATGCTGAGATCCCGTAGTACTAGAGCCCCTGCAGCTCCCCTGTGTTATGGTATCACCCTTCTCCCTGCCTAAGTTAAAGTGATGGGGACGGAGGTCCGTACCCCCTCTCTCAGCAATGTGAGACCACAGGCCTTTTTCTCCTCTGGAATGGCATTAGGGTCTCTCTATCAAATTTAGAGAGATGACAGGCAGTTAGAAGAGTCACCTTTGGAGTCAATACCTTCCCACGTCTTCACCAAGACCTTTGGGGAAGTTCACACCTCTCAGATCTGCTGTTACAGGCAGTGGTGAAGATGTTAACCAAGATCTGTTTGATTTTCCTTTTTTTTCCCTTGCAAATCTGAGGACTGGTGTCTTTAAGCAAATAAGAGAAACTGAATTCTGGTATGTCATTAACATGAGTGGCAGGGGCCCTGAGCAAGGTGTCTCGTGCTTCTGTTTTACTCCAGGCCTGGTGTTTTGTCCTCTCACGGAACCAAAGGTTAATGATTCTATGTGTTTAGCAGCTTAGGAAAGAAATGCTAACGATACATCTCCAGTCATATCATACAGACATACTGTTACGAACAAAAGGATAAGCCTATTTCTTTTCTGTTCTGAGAAAGTATAAAGTGGATGGGGAGGAACAAAATAAAGGTTGCACCACTGGAAGAAAAACTGCAGCTCATCAACTCTGGGTTTGTGATCTCTGTGTTAGCAACCATCTGTTGCTTTCACAGCTTACAACAGCCATCGTAAGAGGAGGTTCTCACTCCCAACCATCTGTTTTTAGAGGGGAAGCCAAAAATAGACATCAGGCAGAGTTGCTGGAGGAATCCAACCTTCATGCAGTGAAGGGTAATGACTGCTGCTGCTCAAAGGGCCGCAGTGAGGCACACACAGGGAACTAGCTGCTTTCTGCAGAGCAAAACCCCAGCTAAAAGTCCAAGTTGTAACCCGTTTCGTAGCAGGGCTTGGTAATGACAGTCAAAAGTCCTCCCTCAATGTGAATCCCCAGGCCTTAATTTTTGAAGTGCGTTTCAAAGCTATCCTTCAAGACTGCATTTTTCATAGTTTTCCTGCCTGGAAATAAATTTCCATTTCAGAAGGCCCCCGGTAATCTTCAGAAAACATAACCACTGAACCGTAACAACTGTTGTATCTAACGTGCGCCCCAGGGACTTCGTAACAGCTCGTGGCTACCCCAGTGGAGGCATCCTGCCGTCTCCCCCAGATTATCTGGAGTTAAAGGCTGATGTGCAGCTTTGCCATAAGCACCAGGCAGAGCCTCCCAGAGCAGCTGCCCGCTGCAGAAGCACACCAGGAAACTGCCTTCACCCGCTGAATCACCCTGTGGTTTCTGATTCTACGAGATGCTTGGGTGGGGGAGGAGAGGGAGGGAAGCGGTGTGTACTGGCCCGTGCCAAGCACAAATGGCTTCCCTGGCTAAAAAGAAAACTTTCTGAATTTCTTCAGCCTGGGCTGTGTGAGCCGTACCCCTTTGCAGGGAAGGAGGGTGGAGCATCCCCAGGACACCAGCTTCCTGGCACCGCCGCTGACGAGGCAGCACTAATGCAAGGCCCTTTGGCAAGCGGCAATTTGGACTGACCCAGCATCGCCCTAAAGCGACTGCTTCTCCAGTTCTGCAGTCCCAGCCCTGTTAACGCCGACCGCTACCTTTGATTTTTCAGTCGCCCACGTCTGTAGCCAGTGGCTGCCGAACGTGCAAAACAAGATGTGGTGATTATTCCCTGGCTGCAGGGGAAAAGTGCCCTACGGACCCTCTGTCTCCTGACAGGCTTCTGGGGGATGCAGCTGGCATTGCTGAAGGAAGCAGGGCTGTCCTGTTGTGGCTGGTTCGCACAGGTTTCCCAGGGAGTACAAAAAGCTGCCAATTCGGGCCCAGCATCTATTTTTAATTTATAGAAAAGGCTGCAAGAATGCAGGGTAAGTGCTCTTCCATTGTATTCTGAAAATGAAGTAAGCTGATCTAAATCCATCTCTAAATTCCTGAGAGGAGGACTGTTCAAAGGCAGTATGAATTATACATTGAAAGAGCCCAGGGTTTCTGAATTACGATTATTTTTTTTTTTCAACAAAACTTTCCTTCTGGCAAATTTGAAGGCTATGCAGCTGCTTACATGTCTGAAAAGCTTTTCTGTATAGTGAGAAATAAGTAGCTGGAAGATGGAGCCTAGTAAGATGGATTTTAGAGCATTAAGGACAAGAAGGACAAAATATTCCTTTAATTATACAAAAAATTGCCTTTAAGTGATCAGAATTGATCCAGTCTTAATGTGGGATTAAATACTGTCCAAATCCTACATCTTGCATCACATGTGTTGATGCTAAAATATTTGCGTCGACAGTCTCAACAGGACACTCCCTCTCTCCTGTCCATCACCATAGGAACTTCAACTTGCTGGCTTCTTCGTGGTTTTCTAAAAGTAGAAGTCCCTAAATTTTTTCTATAAAACTTATTATTTTAGTGTTTGTAACAACAGAACATGGATTAAACTGACGGCAAGCAGTATCAGCGAGCACAGTTTCACTTAAACACCTTACACCAGTTGTTTAGCCCCTGCGGAGCTCTGAAGAAGCGGCAGAGTGGCTGCCGTGGGCAAGCCCTTTCACTCCTTATCCTTGAGAAATCACAAGGCTGTGGTGCGTTCCCATGCTGGTTCCTTTCCCACCGTCAGTGACCTTATGAACCGCACACTTCCCACATAGGATTCCCACTTTATCCAGAAAGAAATTCACCCCAGTTTTGGTGGTCGCAGCCATGAACAATCAGGATTTTCCATTTTTTCAGATAAGGGCAATCAATGGAAAAAAATAAAATTCACCCTGGCACAGGGGACCTGCAGATCCTCTGCAAAACCTGGTCTTAGGAAAGATGGGTTCTTAAACTTCATTTTTACAGAAGAATATGACCATCAATAATTCTGTTCTCAAATGGAAAACAGACTGTGGAATAGAGATGGTTTAATATAGTTATCCATATCATATCAGACATGTCTTCTCATTTACTAGCTGTATAAATCCTGCCCAGGCAAGAAAGACTGATCAGTTAGGTGTTCCATGCCCTTTCACTTTTTACAAATAAACCCCAAAAGCACATTCTTCAGTCCAGTGTAGAGCAACAGTTTTGTAAGACAGAAGACTAAGCCTTCACACCGGCTCCTCAAGATTAATTCCCATCATCAGCTTCTCTGAAGATGAAGTGCCAGAGTACTGGTGCCATCATGTGCACATTGAATAAACACATCAGGGTGAAAGAGTTTCTGGAATTAAAGGAGTCCCTAAGAGTCCTTTGTACCTCACAGAATCACAGAATAATATAGGGTTTGGAGGGATCTCTGGAGATCATCTAGTCCAACCCCCCTACCAAAGCAGGTCCACCTAGAGCAGGTTGCACAGGAAAATGTCCAGGTGTGTTTTGAATGCCTCCAGAGAAGGAGACTCCACCACCTCTCTGGGCAGCCTCTTCCAGGGCTCTGCCACCCTCAAAGTAAAGAAGTTCCTCCTCATGTTTAGATGGAACTTCTTATGTTCAAATTTGGGCCCGTTACCTCTTGTCCTGTCAGTGGGCACCACTGAAAAAAAGACTGGCCCCATCCTCTTGACACCCACCCTTTAAGTATTTATAGGCGCTTTATGTCAAATCCCGATTTTTCAGGACTAACAGCTTCCACTGAAGGACATGGTAAAACACTCACAATTTCACTGCAGCAGATGTTAAGGCAGTTGAAAAACTGCCTATGGTTGGTTCTTCTTTTTTAAGTGAGGAATATGTAAGCCCTCTCACTGCCCATGGCTGGGCTATTGGTTGGTCATAACCAAAGATGCAGCGCAGGTCACGCCTGGCATCCATCCCTGATTGACTCCACCACTCCACCCCAACTGGAAATCAGACCGACAAGGAACTAGCATGAAGTCCCACCCATGATGTTTTAGCATTCATGGCTACAGCTGATTTAGAGCGCAAGCTGCCCGCAGCACTTTCTAGTCTCTGTTTTACTCATCGGAAGCCATAAGCTCACCTAGGATGCTGATAGATGGTCCTTTGCTCTGGAGAATAATGCTGCCACCTGCATTTTTACAGACACACCAGCGAGTGCCGGCCACTGCCAAGAATTATTGCACACGTGCCACAACGTGGAGGCAGCACAGAGCCCAATGAAACCAGGCTGAGGACAGTAGCCGCTAAGGCGTCAAATGACACAACCTCTTCAGAACTGCTGAAAGTGTCACGTTGCGTTGACACACTTTTCTTAGTACAAATCGTCCAGTCACCAGTCCAAACCAATAGACTGCTTATAAAACCACAGAGCAGAGCGGTAGAAAGATACAATTCCCCTTCTCTCTGCCCTCATTTTGCATTTTTTCTAATTAGAGGAAAGGCAGTTTTGTTAGAAATGTAACTGGTAATTTGGAGGTTTAAAAAAAAGTCCTGAAGCTCTGTCCCAACACATCCATTTTAGTAATGTTGGTTTTCATAATTCACAATAAAACTGCAGGATTTGGAATCAGTGTGCTTTATATTATTTCTTAAAGCCCAGGTTCCTGTAGTCTTATGTTCATATAAAGAAAAATCACAGCCTTTTTACCTTTAAATGAAAGATAAATTTCTAGTCCCCCACAGACATAGAGAAAGCTTGAACACGTGAAGCCCAAAGGCTTAAAGAAAACCCACATCCAGCAAAGGGTAAAAGAAAAGATCTCAAACCGTTTTGATTTCCTAGGTTTTTTAGGTAGTGGTGCCTGTGGACAGGAATAGCTGACTCATCATTTTGAATGCCTGGGACTGACAACTGGGTATTGCTGAAGTAAGTTTTACCTCCACTTTGTCCGTGTGTTCTCAATAAAGGAACTGGAACAAAGCTACTGAAATCAGCAACAGGGAGCCTGCTAACACAGAGCTTTGGATCAGACCCTAACACACATTATCCACCTCCTGCATTGCAGGTATGCGCTACAGAGGCAGGACTCTAGTCTAAATTAGATTTAGTTTAAGATGTAGTTTGGAGGATGAATCAGAAGTTAGGCTGTAAGTGAAAAATAATGCATTTTTTAAATACTTTACTAAAATATAAAGAGCTCTTTGCAAAGGCAACAGATTTCAATCAGGAAGTCTGACTATGGACCTGCCAAAAACTCCCAGGGTCTCCTATGTTGTCTCTCAGAAAAACTCTGCCGGCTCATGCCACCTTGCCCAGTTGTCACACTCCTTCACTCTTGCCTCCCACAGAACAGCCGTAGAGCACGTGAGACTCAAAAGAGTGCGGGCACACACCCCATCTTAAAACAAAGTCAGGAAGTTAGAGGATATGCAATAACATTGTGCTGGAAGAGCAATAATTATTGCTTGTATTCAGTGTTGCCTTTTTAGCTGGGGATGTTTGGATAGCATTGAATGATGTCACTGTACCTCAATGAAATTATAAAGGAGTAAAATTCAGAGAGAACTCTGTCACAAACTAAAGGTTATCTACTGACTCTTAACCCAGGAAAAAGGGATTTTTACCTGACCACATCATCAGTGTTTAGCAAGAGCCTCTCTAGGTCAGCGGGTCTTCATAAAGATGTGTTTTTAACATATCAAAAATTGAAGTTTCAGAGAACTTCTCAAACTTGGTTTGCTTTGGGTTCTTTACTTCGGTCTGCCATTAACTTACTGTTAATTTGGCGAAGACACTCTGGATCTACATTTTCAAACATATCCCTTACGCTTGATTTTAGCATAACTCAGTGCCGCTGTTCAGAAGTGCCGTGGGGCTTCGGACACTCTGAAAATGAAACGTAACTGCCTTGAGTTTGCCACATATATTCAGTGAAAGCTTTTGGGAACTCAGAGCAGCATCTCCCGTCCTGAGGGTCCCCATCTGGCAATAACAATACTTACCTACCTTTCCAGGAAAGACACGACGCTTTCAGAGTGTGAGTCACAGCTCACAGAGGCGTTTGCATGTAAGCTTTGCACTGGGAATATTATTGTCAGAAGGCCATTTTTAAAAGCCGATCTGAAGGGAAGAGTCTCTTTCCTTTTAAAGGGAAAGCCTGCCTTTGCTTAAACACTTCTCTAGAAAACTCTGGGCACAGAGATCAATAAGCTCAGGCACTTCACCTCCTCCTTTCACCTGGAAAAACTTAAGATTTCAGAGGGAGAATCTAGGCACATTTTGATTTTATCCGCACACATCCAGCTGTCGCTGCAGAGCCCTTGAACCTACGCGGCTGGCACCGTCCTGAGCCAGGGAGCAGCTCTGTCGGAGGCCGAGCTATTCACAGCCCAGCAGAAGGGCCCGGAGCGAGGGAGCTCGCAGCTCCCCGGCCCGGCAAGGGAAAGGCAGCGAGGGGAAGACGCGGGTGGGAGGAGGGAGGCGCCGGGGGGAACGGGGAGGGGACGGGATGGTCGTTGCTAACATTTCGGTTTTTAGAGCCGCCGGTATCACGCGGTGGGTTCCGCTGTTTACACCTCTGCCGTAAAGGGTGGCAGCTCCGCCTTGGGCCGGACCGTGCCCACGTGTGCCAGGCTCACACGCGTGTGCGTGGCTGCCCGGTGGGAGCCACTCGGGAGGAGTAACGGGGCCGGAGGGGCGACACTTCTACTTCATCAGCGGATCAGCCAAAATGACCAGCAGCTGCCTCTGCTTCCAGCTGGACACTGAGGTGGTACCTGCCAGACCAGGGCTACCTACCAAAGCCGAGACAAACAGCCAGCAAGGAGTACAAAGATTACTGATATTTCTTCTTTTATTTTGCAAGTTT
This sequence comes from Limnodromus scolopaceus, assembly GCA_028565335.1. NCBI lineage: Eukaryota > Metazoa > Chordata > Aves > Charadriiformes > Scolopacidae > Limnodromus > Limnodromus scolopaceus. Next base: position 29,798,662 of record JAOXNO010000024.1, on the reverse strand, counting down.
GGTGATCATCCATTTCAATAACCACACCTCCACCCCTCTCTCTCCCACACGCATCCAGTTCACAGTTATAACCATTTGTTTTTACACCTGGCCTTAAAGCAGGCGCTGATCTTGCTAATATTTGAGTTAGCTTTACGCACTCCAGCAGCATGACTAACTTTAATATAAAATTGCCTTTAACATCAGGGCCTCCGTCACAACCGAAAAAAATCAGTGTGTCTGAATTACAATGGCTGCGGCTGCAACCAGAGTAGCCATCAGTATCTGAGCCAAGAAGAACCAAAAAGTTGCTTGTTCTGCTCTTATGCTGAGTGTTTTGTGGCTGCTGTTTCGGTGACAGCTGAGAAGGCACCGAGAGCTTTATTGTATCAGACCTACAGATTGCCCTACACATATTAGGGTCTTTAAGGCAGAGAAATAAAAGTGGAAGGCCAAGGAACACAGTTTACCACAGCTCTGTCCAACCAGGCCTTGCTAGTATCACAACAGTAAGGGATGCTGAGGGATATAAATATTATTATTAGGCACTGCACCATAGTAAGATTCACTCCGCTCCTTCTGTACCCAGCTCTGCACTGCCCGGATGCTGGCTTGGTGCCAAAGCAGCCACGCTGTGCCTCAGCATCTCTTCCCAGGGCAGCAGGAGCAGCACAGGCTCTGCTCCTGCATCCCTCCCATCCTCCCTCCAGGTCCTGAGAGTCCGTCACAGCACTAAGACAAGCGAGCAGAGCAAGGCTTCCATCTGTATGTGGTCAGCACATACTGGAAGAAAGGAACCACACCATGAATGAAAACCCCACAGCAACAGGGACAGAGAGGAGGATGGGCCCTGACTGCCATTTTAAGCAGCAGCCTTCAGTATGGAGCGAAATCCCCAGGAGGTAACTCCTGTGTGTCCTCCCACTTACCCCGATCATTTGGGATGTGGCAAGGGGACATGCAGCACCCCTCTTCCTTAGTGTGTACAGACATCTCTCCAAAAATTTTAATCTCATGAGAGTTGGCAGTATTATTTTTGGTATTACAGAAGATCAAAATGATAATCACTCCACCGCAGTGAAGTTAACAGAACCCAGATGAAACCAGGGCTCTCTTCCCAGGCTGATTTTGCCACGTGCCCCTGCTCAATGAAGAGCAGTAGTGACAGGCAGGCAGTCTCCCAGAGCAAGAGAGCCTCCTGCAAAGCCAAAGGCATCCAAGCCTCAGTATCACAAGCACCTCGCGTTTACACTTCAGCACACTGATGCTCCCAGCTCCAGGCAATTCAGGTAGGTTCCACAGTTCTCATCTTCCTGCAGAAACCAGGACCCACGCCAAGCCCACCCCATCTCAGCGTCTGGCTACGCGCAGCCACAAGGCTAAAAGGAGCTGCCGGCTCCACCTCTGGGAGGAATTGCGGGAGGAATGTCCTCTTGGACACCACCGGCACCAAATTCCCACCCGCTTCCCTGGCATAGAAGCCTGCCTTCACAGCTGCAAACCCAAACGGGCTCTGAGAGCCTCCACTGCCCAGCAGCTGTACTGGCTATTTTCTGCTCAACCAGGGCCCCCGTATTTTCAGCCAGGGAAAAGCCTGCCTGAATTCACACACACACACACAAAGGGGGGGCGGTCTGTCAGCCTACAGACTGAAGTTTGTGAAGCACTCGTGTCATTTCTCCCCAGTATATATATAATTTGGGGGAAAAAAAAAAAAGGGGGGATTTTAACAGCTTTATTCTCAACCTACTTTAAACTCACAAAGTTGTGAGGCATTATGTCATCGGCAGAGTTACCACACGTGATCCTCTGTGTGTTGTGAAGAAGCGAGCTAGAAACGAGTACTGGATGCCATGAACTCAAAAGCTTGCGACTCCTCTGCCAAAGAGAAGTCTGTCACAAGTTGCTAAATACATAACTACGCACGTTAAAGAGACCCACAGGCTGGTAGTCGGTATTTCAGGCCGATGAGCCTGCTGTGCACCAACTAGCAATCAAAAAGACTTTAATTCTTGCTCCGTTCCCGGCTTCCTGCGTGGATTTGGAGTAGGTCACTGTCTGAACTTCCATCTACCCCCTCACTCCTCTTCCCTCCGAAATGAGATCTGTAGATTGTACCCATGCAGTCTGTCCACAGCAGAGAGTATAAACACGCTGAAGGCTGTGAACTGCTCAGACACCACAGTGATCACGTGCTGCCAAGTTTTGATAAAATGATACTATCAGGCCAATATTTTACAGTAAAACTATCTGGGGGGTGACAGAATTAGAAATAAAAACACTGACGTATGCTGGTATAGAAATCCCGACTTTGAGCAGCAAAGAATCCAAGCGATACAGAAGTCTGTGCGAGCAGCAGGCGTGCACCAGATGCAGCACGCTGTCTCCTCAACACAGAGAAGGCACCATCAACTCCTGTCTTTTCTGCTCTTTACTATAAATATTTAAGCTTTAAAGTAAGCTTTCTGTTATTGCATAGCTCTGAGAAGATGGGCTTGTCAGTGTGGTCTCTGACTAAGCAGCTGAAAGAATGAAACTGATGGACTGGCATCTTCACACAAACTCCCCATGAGCATCTCCAGTGCTGTGCTGGATGCTGCGATGGGGCTCCCGTGGGCAGCCTCAGATGTCCGCCAGTTCCCCAAGCACTCTGAAGCGGGACAGGGATAATGGTAAAGATCTTATTAGCGCTGCAGGTCTGACTAACAGGGGAGTTTTGCCAAGACCAGCTAACATTTGTAAAGGTAACCTCATTAAAACACCCTACGTGAGCTAAGGCTCCTCTGAATTAGGCCAGCAAGATCTGGTCCTGGGTACATCAGAAACTGCTCTGTAATTCAAGCTTAAGATTTCAGCTTCTCAGAATTTGAAAAAAAAAAAAAAAAAGGCTTACCTCAACTTTTTACACACCTGGATATACAATTTCTCACTGAAAAGTTTTCGTTAGTATAACAAGAGTATCTTCACTTGCTGTTCAGCTGCAAACTGTCTCCTTGACCCTACCAGCTTTTGAGGAGGCCAAAGGTGGCTCAGTTTAGTACTCAGCACATTGGGGCAGAGTGGGACACCACAAAACCACCTTAGTTAAGGTTACACAGAGCTGACAACACACGCTCCCATTAATAGCAACAAGCCAGCACAAGCAGCTTGAGACGGCATCCACAAATAGGCTATGTGTACGTACAGTAGTGCTAGGGTCCCTTTCACATTTTCCAATGCTCATTATAAACAAATTAAAAATAGATGCATATTAACTAAATGCTTTATTCGCCTGAGCACTAGATCCTCATTTTGTAGCATGCTTAAGCAATATTTTACAAGCTGTGTTTTGAACCAATTGCTACAGAAAAACAGGACTATAACAGTAGTGAGAAATACACTTAGTTGGCATAAATTTGACCGGTTTGTGTTTATGTCAGTGAGATGAAGTCAGCCTTTTGGGGACAGTCTCACCCTTAGGGTGTTAGCTTTCTGGAAATGGGGCTGTTTCCTACAATTCTCATGGAATTAATTTTATTACTGATTTCAGGCCTCACAAAGATATAAAAGACCGGTTAAATGCTGCTTCCCTTACTTAAGGCTTGTAGGCAGATCTAAAAAGAAACTAATTTAAAATTTATGCAGCGGTTGTTCAATTAAGTCTAGGAAATAACACGGTTAAAAAATATGGCTTCGGTCTATGCCAGTCCAGTGAGATTATCTTACTAGTTGCTCTTTACAACGAGGAAGCATGTCCGAGGTCATGTGAGACCAAAACACATGCTCACATTGCGAGAGAAGTTTTAATATAAGGAATAGGCAACTTTACGACAACCCACGCGGCGTTTCCGTCCACGCTCCGCACCATCCCGGGAGAGGCCTGCACCTCCCGGGGTCAGGCCCCTCGCACGCTGTTTGGTTTGGGATAAGGCATCTCCGGAGAACTTTAACCCAGGCGGCCGGGCTGGGCCCACGGCTGGTGCAGGGCAAGTTAAAGTAATGAAGAAGTGACTCGAATAAAATAACGGAGCCCTTTAGAAACCGCTCCACCGGTGACCCCTCCAAAACGCCAAGCATTTTACCCATCATTAAAGTTACTTAAGAGACGTGCTGACGCAGCATCTTTCACCACCGGCTGTAATAATCTTAACCAAATGAATCACTTGGAACCGTCTGCGATAGCAAAAGGAACCCAGGTTATCTGAAAGGCAGTGGCTGAGAGTTACATTTTATCATCTTCCGCCTTTTAAGCCGAACAACTCTTTCTAGCTATTTAAGAGCTGTGAAGCGTAAACAAGGCGAGCTGCGGCAGCCTGCCTCTCCCTCCCACCTCAGGCGTTCCAGGCACCGAGTTCCCCCCCCCCCGCCTTGCTGAAGGAGGCACATCTCTCCCACCCGGGGGTCGGCACTCCGGGGAAGGGGGTCTCACCGAGGGGGCGATGCCCGGCCCGGAGCGCTGCCCTGAGCGCCGGCACCGGCACAGCCCAGCGCCGGGCCACGCCGCGCCGCCCCGGGCCGCCGCTCCCCGCTAAAAAGCAAGCCCGTCTCCGCCTGCCCGCCCTCGGGAATCAGGGTTGGATGGATGTTTTTCTTTCAACGCCAGATTATATCAATTCGCGCAGCCCCCCCAATCCCCCCCGCCAACCCGCCTCCGAGTCGCCCATCCCGGACCGCAGCCCCGCAAATAAGTTCAGCGGCGGGAGCGCGGGGCAGGGGCCGGGGGGCGGCGGGCAGCGCTCGGCACTCACCTGCCCGGCGGTGTCGTACAGCCCCAGCAGGTACTGCTTGCCCCCGACGGTAACGCTGACTGCGAGGGGGGAGAAACACAGCGGGTGAAGGTGGGGGGGGAGGGCAAACCCCGGCCGAAACACCCCAACCTCCCCCCCCACACACACCCCCCTTCCACCCCCGGCAGGGTAAGGCCGGGGGACGGAGGGAGAGGGGGCCGGTCCCCCCGCCCGCTCACCTGCGTAGTGGTCGAAGACGGTGGGCACGTACTCCTCGGGGAAGGCGTCGTTGGCGTAGCTCATCAGCAGGCACGTCTTGCCCACGGCGCCGTCCCCCACCACCACGCACTTCAGCATGACCGCCGCGCTGCCACCATGGGCCATGGCCGGAGCCCGCCCTCATGGCCCCCCGGGCGCGCCCCGCCGCCGCACCGGGCCCCCCGGCATCGCCGCCGCCGCTCAGCGG
>JAOXNO010000024.1:29756552-29769674 GCA_028565335.1 Limnodromus scolopaceus | reverse complement strand
TGCCTCAACCACTTCCCTGGGCAGCCCATTCCAATGTTTAATAACCCTTTCAGTGTAAAAATTTTTCCTAATATCCATTCTGAACCTCCCTTGGTGCAACTTGAGGCCATTTCCTATTGTCCTATTGGGAGAAGAGACCGACCCCCACGTCTCTACGACCTCCTTTCAGGTAGTTGTAGAGAGCAGAACTGTCTTGCTACAGTTCAGGCTGTAGCCACATGTTTTTAACAGTGAAGGATAGTTGGGAATCGGGTGTAATGAACTCCCTGTTCTTCACAGTCTCTGTCAAGAGAGGATGCCTTCCTAAAAGTTTGACTGCTTTCCAAAGGAGCGCTATGGGATTTAAATAGGAATTCCTAGGTTACTTTACTTAGCCAGTCTTTTGTCAGGACTAGAGGATTGTAATTGATATAGCTAAATTTAAACTCTTGAGACAGAGATTTTGTTTTGCTAATAACAACAGGGGAACAGTGTGATTGACCTTACTGGGAGTTTAACCTGCACATGTCCAGTGAAGACTGTTGTACATCTACTGGCGTGCAGGCTCCAGCAAAAACTCCAACATGCCAGTCTCCTGCAGTCTGGGTTATATTCTGGAACACTGTAGAAATGCAGTGATTTAGGATATAAATCAGCAATAAAGTGTATAATCCCAATACAGAGTTTTAATTTAAAATAGAAAGAACTTGATTAAAAGGGTTAGATTAGAAGCAAGACTTAGAAATAGTCATGTGGAAGACATTTAAATAATACAAATACCTTTCATGAAACACAGTGCCAGAGTTCAAGAAATATTTAAATAAAATATTTGAATTGAGAGTTTTGCCAAAAAACCTTGGAGAATTCTTGGATAATTTAATCAGGTTCTTCCTGGTGCTATAAAATCTGCCCTTGGAAAACGCTTTCAGCTCTCTTACATGTCTTGACAGGGGCCAGATAAACACCTTGAGGTACTCCTACTGGGTTAAGGTCACCTTTATGCAGAGAGACATCACAATGCTCTACTTAGCAGCATCAGAACAGGACTTAACTGATGCATAAATCTTGAGCTTTCCGGGAGTTATTTTCACCTTCTCTGTATGAGAAGAAAAGCAAGTGTTTCCTTTAATCCTGTGTGGTTTCTATATTAAAATAAGCCTTGATACTAATCCCTGACTATGTGGATTTAAACTGACATATATCCTACAATTTTAAATACCAAAACATCTGAGTTACTAATGTGGCCTTAAAAACATAGTGTTCATGTGCTTAATCACACCAAAGGACAGAAAAGTCATTATCCTCCCAGTGTTTCCCTAATACTGCAGTGGGTTCCCTCAAAAACCCAGTTTTCTTCCTTTTGCTGCAGTGTTTGCATGGTTCCCCGTTCTGAGTTAAAAGAGTATGGTGAGCAAGGTAAATACCACAGAGGGACACACCAAGGCTGTGGTAGCAACTTGCGTAATTTCAATTATACGTACTACAAACTGCAGTTTGCACTTCTGAACATTCTGAACAATGCTCTGGTAGTGTTAACCTCAGCAATGTCACTTTCTCTGTGTATCATGCACGTTTTATCACATAAATAAACCACCAACTTGTATCTCCTTGTGTCCCTGAAAGTGCAGAGGTACTGTGTAAGATACTGCTTCTCTGATAGAGTGTAAATGACCAAACTAAGCTTTGCCTTCTATGCTATATAGGCCAACAGGGTGAATGCTAAACACAGACAGAGCTACCACACTGTGACTTGAAGCTGCTTGTGCCTGTCAAGGCTCAGCACCCAAACCTGATGCATTCATTGCATGAAGTCCATGCTTTATAGGCTTCACAGACGAACTTCACTGGAGTCAACCAGTGAGGAAGAGAACAGACCTGAAGTTGCTGAAGGGATGACCAAAGGTCAAGGACTAGGGTCCACAAAGAACTGAGGTGGTACCAAAAGGATTATCTAAGTGCTCTTTGTCAAGGACCAGAGTTCCTCAGTCTGGCAGTGCTCAAAGTAGTTATCAGCTCCTTTTTTTTAGGCATCACAGGAGGCTTCAACTCTGCATTCTAGTCACTGGAAAAGAAATACTATCTGTGTGGGAGATGATGTCCCACATATTCTCTGCTCCATGCTTTGTCATGAGAGGAAGGAGGTGATCGTGGAATTTAAAAAGCTGTTAAAATTGTTCTTAGACTGAGATGGAAATACTTTCTTGGGGAAAAAAAAATGCACATTTCTTCCAAAGGTTCTTTTGGAAACTTTCATTTGTTCTGTTTGCAGTTGAAGGATTTTTGGTTTTGGACTACTGGAAACATTTTAAAGGATTCAAAACAAAGTATGTTTGGAGAAAATGCCATTATTGTCAAAAAGGAGAGTTTATTTACTAGAAGATGTTTGTCCTCATCTAGTTCTTACATTAGTGGCTGGCAGCAATTGAGAGCAGCAAAGCAGCCAAATTTCTGTCCTCTACATTAGAAAGGTACATGCCAGAAAAAAAAAAATAGAGGAAAATCAAAGACAGTCTGTTACTTTGTCAATTCCAAGACTGTCTCTGTTTCTTGGGACATGTTAGCTGATGATATATCCACTCAATATCTATATGTAAGGTGGAAAGCCATAAACTGGGAAAAAACTGATCTCTAAGAATATAATTCTAGTGCTCAGGAATTTCTGGTTACTCATGTGAGATTTACTTCTGCTTATTATTAACTGATTATTTGATCCAGTTACCTGGCAATAAAGAAAATTATCAACGCCAGGTATTGCACGTGTGAGTGTTCTCTGCAGCACAGAATTTTTATGATGGTCAGAGAGAACTGTGAAAGCATATGGAGCACTCACTCTTTCAGGCTTTATTCTCTAATATTTCACTCCAAAAGTATATGTCTTAACTGCAGTATTTGACTGTTTCGCCCTTTAGCATCTGCTGAAATTGTTCCAAACTATCCAGTCCTCTGATACAGCATTGGCACTGTTTAAGCCCATCTGATCAAACAGTTATTACTAAGAAAAAAACCCAACCCTGTGTTTCAAAGTATAACACAGAGCTAGAAAGACAACAATGGCTTTAACCCCGATGTGTATCTTTGGTAGCACCAGTCTGTTTGGCAACATTTATGGAATTTCTCCAGTTTCATCTTTGTCAAAAATCACAGTCCAATGTGATGTCAAGAGATGTCCCTTACCTTGAAGTTCAAAGCAAGTCGAGGTAAAGAACTTAAGTTTTAGAAGTTATGTGCTGAGAGTGCAGTTTGTGAACGTACCCACAGAAGGGAAGCTGGATATTTTTGGTCAACTATGACTCAAGATTTATTGGACAGCCTTATTTCCTACGGAAGTGATCTCCTCTCTGTTATGATCCTGAGCCTCTGCAGTGCTGCAGAAGTAGTAGGACAGAAGGGAGCCAAGCAAACACTAAGCCATAAAGGACATCTATTAAAAAGAAAGAAAATAATAGACTTTTGACAAACTCTTACACGAAGATAGCATTTCAGACTTAGTGCTTCCCTGAGACAGTTGCAACTTTTGCAGTGAGAACTGCTGTTGTTATAACATGTTCCACAAAACTCAGTTAAAAAAAGGGCAGCTGCTATAAAAACCACTGCACTAATATTTGTTTCTTCTTCCTCTACCGTATGCAGGATGCTTCTCGAAGAACAGTGTAAGCACCAAAACTATATTCAGGTCTGTAACCACATCATTTTTAAGGCTACAAAATCAGTACTTTCCACACCTTTGCTAAACCCAAATATTCTGAATTAGTCAGATGTCAAAGTCATGATTCGCTTCAAACTTAGAAGAATTTTTCTTGTAAGCAAATAAGAGCCTTAGAGCTCTTTAAATCGTCATCTGGATTCTGGGCTTCAAGTCTTTTTCTGGAGTTTTCATAATTACGAGAGCTGGAAATTTGAAAAGAAAGTGTTTATTGTGTAATCATGTAATCACATGACTAGTGGCTGTGATTTACAATAAAATCTTTACGAGGCAGCAGTACTGGTTTTGATTTGTATATCCAGCTTTAACAGTGGGGGGAAAAAAAAATAAATTGGGCTTTTATAGCCTAGTGCTGAAGAGGGACATAACGGATCTATGCTCAGTTACTCAGTTCCTGCACTTCAGGCAGGAGGGGAATGATTGCAGGCAGGGAAGCAAAATTATCTGAAGTTACCTTTGGACTCCTACTCTGGAGTCCTGCAGGGGCCGCAACAACTCTTACTGTGAGCCAGAGCCTCCCTAGGGCTAGCATAATTTGCACTGTGCCTCTGAAGGTCCTGTGAAGCAGAGACTACTCAGGGCTTAGCGCCTACCAGCTGTGCTCCTGATCTTCCCTGTATGCTGGAGCTGGGAGAAAAGCCAATGTGGAGCTCCTAAACCAGTTCTTCAAAGCCCAGAAGGGCCCTCAGAGCAGAGATACTCTCAGCAGATTACTTCTCTCTGTGTGATGACACCAGAACAGATTTCAAGGCAGGAAATACCCAAGTGAAACACACAGTCTTCTTAGTTGAGCTCATTGAAATATGCCAATTATTTTGCATTTATTTTTTTAGATATTTTCTAATGCAAGTTTTTTTTGGAAATGGAAATAGGAAAAAAGAGTTTCCTGAAAGCAAGAAAGTTATGATAAAAGTGAAAAAGTATTGCTGGAAGAACATTTTATTTTAAATTTTGCATACAAAAGCTCAAATTTTTTATCCTGTATACATATTTAACATGCACACACATATGCACAAAGTCTATAGTTACAGTGACTTTATCTTTTGTTTAAAAAATATGTAGTGAATAGAAAACATACTGATATTTTACTATGGCTTGAGATAAATGAGCTTTGAATCAGGATCTGTTTTAGAAACCAACAAATTTGGACACTGCATTTAAATGACTTGTTGAGTGTTTATAGAAGGAACCCGTGGTACTTTAAGGAGTGAAGCTTCAGAGTCCTGCCCATTAGCTTTGTTATACTGCAGACAGTCTTCACCATTGGCTGCCCTGAGGCAAATGCAGTAAAAAATACCACCTCTGGACTCCACACAAGGTTTGGGTTTGCTGTTCTAAAGCAACAGGAGGTGTTGAGCCATTTTGGCTTAGTGTAAGAGCAGTGATGCAGGACAGCAGCATCTGAGGCACAGGTTAGCCCCCAGACTTTTGAATTTGTCTGGAAGAGTATGTGTTTCTCCTGGTATGTCTTGCCACCCAGGTAGGGGTGCCATTAACAGTGGTATCTGATAAAAAAGTCTCAGCAAAATAATTACTTTAATGGTGATGGCTAATTTTAGATTTTCTGATATTTATCCTGATGTGTGTACTCTGCCTTATACATACGCTCTCTGATATGAGAGCGTGCCATTAAATAATGCCACCAAGCTCTCCCGCAACACAAGAATGACCTCTGCAAGTGTCACAGCTCTGCTTAGACAAAGCTGAATTTGAGCTTGTGATTTTGAATCAAAGGTCATAAAAAGGTATCTGAGCACTAATGACAGTGCAATAGCAGTGTTAGGCTGAGGATTTTGAAATTTTGGCTTAGATGACTTGTCTGTGAACAAGTAAAGGAGCCAGTGGAATAAGCAAAATCCAAGCTCAAGTATTGTAGTTCTGAGGCCTGTGTAGTACCCACTTTAACAAATCTGACATCCAGTAGTTGTGACAGGGGGAAGATAGAAAGATTGAGATGATGTATGTGAGTTCTCTTTTTAAATCCCATTTTAAGGTCAGAAGATGGCTACAGCGTCATAACCAACCATATTCTATGAAGGATTAAAAAGACTATAGATTGTCCAAATTCATCAGTTATTCATTGCCCTGCTAATATCCTTTCAAACACAGACTGAGACGTATGTGCTGAGTCATGATTATACTTACTGGCATCTTCATAACTCTGATGAGTAAAAGGCGTATTTGTTAATGCTTATGAATATGGGTATGTGTATATATATACACAAACATATATATATAAAACTTTATTCCTTTTTACCCAAGAGTGAGATCAGGCTCTTTGTTTTCCTGCTAATACACAGATCTCCTATGCAATGCTAATAAAAATCACAAATGTGTTTTTTCACTTGGTAGGCATTGCCTTCAACATTCCAATGTCCACAGTGAAAAACCCACACTGATGATGCATATTTGAGTAATAGAATCTCTGTCATTAATTTAAGATACAATGATGCACACAGCCCCCCTCAATTCTGTTTTGTAGTCAACAAGACTCTCTATTCACTCAGCAAACTGTATTCTGCAACGTCTTGGTGGCCATAGATCTTTCTCAGCCTTATTAAAACCACATAGGCTCAATGACTCAATTTGCGTTCATTCTTATTATCCGATTGGATAGCTACAGTACTCGGCATCACCCATGGGGATTGCTGAACAGTTGTCTAAACCAGTGGCTGTAAATGGAACTAATGATCTAACTTTCCCCTTTAAACTATTTAAATATAAATAGCTTTGTGAACTCAAAACAAACACACAAAAAATAAATTCTGAAAGTCACTTAAGACCATAAAGGCACATGGTCTTTAGAAATACAAAGGAAAAGGAAATTTTGCAAAAGGAAATTTTGCAACACTGTATTAACAGTGTAGCAGATCTCAATGCCATACCCTATAGGAGGGGAAGGTGATTTTATAGTAAAATCAAAACCTGAAACAAACTAGATGTCATTCATTCACATATGCGCTCTCACAGCCACGTACAAGCACCAGGATGTGCGCATCCAAGCAACATGCCGAGCAGTCAGGCACTGGGGATGTGCGTGCAAGTGTTCAAGCAGTCTGTCCAGCACACAGGCACCAAAACACATGTATTCAAGCAGTCTGGCCAGGATTCCTTGCAATGATGCAGAACACAAGGATGTTGGCTACTGAGTCCCCCTCATACCTGCGTCCTTTGCAGGCTGGTGACAATGCGCTAGTTTTACATACGCCTTTTTTTATTATTTTGGAGCCGACAGTGATCCATCCATCCTGTCCTACCTGTTTGAGTAATCAGGATTTACTGTCCTTTCTCAGGATGGGTGTTCTAAGAGAAGTTGCACATGTATGTGTGCCAGGATGCTGATGACTTGCTAATCTAGGTGGCATCAATACATGCCATTCCTATAGTCCTTTTCCTACCTTGTGCCCCTTCCAGTACTTCCACACCCAGAAAATTCCCATTCATACCATTTCTATTACAGTTGTCTACAACAGCACTACAACTGGAAAGAAATAATTTCCCCATGCCGTTAAAGTTTCTGAAGATTGAAGGTACTTCTCCATTTCATATGAGATGAAACCATGAACTTCCCAGAAAGCAAGGATCTTTTTTGTTTTTTCAGATTAGCAGTCTTAGACTTTCCAAACATCTGAGTTTAACCTAGACAATCAAAGTTTTTGGTCACATAACTAGGTCAGAGGGAAAATAGACTCTTAAAGATGATGTAGGTACAGATGAAGAAGGTTCCCCATTGCAATATTAATAGGATAGAACAAGTATGTTCCAGATGGATCTGGTAAGTCTAAGCACGGTAGCTGAAGTAGACACCTGGCTTACAAGAGAGCTTTGTTCAAGATAACATCCTGAGTTCAGAAGGCCAGAAGTTCGAACATGAGTCTCAGACACCCTATAAGACCCCTCTCATCAGCTAGCTGTAAGGCCAGGCTCTTGCTGCCTTTCTCAATGCTGTATTTACTTTTTGATTCAAAGTTGAAATGGCTCCAGAAGGAGAAACTCCCATCCTAAATCACCAATTGCCTCACTGAGAGATAGATGGAAGACACAACATGTCCCGTCTCTAAATCAGGCTGTTTTCTCATCTTTCAGATGAGATCGCTATTACTTGACTACGGGCTTCCAGCTGATTTGTGAACAGGCATTAGTTGGTTTTGTCTTCTGAGACGTCATGGCTGAATAACCTGTACAGAGAAACATATTTTTGGTATAGAGATAGGTATTTAACATCTTCTGAGAAGTTTCTGTTTTCATATGCTTCTTATCAGCTACCTTCTGCTAAGTCATGAGACCACTGAAGTATTTTCAAGCATGTAGCACGTTAAGCACAATTTCTGCCTTCATAAAAATATTTACATTTCATAGCTGGCAGAGAGTCCAAGTGAGTCAATGGCTCAGGACTGACTAAGCTCATTAAAATTAGCTATTGCCTATTTTAAATCACGGTTTAACATTGGCCCTCATGTGTCTGAATATGTCATCATTTAGAACTGGTGGCTTCAATTTTTGTGCCTGTCATTGGCAAATACGCCTTATTTCTACAGAGATCTAGGGACCTTATTGCTCTTAGACAAGAAATGCTTAGACATCAATACAATCTAAACTGTACTCTCTGAACAGTTAAAAAGCACATTTTGCACCTGTGATTAAAAGGGCTTTAATTTACATTTATGAGCAATTTGATTTGGTGGCTCAGTTCCCCTGGGTTCTCTTAAAATCTAATGCCCAGTCTGGAGATAATGAAAAACCAAATGCAGCTGTACCACTTTTTTGTTGTTTTGCGTTCCGCCTCCCACCTCCCCACCCTCCTCCCACCCAGGACATTTGTTTAAGTCTATGATACCATCTTTCTGCTAAAGCTTTGAGCTGCTTTTATCCCTCTGACCACTGACAGAGGGTACAGTTCTGCCAGTCCATAAAAAACTCAGTAGCTAGCCGCTCCTTACGGTAGTGCTTCTCCTTTTTTCCAGTTGCCACTAGTCAGGGAACAGGGGACTGAACTGTCTGTCTGTCTCTCCCCAGTGTGTTGGCACCAAAAACCTGAGATGATGCTTGGCAAGTCTTCACTGGGCCTGAGGATTGTGCAGGGGAGCCGGAGCAGGGCCATCTGCCCCCTCTGCTTGCTCTCTGCAAGCAAAGTTGCATTCCCCAGTCACTGGTACTGGCTGCATTGGGGCTCAGTTTTCCTCACAAGCTAAAGATAAAACTGAAGTTTCCACTGCTAAAGGATGTAGCTATGGTCATTCCAGCCCCATGGCAACAATGAAGAAACAGTCTCCTAAACTCTGCACTGTTTTGCTTCAGTGCACACTCATCACACCAGGAAATCACTAGCTGAAAGAGATTAATGTGAAGATGCTCCTTTCCCTATTACCATTTTACCTTCCTGTCTGGGTTCCTTCAAAGCCCAGCACTTATTCTGCTTTCTGTAGGGAAATGCAGCCAGAGTAGGTGGTTATTCACAGCCATGTTGTGATGACTGTAGCTTATCCCTAAGGTTACACTGCTTGGATAGTGCTTTGCAAGTAGGGCTGTTGGCCAAGATTGGTTAATTTAGAACAGTCATCCTTAAACAGTGAGATTGAATATACAGGAAACTGTAAGACAGAAAAAAGCAAGCTCTTGAAATTAAACAATAGAACAAAGATCCACAACTTTTCAGATCTCTTGGATAAAAAAACAATTCTACTGACAAGGGAGACACTTTTCTTTTAGTTTCTGTAGAAAAATTTTACTGCAGACATTCAGAGTTCTTGCATCTCTCCACAAGAGCCGTCTTCCTGCACCCTATCTTTTTCATCCTCCTACTTCCTTTGTGGCATGGAGAATCTCCTTAGCTTCATGTTTTTCTCCCCTGCCCCTTTCCGTCCCAAGAGGGAGTCTGCCACAGACTGTCTGTGTGTGCTTCAAAACCCTCCTTCTCCCAGAACAAGTCACCTTTTCCTTCTCCCAATACAATGGTCAAAAGACTTCCCTCAGTCAAAGTGTGCTCCTTTGAGTCCCCTGAACTCTTAACATCCGTGTTTTCAAAATCCACTTCCTGCTCTTTGTTCCTTCATTTTTGCTGGGATTTTTCCATGACACACCCGCAGCTCTTACACACCACTGGGTGCAAGGGCAGCCATACATTTCTTCTAAGACAGTCCTATTTAAATGGAAGACTATTAATGTCAGTGACTCACATTTTTTTCCCTCTTCAGTGAGTTATATGATGCCAGCTGTGGTAGCAAATTACTGATTCACTATAACCTTAACCTTTCCATCATAGACCAATTTTATAACCTTATCCAGTATTCATAAATTACAAATAAATGGATTTTCCTACCTGACATTCTTAAAGACAAGCTTTAGACTCATATGAGCTTGTGGAATTGTTCGATGCATGCCTAAATACAAACATGACTACTGCCTAGAAATATGGGGAAATGTGAAGCCTAAAATATATAAGAAAGTTCACAATATATGATGCTCCACTGCTTTGCATTTGGCATCATTTATAAAGGTCCAAGGAGGAGGTTTACACAACCATTTTACTCGGTGATCGCTAGCAGTGGTGTAAATGACTCAACATCAGTAGTACAGAGTCCAGCCCAGAATATTTTTCTGCCATATGTGCTGTGTCAACATGGTGAATGCCTCACAGGAAGGAAAAATGATAACAAATTAAAAAGCCATGTTGATGTCTGTTGTAGTGAACAGGTTGCTTAAAGCTGCTTTTTCCATTTCTTTCATTTCATTTCCCAGGTAAAGGATTGAAGTGTGGAGATGCGTTTGTAGAAAGATAAATAGACAGTATCAGAAATTATGAGGTGAAGCTGACCAATAACTCACCTGTAACAAAACTGCGTGTAAACAGATGCCATTCCATGGGAATTCTTTTCTCTCTGGTAGATTGACAGCCTTTCATGACTCAAGAGGCACTCATACATCATGAGACTAAATTGAACTATTATTTTTCCAGTGGGGGAAACTGACACAAAGGCATGCACTTGTACAAATCCCATAGCAAAACAATGAAAGAACTGGGATAAACCCCCAAGGTTTACCCCGCATCATGGAAAAGGTCTGGTTCAGCTCACCACTAAGTGGAGTGCTGCAGGTGTCAGAAGCGCTAGAAAGTTAAGGTGCTTGGTCTCTGCCGGGCTCTTCTAATGCTTAAGGGAAGAAGCTGGATATTTAAGGAACAGAAAAATAACCTACAGGGGGAAAAAGAAGACAACAGTGAACCCATTATAGACAGATGTATTATTTGCTATATACAAATATTTTCAACCCAGAACTCGGATATAATGGGAGAGCGATGGTTTCTAGGTGAGATTTGTAAGTGTCTTAGCTTTGCTCGATACCATGGGACTGGAGCGTGGAACAGAAAGGATCACATGAGAGCAGGGACAGACCTCATCTTTTTCCTTTCTGCAGATGAACATTCTGAGAGCTGACCTTAGTTACAAGGTATGTGCCTACACAGGTAGACAAACACTTTTCCTTTGATAAATTCTTAAAAGCTTCTCACTGACTTTTGCCAGTTGTTTCTTCTGGGCAAAGTTTATCAAAGGGAAGTGTCTGCTTTTTCGCCAGACTGTCTAGATTTACAGGCTTGTGCTGAGGGCATGGACAAATAGCCGGGAAGTATCAGCCAGAGAACAAGGGCTGATGCAAAGTAACCCACCTTTTCATTTTTGCGACTGGTTGAATGTAAATGAAGACTTGCATTCACTGTGTGGTTAGAAGAGAACTTAGGGTTACTGTGGTTTTCTTTCAGTTCTGCCATTTATTCACATGGCCTATTTTTCAGTCACACTGTTTTTTCACTCAGATGGAGAACTCTTTCATTATTGTGATGTCCTGAAGTGAAATACAGAGCCACTTCAAGGCTAATCTAATTGGCATAGCCGATTCTGATTATTTTCTATTATCCCCAGGAAATAAAGAGAGCTGTATTACAGTACAACATAGGCCACTCCCAGTAAGCTTTGACTGGGCCCTCAGCCAGTCTTAAGCAAGTGACCGTTCTTAAAACAGGCAGGTGTAGCTCTCACTTGTTGCTCTAGGAAAGCTTTCTCCGTGGGCGTTTGCACTCCAGAGCTTCTGTTTGCCCAATTGCAGTCACTGAAAATAAAACTCTTGGAACGGGCTCACACCAGGTACTCAGCCTCTCTATATTTCAGTCTCCCCAGCTTGACATGAAGCTAATAATACCTGCCTAGCTTTCCCGAGTGATAGATATGTATCTGGCATTCACATTTACAAGGCTGTTAGAGATCCCTGGATAAGTATATTAGAAATGTCATTACTATTTATATATTTACTTATTTGTGTGATTTGTCACTGTGGTATCTAGACACTCCTGGCCCATTTAAGAAAAGAAGATTGGAAAGGACACCCTGCTCAAGTCCAGTTCTCCTGCTACTACAAATATGTTTATAATTTCTACCACAAACTGTTAGAGCTCTAGCTAAGTATTCGGTATTCTTCCCCCTCCTAATTCCATAGAAAGGCTGTTGCAGGCTATCACTCTCTACAGGAAAAACTAATCTCCTGATTTCCAAGCAAAACATATTTGCAACCCATTTACACCTCGATTTCTTTTGCGCAAACACTTCACCTTTAGCTTACATAGTTCTTGTCTCTTCTGGGGCTTAAGTCACCCAAGGTATTTATGCAAAGTGATCGTATCTGCTCTCAGTCTTTGTTTTCCAAAGGTTTACAGGTTGTCTGTTCTCTTTATCTCCCTCTTAAGTCTTCTCACAGGGTATGCTAGTCCCTGTTCACCTATATTTGAATGCGAGTGACCAGAATTGCATGACTGAACCAGAACTCAGTATAGCATCCCACCTGTGCTCTCCTGAATGCACGACTACTGTGGCATTTCATACTGGAAATACCTAGGATCACGTTCTCTTTTCTCACAGCATGAGTGGCAGCTCATAGTCTGGATCCTTCCTTCTCAATCAATTCCAAATGGATGCGTTTATAACATCAACCATGCTTATTCATCCCTAAACGTACGGACTTGGATGCATCCCATTTCTATTATCTCGGTCTCCGCAGGCCACCATTTCTCCCTGCGGGACGCCCATCTCCTTGCGCAGGGATAGCACACCCCGGCTTTGCACCAGGCAGTTCTGGTTCAGCCCAGCCATGCCATTCTGGTCCCTCACATTCAAACACAGATTTCGCCAGCGGGGCCCGACAGCTTCTGCCAGGGCCGCTAACGAGTACCTCGGACCGGCCCCGGGCCGCCGGTGCCGCTGCCTCCCGGCAGCCCCGGGAAGCGAGGCGAAGGCACCGGGCGGGGAGGGCAGCGCCTTGCGGCCGGGGCCCCTGGGACCGTCTAACAGCTCCCCGGCGGCGGCGCGTCCCGGGCGGCTGCCGGCGCTCACGTAGGCCGGGGGGCGGTGTGGCCCCCGCAGGAAGCGGCGGCCGCGGCCGCACGTAGCGGGGCC
>JAOXNO010000024.1:29727710-29756452 GCA_028565335.1 Limnodromus scolopaceus | reverse complement strand
GGCCGCCAGCGGCGCCGCGCCGCCACCCGGGTCACGTCGGCCGGGCCGGGTCTCCTCGCAGCGCCCGCGCTCCTTCGGGGGCGGCCGGCGAGGCGTGGGGGCGGGCAGCCCGGCGGTTAAACCAGGCTCTGTGTGCCTCTGGCTGCTCCCCTCCTTCGTTCCGGCTCCGGAACCTTCCCCATCTGCTTTCGGTGTAGTGCCTGCATGGGTGGCGTGCCCCGGGCTCTGCCCCACAACCTAGGGTTTGGCTGCTCAGTCCGACCACCACCCACAGCCCCCGGGTTGAGGAAGACGGGTCTTCACATTTCGGCGGAAAAGCGGAGTCGTGGCTGAAAAGACTCTGCTTACTGTTACCAATATCTTTAGAAAACGTAGAGAGTTTTCACATCAGAACAGCTGATACTCACCCAGAAAGTCCTGTAGTCCATTGAGTGCAAGGAGGTATTTTGAGCAGAGTAAAGCCTGTTTCTAATGCGTCCTAATATAAAAAAATAGATTCAAAATGGCTTTTGTGTCAGATGCATTTAGTAACTAGCCGTTATGTGGGTTTTATACACATACACCTGTCTCTCTTTATTCCAAGCAAGCTCTCAAAAAAGCGGCATCTGGAAAATACGAAATCATTTGACTTGAAATGGTGAAAAGTATTTTAAAATGATTGCCAGTTATTTTTCCTGCTCTGTTGTCCGTATATCCCATAGGCATTGCTTCGCCTCATAGGCATTCTAATGAAGGCTGTTTCAATCCTCATTTTATGCTTATGCATAACTTATGTATGCTGAACAGCATGTCGTTTCCTCTTTTCTTACAGCATCCTCATGCCTGTCACCCTAAATCTGCTGCTTAATTCTTTCCTGTCCACATGGCACTGCTCCTTCTTTTAAATTCTTCCCTCCTTTATTGTAGCAGCTTTCATCCACTTTTCCTGTTACTACACTCACTTCCACTGTGCATACCAGCACCTGCCATTTAGTTCATTTCATTGGCCAGAAAAGTGAATTAACAATGGAGGAATGGCAAGCTGGTTTCCTGTCCTGAAAGGAATCCTTAATAACGTGTAGGACCTGACTCTGGGGTCTGCTTCAACTGCCATCACTCTGCAGCTATAAAAGTTGGATAAGTAACAGGGTTCCCTAATAAAAAAAGTGCTCTATTGAGGGGGTATAGTCAACCCTTATTCACCCACAAAGGTGATGTCCCTTAGAGTAAGGAAGTAGGACCGAAGACAGTTCCACAAAAGCCACTGGCTCAGCAAATTAGGGTCTAATTTTAAGCAGAACTGGCTGCTCTGAATCATGCCAGAGACCAGACTGGATCCTTTCTGCCCCCAAAATTTGAAGAATATAGGAAGGTATAGAATGACCTGCCCTGGTCCCCGAACTGCTGTTTGTTGCAGCATCTAAGTTTAGCCTCTAATGGATTGATATTGTGCAAATAGTCATCTTGGAGCTTGGTCTAAATGGCTGGACAATGTTCTGTGTTTAAAAACAATTATAAAACTGTCACAGTTCACCAGTGCTTTAGGACATGATGGTAAGGGACTCCAGGAAAATCTGTTTGGAGAGACTGAATTGCTTTTTTTCTGTGTTTTTCCCATGTTCTGACTTCAGCTTTCAAACAGTTAATGTTCTTCTTGCCTCTGAGTTGCTGAGGTGCTTACAGAAGTCTCTTGGTTTAAGATGGTCAGGTCCTCTCAGTCTTTTACCCTGAAAAGAGAAAGAAAGTAGTCTCTGTACATCTCACCATACAAGAAGTTCTTCTAATATCCAAGGTATTTGTTTGGTAATGGGCAGGTATTTGTACAGAATCAAATTTGGCTTTCTGTTGTGGCAAAATGTTTAGGCTTTTGTCAGTGTCTTCACTCTACTGTGTACCCAAAAGTTTGTAGTCTTGAAAACAGCTAAGAATCGTTGCTGCTGCATGCTGCTCAGTGCAAGGTGCCTAGCCTTTATTCCACCATAAATTGTGTTTCAGCTGCAACTTAGTGAGCAATCATAGGACGGGACTGCAAAAAAAAGGCTAGCTGTTTATAATTGTAGATAATAATGTGGTTATTGTCTACACTGAGAAGCAAATGCATGTATGAAACTTTCCACAGGATAGCTCTGATCACAGTTTCTGTGTAAGAACATATTTTTTTCAGTGAGATGATAAGACAAATCCTCATCAGTGGCATTGTTCCATGAGAAGTCCGTGTGACAGTACATTCAAAAAAAGGACTAAGATGGAATAAGGCCACAGGCCATACCAACAACTGGCAGCATATTTCTTCACTCTTTATCTAATGGCAGAGCTCTTTCACTGCCGTCCACTGCCAACTCTAGATCAGCTAGAATTACTTCTTACACCTGGTAAGAAATACTTTCAGGACCCAGATCTTCAACACACTGGGAATCTTCTTGATGGCCTTCTATTGAAATTCAGGTTATTCTCTCAATAAAACAAATAATCTGTTTGAGTTTGGTTTGTTTTTTTCAAAAAACAAACCAACCTGTGTGGGGAGACAGGAAGTGAGTGAGTCTGTCAAGGAAACCATGCCTGCTGTTCCTCTTTCTTCTAGGATTTTAAGAGATCTGCAGATTATTAAATATTTATCTTTATCCTCATTTATCCCCAGGAGAGAGAGTTTTTGGTAGACAGTGAACAGCTGGATGGTCCAGGAGGGGGTGGAAAGCAAGAGACATTGTAGGGATCTTAGAAGCCATGAACACTTTCACAAGGGCAGTGACAGAGACAGTTGGAGGTGCAAAGGGATGATACACTTGAACAGTGGGTATCTAGCTTACACCTTGCAGTAGCAAATTAATGGACTGGAACTGCAGCGTGGCAGTAACTTTTTTCTTCCTGAAGTGAAGAATGTCAGCCTATCTGCAAAGCATCCAGACAGTAATGCTGATGTAAAATCTGTTTCTTCTGCATCAAACACTAAATCAAGCATAACATTGCTAATTCACATTATAGCTGCTGTGAGAGTTCTTCCTTTTTATTAGTGTGTGTGTCTAGCTGATAAGCCAGACTTGCATGGGTGATAAAGTTTAAAAAAAAAGTAACAGTCAAGAACATTTTCAGGATTTGTGGCTGCGTCTATTTACCAACTTGAGTTTGGGAATGCAGAATGAGGTTTTGATATACATTTCTTCTTTTTGCTTGTTCATTTTGAGCCAAAGTCTACACTTGCATAGTCTAAATAGATTTACAGTGGTGCCAAGCTGAGGCTCATAGAGAATTTTTAGAAATGAGCAGTATGATTCATGACTGGAGAGAGGTATGAATATTCTCTTTCTAAATGGGCTCTAGGCTCATAGTGGATCTTTTGTCTAGTGCAGGCTGAATTAGAAAGTTGAGACTAGAACTGATTTCCTTAATTTTGTTCTCATCTATTGTAGGCAGCCGTGCCATGTAATCCCTTTTATATCCTTCAGTTAGCTATAATCACTATAAAAATAATGAAGAGGGTCTCAGTGAACTGGTTTGGCTCCCAGAATAACTCTATTATTCTGCTCTGTTGATCCCAGCAGTGCATTAGGGCTTTATCTGGCTACTTCAGTCTTCCTTTAAACAAATCTTTCCAAGTATTTTCTTCCCTGATCTATTGTTTGCTCCCCTGATTTTCTGTTAATTTCTCTTTCTCTGCTTGTTGTGCTTAGTGATTCTTTTGGTTGTTTTTTTTTTTATTTATTTGGTTTGGCTTGGGTTTTTTTGGGTTTTCTTTTTCTGCTTAGCAGTCATCTAGAATCAGGGAGTCTGACAGAAATCTCTTTAATCTGGATTCTAACTGGTCAGTGCTGTCTAAAGTGAACACAGCACAAGATTGTGCCATTATTTGTTAAAGTAGTGGTCTTCTCTTTCCTTGGTGGTGGTTTACTTCAAGACTAATACCTGGAAAAGAAAGCATGGAAGTATGGAGAGAGAAATGCACAATGTCAGATGTTCCTGGCAATAGTCTTGTATTCTAGAATAACCTCCCATGGTAAAGACAGATCCTCTTGCTTGGGATGTTTAGCATGGCATTGCAGATCGCATTGGAGAAGATGGTTTGTTAGCTCCCAAGAAGCAGACAAAATGTTGTAATACATATTTTCTTCATCCATTCTTATACCGTACTCAATTAGTTAAATTATTTTTTTATAAAGGAAACAGCTTATTATCAGTGAAATAGTTTACAGGGCTGATAGGTCATCAGGGGGACAGGATGAGTTCTCCAAAAGTGAAGTACCAGAAAAAACCACCAATGGATCTTATCACATGGCTTAATCCTTCTCATAAGGTGCCTTTCATCCTTACATCTGAACGTTGTAGATCATGGTCAGGAATTTCAGCAAAGGCTGATATGGGAGAGGAAGAATAGCAAGCAAATAATTCCAGAGATTTTTAACTAGATATAACAGAGTCAGTACACTAACAGCTGATGCTTCTCAATGAAAAAGAACAGCAGTTCTTTTCCTATGTAGATACAGAGCATGATGATGAAGCAGTACAAAAACAATGCAATCTGGTCTTGGGGCACATAGATACCCTGTAACGTTTCAACAGGCTGTAGGAAAAACAGGAAAAATTGGTGATATACAGTGGAGGATTTAACCAGGTGGGGAAATCCAATGTATTCTTTCTGCCTTTCCCAGCACTGCTTGAACAGTGGTGGACAGTTGACTTCCCATATGAATTACAGCCCGATCCAGCCATTAATATATTTAAGGACAAGCACTTGGCACTGACACTTGTCATGATCCACTGAAAACCACTAGAGCTGCATGGGAGAGTGCCAATGAACTGCAGACTGATGGCATTGCTTGGTTAGGCAAACCATTCATGATTTCATGGTGTGCACTAAAATTTCTCCAATTACCTGAATATTCTGGCACTGAATTCTGCCTTTCTTATGCCTGAAGCTATTTTACTGCTCTAGAAGCATAGGCAGGAACAGCAATATTCTGTACATTTTTATATCAGCTGCAGAATTTTTCTTTAAATCCCAGGTGACGAATCAAATAGTATACAACTTCTAGGAACGTGCATGTGAAGTCTTGAGGTCATTGCTGCTACTTATTTTTCACTCCTTTGGAGACTGCTTCTTGATTCATAGCCCAATCACCCAAAAGAGACTTCTGGAGCTTCCATTCAGCACGCTGCTCTAAGACTGAAATGCTGCTTCATTTAACTATTGTAAGAATGCTGTATATTAGGTAGCCAGTAGCTGCGTTAAAATCTTAGCAGGAGAGCTAGGAATCTAACATGAGAGCTCTGGTGTCCCTGAAGAATTATTCTGATTCACATGAGAATTGAATTAGAGTAGTGTTAAGTTTTTCCTTTGTGGTCTTTGTCACTGTTAGACTACAAATATATGATCTCGCAGAAATTCCATACTCCTACATATTCAGACTATTTCACAACACTACTTTATGGATTCATTTTCCTATTTTTGTACTGAGTCATCCACGGAGGTATTGCATGACCTCAAAAGACTTCCTGGAACTGATGTCAACTGGATAATCCTGTACAGAGTAAAGTTATTAGCTGTTCTGTTGCTTAAGGTTTAAGTTATAACTCAACTTTCTAAAGTATCTCTGAATCTGTGCTATTGGAATAGAGGCTGTGAACATTCTTGTATGGCTCTTCATCAGACGTGCTGTAGTAGCTTTCGTAGCATCACCTGCTCCACTTTGCTCTCAATTGGATAATTGTTAACAAACTGCCACTTCCTTGAGACAACCAGAGCTCTTTTTGCAGTCAGTGGCTTGGAACTGCAGTCAACAGTCTGAATAACTGAAGACTCGTTTCAGAGCTAGCTGAGTTTGCCCACAGCTGTACTGCCATCTGGCCTGTTTCTTTTACATCATGCTCCATGTCTCATTATTCTTTTCCTATGAGCTGTCCTTGTGTCTATTAACCATCACAACTGCTTGTTTTCCCTTGCCTGGGATTTGGTCCTCTAATCTCCTCTTCAGTTTCTTCAGAATTTATTCAGTCACAGGGTATTTTTGAGCTGACTGATTGAGTACTCCCTTGCCTCAGAAAAAAATGTGACCTCTGTAATATAGGTTCTGGCCTCAGCTGTGCCTTGCTTATATTCCTCTCCAGCCAAATAAATTTGGAGCTATACACTCCAGACAGGCAGTTACAGCAACGAATTTTGGAAAGATGAGTGGCTGTATGTAAACACTCCAGAGGGAGTGTAGGAGAGAATGGGCTGTGGTCCTCTGCTTTCCTTGCAGAGGGTATGGCAGTATCTTCAAGGTTATTGCACAGCAAGTGAGCTGGAAAGGAAAATACAGAAGATTTTTGTGTAGTGAAGCTGCCTGTTGGAGGACACTGATGATCCAACAGGCATCTAGGAAGAATGACAGTTTTGGGCGAGGAAGGGAAAAGGGATTTTCTTCCTTTTAGTCAAATCTCAGAGCTGAAGATTGTAACACCTAAGATGAAGCTTCCTTTAGCTCTGCTGGGCTACAGGAAAAAGGGAGTCACTGCTTGTCAGCAGGAGACCATGCTGAG
This sequence comes from Limnodromus scolopaceus, assembly GCA_028565335.1. Lineage (NCBI taxonomy): Eukaryota > Metazoa > Chordata > Aves > Charadriiformes > Scolopacidae > Limnodromus > Limnodromus scolopaceus. The sequence goes on along the minus strand of JAOXNO010000024.1, from coordinate 29,749,960 downwards.
GAGTGAAAAATGAGCTTCTGCTGGTTTCTCTGCTGCTTTGTCTTTTATCCATTCTGTTACTGATAAGGATAACTAAACTGAAGATGCAGAATCCTGACATCAGGATGGAAAAGGCAGAGGGATCACAGTGAATGAAACTGAGAATGAGATAAAAGTCAAATTTGTCATCAATACAAATCTAGTGAATGGTGTTATGCAGGGTGTTGATTTAACCCGAGGCCTTCCCTTTAAAATTCTGGTACAGCAGGAACCAGCCATACAGAAACTAGAGTCATTAGTACCTCTGCCCTCTCAATATAAGAAATTTTTCGTTTATTAATGCTACGACATTTTTTAACTGGAGTTACGATGTGTTTTACATACTTACATTTTTTTATTATATTTTAGCCTCTCTAAGCTGCATGGAGTAGAGCTTGTTAATGTTAACCAGTTTATTGACTTTTACAAACTTAATATTCCATTTAAGAGGCTCTTGTCCCTTCCCTTACTTGAAATGCCTTCCCCTGTCATCTGTGCCAAATTCCAAGCCAGCAGCGTGTGACTGAGCTCTAAGTGATGGTACAAACATCTGGCAGGATGACTATGTCATGCCTGCCTTCTTTTTCTCAAATCAAAGGCCACTTATGCTAGACAAAACTAGACTGTTTTCTCTCCCACCTAGGTTTTTGAAGCTTATATCAGTTCTGAGTCCTGTTATATCATATGGACTCTCCTGCTTTGGACATTCTTCTGTCTTCCAGGCCCTGTATGCTCATGACCAAACCTTTAAAGTCTTTCTCATTATTCTTGGAAGAGAACAATTTCATCCTGACTATAACTGGAGGTATCCAGTTAGAGCTGCTTATAAAGTTTTAAAGAAAGGACTGTTGGGTACTTTCATCATTATGTGTAAACTTGCATAGTTCTGTGCCCTTTCAAAGTGATGTCAGTTGAGGTAAGCTGATGGATGTTGTCTGAAGATCTGTTTATTTAGCAAGTACAGAAAACCTGGACAAGGGCTTTCATTAAAAAAAAGACCAAACAGAAAAGGTAAACTCTCCCTGTCACAGGTGTAAATTCTGTCATAGTTCAAAGTCTACCTAAAAAAAGAGTGAGTAAACATGAAACTAGATAGTATTACTTTTAGCATAGAGAAGTTAGGTACAAAATTAGAGAAACTAATGTTAGGCCCATAAATAGTAGCCTCTGTATCTCAAGCCTCTCATTCTCCCTGCAGAACACTCCATGAAGCCTGGCTGAGGTCAGCTCAGCACCCCATGTCCAAGCCTAACGCCAGGTGCACAGAATGGCTGTGCTGACTTCTCTGGCCACTGTGTCATCCTTGCCACCTGCCTGCTGCACCAGAGTTGTCCCTGCAGGGTTGCAGAGCCCTTTGCCTCTCCAAACTGGAAAACTGGATGGTGTTGAGTTTTCCTGATATATATAAGCAGTCTGGAGTAGAGCCATGCCAGGATGCAGTTTACCTGAGACCTGATTTAAAGCCCTGATTACTAAGCAGTCTTTCCTGCTTTCTCGCCTGCTTGCCTCCTGTTTCCTGGCTTCTTCTGGGGAGGAGATGCAGTTTCATCCATGTGATTCTGTGTGCTGCAGAGTGGTCTTAGTTCATCCTCTGAAATACTCATGATTAACTGAAAGACCTGGAGAAGAAAAGACTTAAGAAGGAAGTTGAAGAACGAACTGGTGAAGTTTTCCTGAGTTCTGACAGGGATTTTCATATCATGTCACATATCAATCATGAGAGATCAGGAATGTTATTCACAGAGGTGTTTGTTAGCAGAATAACATGGACTGGTGGTGTGATTTTTGTATCAAAGGAGATCTAATTATCATAGTGTTAACTTGTAGTAGTACATACCTTGTAGTAGTCTTTAAAGCCTTAAGAAACAAGCTTATATTTAAAGTAGTAAGATTGTAAAAAGAAAGCAAAGTGGAACTGGAGACAAGCAAAAGGCAAAGTGGAAAATAGTGGTACCATGTGGCATAGATGTGAGTGGCAAAAGGACTGGAGGCAACAGAGCTGAAAAGGTGGAGGTGACAGTAGTCAAGCAACAAGATTATCAGAGTCCATAGACAAACACTTTGGCAGTCTCTCAGGCAAAACATGGTGGTCTTTGCAAAGCTGTGGAGGAAGGAGTGATAAGATTTAAACAAGCCAAGATATAAGGCAATCTGGGAGGGGGGATGAGGAAAGATGGTGCCCTGCTTCTGCTTAGTGAGTAGGAAGATGATGCTGTCATCCCTGATGAGAGGAGAAGAGAGAAGGGAAAATGGGAAGAAGTTTGAGTCTTAGTCAGATTAAAATAACAGACCTGCAGCAAACACTGAAGTGTTGTCATGGTTAGATGGATGACAAATGTTTTTGAGTTTCACAAAATGTTTCTAAGGTATCCATTCCTTCATGCCGTTTCTCTCCTCCCTGTGAACTGAACAGCTAAGTACAAAGGCACTTTTGAAATATCTGGTTCTTTTGCCCTATCCTAGAGTCTCCATTTCTTATGAGCAGTTTTAATCAAGAGAACATCAAAAAAGGAAAACATGAGCTGTGCTCCCTTTTGCAGAATATGAAATGAAACAGACTTTGAGAACTGAACAAAGAGGAAGTAATTATGAGAACTGATCTTCACAGGAACTGAGGCAGGAAAATATCTGACAGGCAAGCAATTCTCTTTTGTAATAGATATTGGGCAAAAAGAAATCATGGAGGAGCATGAGTCTACACTAGTAAGCACACAAAAGCAGACAGAAAGAACTGATGACGGTGTTCAAACCTCTGAAAGTGTGTTGTTTTCTTCAGGGAAAGCTATAAAAGCTTGGACTTTGACAGATGTAGTTGTTCCTGGATAACTTCAAGGATGTCCAAAAGAAATACAGAAAAAAAAACTATTAAAAGAGGAGAAAAAATGGTATCAAAGCCATTTCAGAAGAGCAGATGAAAGTACTTAGTAGCATCATCACAATGTACATATAATAGAAACACAAATATAACCAGCAATCAGACTCACCATGAAAAAAGGGATGAGGAAACAATTGGTAGATGGCAGCCCTATCCATCATTGTAAGACAGAAATCGTGTAAGGCCATAGAGACAGAAGGCTTACAGTAGATGTCAGTTCCCTCGTGCACAACAACAGGAATGTCACGCACATGAGAAAATATGGAAAATATGAAGTGCAAAATGGTTTTCACTGTTTCACAAATACACCTCACAAGTATGCAGAAAAACACAAGATATAGAGCATTGTCACATTTTTATCAAACAGTGATAAAGTATGTGGAATTATTTTAATGGATGTAGAAGAAGTACCCCAGTAAGGCACAAATAAATGGAGATAGCATGTAAGGAAGCATGGCCTATTCTAAAACATTAACAGTGCTGGTATCAGCAAGACTCGCAGGATACAGAACATATCTATTCCATATAGCTGGTGTATGCAAAGATAAAAACACCAAAACTCAGGTTTCTATGTAATTAATGTATGCTAGCAAAAAGCATGGTACTGAAAGACCTTGACTCTGTAAAGCTGGTTAGGTCTTAAAGACAGTGGAGCCATTTGGAGGATCGCACAGTGGAAGACATTTTCGGGGCATTCACTTAATGTTTCTGGAGGTGTATCTCCTGTGACATTGCATCACTGAAACCTCTAAATGCAGAGCCTGCCACACATGCACTGAAGTAATCACTGTTGAAGAAGAAACCTAAGGAAGTATAAATTATAGCATCTGGCATGTCTGAGAATGAAAGAAAAGGTGAAGGAACCATTGCAAGGCAAAATAGGCCAACCCTTTTATCCATAGATGAAGACTGTAGGCCAGACTTAGTGGAATCAAATGAAACTAAAAGGAAGAGATAATTTATACTGTCAGGTTATTATAAGAAGCAGGTACTAGAAAAGCCTGTGCGTGGGAGGTGTCCAGAACAGCAGACAGAAGCACTGGAACAGGCTGCCCAGGGAAGTGGTTGAGTCATCAGCCCTGGAGGTATTTAAAAAATGTGTAGATGTAGTGCTGAGGGAAATGGTTTAGTGGTAACTTGGCAGTGCTAGGTTAATGGTTGGATTTGATGATCTTAAAGGTCTTTTCCAACCAAAATGATTCTATGTGTGGTTGCTACTGCCAACTCAGTTTGGATGACATTGGTTTGCATACTGTACACAGCAGGTGCTAATGCTCCGTGTAGATGTCTTCTGTCTCCCAAGCCATACAAAGAGTCTGTTTTCAGGACTCAGGTGGAAAACCATGTTCCCAGGGAATGTCCCATTCGTGTGTCACCTACATTACAGCTATGCCAGAAGAAGAACGTGAAATCTTACCAGAACTGATGACATCCTTGTAGATATCAGCTGAACTAGTAGAAAAGAGCTCATGTAATATTGGCAAAATTAGGACAATTACTTAAATGAATCCGTGCCAAAATACACTGCTTTTGGTGGAAACCTTCCTCTTTATTTCAGTGGTCACTGGATCAGGTCTTGACCTGCTGACTCCTCTTCAAAGTAGCGTGTATCGGCCTTTGGAAAAATTCCTCAGTATTCAAAAAACATTGCCAATGCTTTTTAGAATGTTCAGATGCTTCACTAGTGGATTGAGTCCAGGCAAGGTAAATTTCAATTGGAAAGAGGTAGTTTCAGTTGACTTTGTGTGACAAATACAAAGGAAAACAAGGGACTACAGTCATGTCCCATTTTCAACAATGGCACTAAGAACTATTCGTATTAAAATGTCATGAGTAATGAGTAATGATGAAAGAAAGCCTAGATAAAATTTCTCAAAGTGTATATATATGAGAATCATGTACTTCTGGATTGTAAGAGGAAGAAAATGCCCAATAACCTTCATTACCTGAAAAAAAAAGGGCAGCAGAGAATCTGATAAATTGCATGAAAGCATTTCAAAGAAGTTTCTATAGAACTCACTATGGAGAAAGAATAATGTAGCCTTTTGTGGGGGGAATGACCTACTGTTACTGAATCATTCTCAAAAGATTTAAAAATAAATCTTATTTGCCTCTCCAGCATGTGTTACATTTTTGACTGACAGTAAATTACATAGGGCTGCTAAATACAGCAGTGGTATTGTTTGGGTTTTTTTAACCTTTTTAAAAATTGAGCTAAGTGTCAGCTCAGTCATGAATCTCATTAGATGATCAAGTGGCTAAAAGACAGAATAGACTCAGTTTTTCTGGTTTCATTGTCCAGACCTCCACAGACTTTCTCTTCAGCTTGGACAACCTAAGGCCAACTCTAACAACGCACAAAAATTATTTGAATTCTGGGAGCTTTGTATCAGATCTTCATCTGTTAAACACTGAGTCAATCATATTTCTTCTTAATCTTGCCTACTAGCTCTACAAGATCCATGTTTTTTGTCTTCTTTAGCTGTACTGATGCAAGTACCCAGTTAATGACTTTGGCACCTCCATTTTTTTAGCTAATGAGTGCCAAACACTTAAGCTGGTTATTTGCTCTTGAAAAATTATACTGACTAAATCTTCCCATGATCATAGAGATGTCATTACGTACCTGATACATTTAGAAACGTGTCTCCTAAATTTTTAAGGCAGGTATATGAAAGACAAAACCCAGAGAGGGATTTAAGAACTATAGTTTTCAGCAGTAACTCGATGGAATTTAGAGGTTGCTGATGGGTATCCTGACACTACAAGATAGCCATCTGGAAATGCTAAGGGGAGAAATAGACTTTGTCTTATGTTTCTTCAGAGGTAACTTTTCATTCTCCCCGTAGGATTCAAATTTGCTGGAGATGAGGGCTTCAAGCTGACATTTTTCAGAAAATTGAAAAGTAGAATTTGAATTTGTTTGAATCACCTGATTTGGAGTGGAGATATGAATTTAAATCTCCACTTATCACCAAGTGAGCAGTCTAATCACTGGACTAATAGATAATAGGATTGTCAAAGAGGGAGGCAGCTCCTATGGCTCTGTTTTGTACAAAATAGGGAATATATGTTCTATGCCTGTGTCAACAGGAGTTAGAGTTCAGATGCTCTGACAGGCAACTGGAAACAAGGACATGAGTACCCGATGGTATAAAGTCTTGAACAGTCTATGTCAAGTGTGAGGTGATCACTTTGGTGAGCTAACTTTCTGTAGGAGGTAGCTAAAAACACTGAAGTCATCCATCAAGTGAATTATTCTCAGCAGTCTGAATATATTTTTTCAGTTTTAATTTCCTTTTCTTCTGAACTTTTGACTTCCTTCTTCAGGGCATAACTCAGATAACAGAGTATGATGAACTCTGATAACTTACCTCATCTACCTGAGCTTCCCAAGAAGGAGTGTTTTGGCATTGTCTATGAAAACATTTGTGCTACTGGCACATTCCCTGACCTAATTAAAAACAGGCTAAGAGGATTTCTGAACAGTATTTTCTGAAGGAATGAGACATTAGCAAAATGCAGAAGTATTTAACTCCTGAGCTGGGTACGATACTTCCTTCTGTGTCCTGCCCAACCTTCCTTTCCCCATCCTGCTTACTGATTTGTGGGCTGACTATTGACATATCTCCTCCATTTCCTCCTCAAACACTTTTTACATTTGGTTATCTTTTTTTGTTTGTTTCTGAATCCCACCACATCCTTGCCAGCTGTGTATCATCTTCTGCAATTTTCATGCTTCAAAGCTGTTCCAGGTCTTCCAGCAAAAGCTGGATTGTTTGGCAGCGAAAGCTGTCTAATCAGCTTTGGCAAATGTTAATTCAAGATGTTTTTCCATACATTATCCTAATGAGTTACTGACAGGTAAATCCAATGACCTAGTCACATTGCTTTGCCCTCTTTTTGGGAAGTATCAGACCATACAGATAAAGACTGAAAGGCCACTGATACTGTTCATAGCGACAAGCTTATCTGAGCTAATAAAGAACCCATCATCCATTCTTAAGAGCTGGCACAGGGTCCTTTCTCTTTGATATGAATTTCCTTCTGAGCATCACGTCTTTTCTATTTCAACTTCCTTCTAACATTGATTGTGAAACAGCTGTGACTCTGCTTCAGAATCTCTTTCCTTCTATTTTCCTTTTTATCTCCTGTTACAACTGCCAGCATGGAACCTACTGGTCATATACTAGTAGCTGTTACATCTCCTTGTTCTCTTATGTATTGATTTAAAACCTTTAACCTCACCTCTACTTTCTGAAAACTCAAGTATAATGCTAACACATCATATATCTATGTTATGAACTGGCATTTATCACCAAACTGGTGCTAAAATCAAGAGCCATAATGGGTTGAAAAGATTTATTCTCATTCCCAGTTAGTTGAAGGAAGCGCATATCATTGATTGCCACAGTACTAATGACAAAGACATTTTTCTAATATTTACAAAACAGTCTGTGAGTTCTCACAATAACATTTTCACAATAACATAAATGTATTTCCTTCTCCCCCTTTCTCCATTGTAGGTGATTCAAAACCATGAGATTTTAAAATCTGACTTATGAGACACTGAGTTTCTGGGTATTTTTGACTCCTTCCATGAGAGAAAATGCATACACACAGAAAAAGACAGCCTTCTTTTATAGCTTCCTACTGTATTTCTTCACTCCTACAAATTGGCATCTCAGCTCGGCATGCGAACCTGCACCGCCTTCAAATTTCACACCTCGCTCTCCCTCTCATTCACACATCAGCAACCCACATCCTCCCACGTCCTGAGCCAGAAGCGCAGCTCCCAGCACAGCCCAAGCCCCTGCAGCAGGCACTGCAAGCGAAGCAGCAGGTCAGCGTGGGGCCACTGCCACACACAGAAACAAGCTGTTATTAATTGGTGGGCTGAAGGCAACTCCCTTCATAGTGATGGTTAAAGCTCAGCTCAGCTAAGTGCTGCCCATTAGGTAGTTAATATAGCAGGTAGGTCCCCCCATAGACTTTTCTTCTGTAGGCTGAACAAACTCAGGTCTCTCATTCATGTATTGCAGACCCCTATTCATCTGAGGATATGTCTGCTGAACTTCCTTCAGTTTGACAGTCTTTTATGTACTGAGGAGCTCAGACTGGGTGCAATACTCCAGGTGTCATCTCAAAAGTGCTGAACAGAGAGAATAAGCGCTTCCTTTGACCTGCTGTCTACACTTTTGCTAATGCAGCCTAGTATGCTGTTGACTCTTACCCCTCATTAAGGCACATTGCTGACTCATGTTCAGGTTGTCTACAAACACCAAATATCCTGTTCACCTGGTGAGTTGGAGGCCATGCAGCCCAGGACTTGCAGCAGATGTTCTCTGCTTTCACTGAGACTGTTTTTTCTGGGTTTCCATTTCCTTTTTGTGTTCTAGATGAGATATTGCTCCTTTAGCTTCTCCATTGGGTGTAGGGTGAGGGGTGTAAATTGTGTGTAAGAGTAAGTTTTCCCACATCTAGTGATGCTGTTGCCTGGTTCTGGATACTGATAATATATTATGTGGCTGCCTAGACAATATAGGCTATAATTAGACGTACTATTCACACACACATACAGAGCCCCTGACACACCCTTTTGAATGGTGACTGCTTTTGCAGAAAGCTCAATAATGGAGAAGAGTCTCCTATAGGCTGTTCTCGTCCAGTTACATTTCCATTCCAGAGCAGTCTAGTTGCTATTTAACTGGAGACACAGAGCATGAGACTATTCAGTGTTGCATGTGCTCCATCTCCCAATAATATGAATATTCGTAACTGTATTGGTGATAGACTGAAGTTTGTTACCTCTTTTTCTGTTTAGCCCAATGTCTTCTTGCTGTTACATCTGGCTGTTCAAACCCATTGGCCGTTCCTGGACTCACTCCAGAGTGGTTTGCCAAGCCTTATGTCAGAATGAAGCATTTTCTTTACTCTTATTATGTTGCCACAGTAGTTTATCTGGCAGCAAGAATGACAACTACAGCAGGTCACTTTATGTGATACAGCACTTTTCCTCTTCATTATATAAGACTGTCGTTCTTTATAGTGTTGTCTTTAAAACCTTGACTATGTTACGATGGTCAGCATCTTTCCTGAGTTGTGCTGTATAGGCTATGATACAACCTTCCCCTCTTCTCCTTCCTGCTATTGCATGATGTTGCCACTAGAAGAGATGGATGCTTGGAGCAGCAGCCGAGGAGCTGGAAAACGGGGCCAAGTCCTTACCAGCTAGAGAATTCCCAGTTAACATTAGAAGAACAGCTGTTAGGTGCCTCAGAGGAGTGTTGAAAGGGAAACTCTGGGAGTTGCTTCTTGGAAAACGGGTGTGCTTAAGCAGTTTCTCTAGAGATTTTAGCTGACAGAGAATCTGTAAGTATTTGCCTTCAGGGAACAGGAGGCAGATAACCTGGATGATGGAAGATGAGTCATGCTGGTAGAAAACCTCAGCAGGAGTTATATTAAGGACTAAGTATGAAGACCTGGAGCCAGCTGGGAAGGCTGGATGGGTGTTCTTGGGTTGCTTGTTAAGCTTTTCAGTAAGTGTAAATCCCCCAAAGGGAAATGTTCTCTAGAACTTGTCTAACTTGTTGGGAGAATGTGAAGGGAGCTGAGAGACGTGGTGTTAGCAGAGTTACACCCTGCCAAGGGGATGCGTGCCCTGGAATGGTGCAATGTTGGCTTCCTCCCCGTGCAATACACACAAATGCAGACTGGAGACAGAGACAGCCATTCAGATCAAGAGTGTCTATGCTCAGTTAATATTTCTTTGCTCTTTCTCTCCTCTCTGAGTCATCTATTGTTCTTTGTTCCTAGAGCTTCTCCATGAGGGAATTCAGTCTTGTTGATATTAATTTGCTTTGTTTTTTGGGAGCAATTGCCATTTAAAGCTATTTGTTAGCTTCCTTTCTTTATTCACTCCATGTATTTGACTTGTTTCTTCTTTTGTGACTTTGTCCTGTAAGGATTTTCATGCCTTCTTTTTTGCCTTGCACCTCTAAAACACCAAGTGTCATCTCCCAAATTACTCTTTATATGTGTGTCCTGAATTATCAACTTCCACCCACCAGACTAAGAAGTACTGTTGTGCTTCCATTGCTCTTACTGTAATTGTACTTCCTTTTCTCAAAAAAAAAAAAAAAGTCTGGTAGTGTAAATAAGGAATGTGCTCCCTTTACAGAAGTAGAGCTGTGCCAGAAGCAACTTGAGCTTTTAACTGAATCATCTGACCTTGATTTATATACTAATGTCCTGGGAGAAGGGACTCATCTACATATTTATATCAAAACCAGACATATTATTAATGTTCAGTAAAGTTAGTCATAAAGAGGAAAGCACCATCCCAAAAAGTTCACAGAAATGTCAGATGTGTATTTAAAAAAAAAAAAAAGAAAAAGAAGAAATGTAGTTTTGATGGCTTGAGAATTGATTTTTTCTCTTTGAAGTAATAACTATCTTTTTTTTGGAGGAGGATTGCTGATAGCTGAGAAACATATTTCAAATGCTAATGTCATACTGAGACAGTTCTGACCACATAGTATGAGATGGAGCAGGCTGAGTAACTAGGCTGACATTTAATGTGAGTAGCATTAGTGTGGGGGTATTTCTAAGTACAGCTGTCATCGTGAGCCAGTTCCCAGGGTAGGAGGAGAATAAGAGCAGGTATCCAAATAAATCATGGTGTCAGCTCTGTGATGGCATCTCAGGCTTAAGCACAGGTCTAATTGTTAACAGCATGCGTGGTACCTCTCTGTTCTTAGAACACTGGAGTTGGCTTCTCAAATAGCTATGTTTCCGTTTCCACCTCCTTTTCTCAGTGTTTGTGCTAACTTTTCTAAGCAGAGATACGGTACACTAATTTTAGCCAATTGTCTCATCTGGACACAGATATCCTGAATATTCAAAAAAATGAGATTTGCCAGCTATTGAAAGTGGACATAAAGAGGAAATTAGAACTACCTTGAATATGAGACACCACCCAACCAACATCTACATAGGAAGAAATGACATTTTGTCAGTTGCTTGCCATTCTCTGAAGGGATCCTATATTCTAACAGATCTGCTGGCAGTTGTGAAACTCATATAGGCGTAAGCAATGGTAGGAAGCATCTTCTATACTGATGGCCCAAAGCCAATAGAAGAAAGACTGAATTCATCTTTCAGGACTGGCCTTTCCTTGGCTCAGACTCCATCAATGATTCAGAACCTAACCAAGGGGGCAACTGGAGCAATTCACTTAAAAGAAAAATTTCATTAATTCTTTAGTGACTGATATGCTGACTGAAGTAAAACCAGCCACAAAAGTAGCTCAGGTTTTGCAAATAATTTTATGCTTATTCACAACTAGTACCTGGAAGAACTGCAGAAGTTCTTGTCAGGTGGTCAAAAAAGCCTTTTCCCATTTTAAATGCATTCACGGATCTTACAACCCAACCACCAACTCCTTACTGAAACTCTGGACATTGTTGAAGTCCCATATAGTTATTTCTGACTAAAAACTGCCTTTGAATACCATGACAGCAATACTGTGCTGTGTTGAATCTTGTCATGTCAATTACAGCTGTGCAAAATTAGTATAAAATTTCAGGAAAATCAAACTGGTGGTGCTTTTGCACTCGGTTTTGATACGTGTTGGCCTTCTTAGCTTACTCAGAGAAGTCAGACACAACATGCACAGCCTTCTACTCTCATCTTTCAACTATCTTTCCAGCTTAGACACCTTGACAGCATTGTTCTAATATCTGCCCTGGGAGAAGCCAGGATGCATCTTTTCGCCAGAGGTGAAACTGGTTGTTGTCCAACTGGGGTTGGACTCAGGCTTCAAGAAATTATCTTTGCTGGAGTATAGTCAGTATTTTAACAAGTACAGAGTAAAGTCTGAAGTTAAGGAAGCTCCAAAATGTAGGCCTAATGAAACAGATCTGTCAGTGTTCCATGAAATATTGATGTAAGATGTTACCTGGATTTGGGAGTCTCACTATTATTTGTCAAGTAAAAGAGCACAACTTTATCCGTAGTGCCTCAGAGTTGTTGTGAAATATTTTATGCCAAGTTCTCACATGATGAAAAATAGCAGAATGTCATGGCAGAAAATGAGGTTTGCTAACCTATTCAAGATGATAATCTGATCCCTGGAGGGTTTTCATATCATCATAAATTACTCTAACACCCATATCCTTAAACCATCACTCAGAAAATTAATTTGCCCTAATATGTTACAGAAATATTTGTATTTCCTGTTCTGTCCTTCATGACAAACAAATATCTTAAAATAATCATGTATGTAGATATGTGTGTATGCATGTATGTTTGTATGTAGTTATTAAATCTTACAGGTGAACAGTTTTGCACTGTTTTAACAAAATGGAAGGCCTCTTTTCTTGTTGCACAAAGGAAAGAAACCATGAAAATTAAATATCCCAGTGCCAACACAGGAACAGATCCTGAGCTTATTAGGCAAGCTGTAGAAAAAGCAAAAGAATTAGTTTTACAGTAAAATTAGACCACTTTCTCTACGAACAGCTTAAGTAATACTGGCTTTGTTATCCAGTTTGTACTGCCCATGTTTTTTGTGCTTATCTTCAGGAAACTCAAACATACATTCTGAGTGGTCATCAAAATTCACTAAAAGGAGCAGTAAAGCACAAGTAGCTAGGATGACTTAAAATGGTTCATTGGAACTGATTAAAAAAATCCATAGAGGAGGAAGCTTAGCCTTTAAAGACCTTGGGAATCAAGGAATCACGAAATTGTTGGAGTTGGAAGGGACAATCATAATTTTTTGGCCATTATATTTGACAAGACTTAATTTCACTGAAATGTGTACTCTTTTCTTGCATATAAGTGTTGTTTGACCAGAAAAAGAGGAATTTGACCATTTGTCTGGAATTTCTAAATGTTTGGCATCCTGGAAGTCCTAGTGATGTTGCCACTATACACAGGTTGACTGTCTAGTGCATGCATAGGACCTCCAGCATGATCACAATGTGAGAATGACTGTGCATGTGTTAGTTGTTGTGTCTCCTCAGGATTTTCCTATGCGTTCTGTTCTTTCTGGTATGAACGCCTCTGTACATCAGTAACTTTATAACTACATCTGTTTTCCAAAGGCAATGTAGGTAGGAGAAATGTGATACTTGTTTCCTTTCTAAGAATTATATCTCATCTACTGCTGCACTATTTGGAAGGAGAAAATATGAGCAAAGAAGGATGGTTGCAGAGATAAGGCATAAGTCTAAAGATCAGGCATGGGTATGTCATTTGTTTAGCCAGTGACTCAATTCCTCATATGTAAAGAGGAGATAACTCCTCTTGCCACACCATTAATTCACAAATTAACCCAAGTGCATAAAAATCTATTGCAATAGTGTGTGTGCTACAAAATGGGTACTCATTTATTTCCTGACAGGCATCTAAGGAAGACTGTCTGACTACTTTGACAACTTAAAAGCTGCAGTCTAAGGAACTATTTTGCCAGCCCTCTCCCATTTTTCCAAATAGCAGCACTGTGATCCAGTGTATTGGAAGGTCATCTAACTGGATGGGACTAAAACTGGTAAGTGTCTACATACAACTCCATTTGCTGAACTTTCCATTTATTAAATATTACACAGGGACTTGCACTGCCTGAGTACCAAAAAAGCCTGACCTTTGGATTTCCTCTGGAATTCTTTGTACTGTCTCACAATCCCTTATTGCTAACATCCTGCTCTAAATTTGGCCCGCAACAAAGATGCTGATATGAGATGCACTAGGCTTTATAGAGAAGTTATCTTGTGAAGAGAGACTTCCTACTCAGGCATGAGTGTTCCTCACCCCAGCTTTTATAGACTCTTCTCTGTCCTTGCAACTATGAAAAAATCATACCAACAAGGAAATGAAAGTAAAATTTTGCAATGTGTAGCAATAACTTCAGCACAAATACAGCACCAGTATACCTTCCTGCTATGCATTAACTTCAACTGTGCTGGCAAAGTGACAGCAAGTTTGGAGAGATAAGAGGAAAGCAAAACAGAGCAAAAGATACCATCATTTGAAAATGGAAGTAGCAGCCTCCATTTCTTTGGGTGCAAAAAGAAATTACATTAGCTTCCTCTCTGGTTTGAATGTGAATGCAAACATTTTAATACAATAAATCAAGGACAAGAGCATGTGAGGTGCTGAGAACTTACAGCTCTGTGAAGTGACTTGTGGTGAGTCTGGCTCAAAAGACTGAAAGGTGTTTGGTACATGGAGAATGAATGATTTTGCAAGTACCTGTTTACTGTAGGAGGTTTACTATATATTTCACACCTACCAAACAGTACCCTATTCCTCCTACTTAACAATTAGGTAATTCAGCAAAACCAGATTGATTTCCTAACTGCACTACAATGTCTGATTCCTGGACAGAGATGCAAATCCTTTTTATAGTTCTTAAAGATTTATCAGGGTATACAATCACAAGAATGTCTTGAGACTGTCTGAACAAATACATCACTAGTAAGCATTTAAGGCATTATGATATCTTCATTGTCCAACAGGAATTCAGGAAACTTAACTGCAATGAAAGCACAAAGATTGCCACAGCTCCATTTCAGTGTTTTCTTAGAAAATACACATTACCTTTGGAAAGCATAAGGTAAACATGCATAAACACATGTACACACAAACATCCCACATCCTTTCTTGCTCCTTTTCTGATTATTCAATAACTAGGACCTATGTTTAACTAGGTAATTGGATCATTGGCACCAAAAGCAATTAAAAACTAGCTAATATTTTAAGTTAAAATTAATGATGGGATTCCAGGTCCCTGTGTATCATTCTGTCTTCAGTGTGTGTTGGGATTTGAAAATCCAGCTGTAAACTGACAAAACAGTTGATAAATTATGTAAAAGGAAGTGGTCTCAGTAACTTCATTAATCTTTCTTGTTTTCACTGGATCTGTCATCCAGCTCTCTACACATCACCTACCAAGCAAATACACTGACTTAGCCCTAGTGTATATGATAAATGGAACAGGGCAAAAAGCAATTGAGGTCCCTGTGTTTATTTACATGATATAAACTGTAATTGATAGGTCCTTTTCTGAAAGGTGCTTTATACAGACTAGTAACAGTGGAAGAACTTTGTTTCCCTACTCCTGAATAACAGAGAAGAAGAAAGCGTTCTTTAAGATTCTTAAAAGGTCATGTCACCTTACTACAGGGACATCCTTTACTGTATCATGAAGTCACTGTGAGCTTGTTTCCAGTCCCTGCCAGGAATTCCAGCTTATAGATGGGAAACTGAAATGCTGGCACATCTACAATAGTGAATAGAGGACAGTGCAGAGATTCCTGGGCTAATTACATCCATGAGATTCAGTGCAACACTTTGAAGGGAAACAATC
This sequence comes from Limnodromus scolopaceus, assembly GCA_028565335.1. Taxonomy (NCBI): domain Eukaryota; kingdom Metazoa; phylum Chordata; class Aves; order Charadriiformes; family Scolopacidae; genus Limnodromus; species Limnodromus scolopaceus. Next base: position 29,734,694 of record JAOXNO010000024.1, on the reverse strand, counting down.
CAGGAACACTGAAATGGGATAGCTATTATCATGGTGCTTTATCTGATCCAATAAACCTGCCTCCCAGAAAGAGCTAATTGGCTTGGGCACTTGGACATTCTGGGAGTCCACAAATTCTGGCAGAAAGCTTCACTGCAATGTGTAGATGTATTTACAAGGGAGAAAATAGTGACCAAGCACGATGGCCTGTGACAGAGGAGTTAAGCTCAGTCCCCCTTGAAGAGCCTGGATACTGCCCCAGTGGTCAAACAAGGAATGGGGCAGAATGTGACATTGCCAACAAAAAGCATCAGTCTGTCGTGGCAACAGGGCAGTTACGAAGTCGGCCAAGGGCAGAATCTCTGAGGTCAGTGAGTCCTGGCCTTTGAACTGGGACAGCTGCTTCCACATTTTCTGTACGGAAATCCTGTGAAGAGGAGACTGTGCCTTATCTTTAGCCTGATACCTTCCCTATCTTTGGGCATCAGTTATCCATGGTAATCAGCTTGCTTTACTTTCTTCCTCTTCTGCTTCTCTTCCTCAAACTCAATAACAAAAAAATTAGTTGTCTTACTTGCCTAAATCTTTTCTCAGATGTGGAATCTATGCCTTATATCACTTGTATAAAATGCAGCAAGTACTATGGGTCTGGAAACAAGAGGCTGAACTCTTAGTGCACATGCTGAAATGTCCACCTAGGTCCAGTCAGTTAAAAGGATAATATTGACTTTTAGCTAATGACTAGATATACCCTACAAGTTGTGATCTGACTGTGCTGGAGGCAGTAAGAAACTCCCCAGTCTAAGTTATATCTTCAGTCACGTTATATTTCCACGAAAGAAATGTCATCCTTCTTTGAGCTGCAGAAGGATATTGATTATGTTACATTTTAAAGAAGTGTGATATACTATTCTTACTTCTTGGGGGGCTTTGGCCAGCTCCATGGGTTACTGTAAAGGGAATTGCTGATAAAGTCTTGTCTTAAGGAGCCTACAAGTGAGATTTTCAGCCTACAGACCTATGTCCAGTGATTTTTTTTTTATTCATATCTGGGCATGATGGAACATGAATGAGAGTTGAACCCCTGGCCACTTTCATATAGGCTCCAGTATGCCCTATGCGTATGTGCCTATGTTATTCTCAGAGTCACTCCTTTTCTTACATACGGGTCACCTGCTTCATTGTCAGCACATAAATATCACCATTCTGTTCCAGAACATCTCTGGAGATACCTTAACATCAGTGGAGGTATCCATGTTGAGACAGGAACTCTGTTTGCTAAACACCACCAAATACAAGAAGATTTGGAAGAACTTAGCAATCTAGAGGGATCAGAATATTCGTTTCAAGCAACTATGGAAGAGCTTGAGGAAAATCAGAAAGAGAATCAACCTACCCCAGAACCCCACAATAACGATAACAAGAAGCAGATGCATGAAAAGGTAAGTGGAAGATACAATTCTTCCAGAGGCAAAACTACAATGCTACAGTGGGACATGCAGAACAGCCAGGAAATTTAGTGTGCAAAGGAAAGCAAGGGTCATAAGACATTTGTGTAATTTCTCAGAGCTAAAGAACCTCAGTGGCTCCCATTTTCAGGGGTTAACATCAAATTCACAAGATGTGAAATCCTTCCATTTGGTCAAAAGAGCCCTGGTGTTTGGTTTAGATAAACCAGGCCCTAATTAAATATTTTTAGAATTTTCTTTACATTTTTAAATCAGAAAATTTTTATATGGTGGATATTTTATATTTTGTAAGACAACATTCAATGGAAGATTTCTAACTCTAGGAACAAGCTTTTTAAAGGGAAATAATATTAGAAATTAGATATTAGAAAACTAGTGAGTCGTTATACTAATGTGTGAATAATCACTTGAACAAATATTTAAATGAATATATTCTATTTTCACCTATCAGCTTAAATACAAATTTGTTGTCCCCCTCTCCAATTTATAGCAGGGAGGCATGAGAGACATGACAACATCCTCTTTCATCTCAGACAGTAAAACAGAGAGCATGGATGCTAAATGTCATATGGCATATTTGGACATGAACAGAGGAACCAGTGCTTTGCCATCAGAAGTATCCAGAGGAGCTGGAACAGCTCTGTGGCAAGCAGGTCACAGCAGCTGATATTGGGCTTGAGAGGATGAGGTGGAATTTTGTGCTTGCTAAACTGAAATACAAACATGAGGAAAACGAAAAGCAAAGGCTTCATGAAGAAAGAATGGAGCAGATTCATCAACAGGCAGTAAAAAGATCTGTAAATAGGGAAAGGAAAAAGTTGAGTGCAATAGAGGCTGAGACATTCACATTCTATGTTAAGCAATTTGTAAGGTTTTATTCTTTTGCATGTTGAGTAGTACTGTAACTTCTTTTAAAGTTAGACTCGACTGGGTGATCTTTACAGCTTATACACATGCTTAAGGAGAATGGAGTTTTCCGTTCCCTACAATATGAACAATGGTAATATTAATGGCTATAAAATATATTAAAGAACAGTTAACTCACAAATTAAGTTTATGATGTAAGGATCCAATAATTTTTTCCTTATTTGCCCCCCCTAAATGTCAGAGGAATTGCTCTGAACACCACTTTAATCAGTTTCCTGCTTCTACAGTGGGATCAATTTCCTGGCTTGGAAATTGATCAGTTAGATGATGCAGATAATAAATGCATGAATAAAAGAGTGGATGACAGAGTCCACCAAAGTAATTCAGATCCTGCACAATAATGGCACTCAGCTAAACACCACAGAAGCCCTGAAGTTTTCCATCTGCATATATTCTGTTTTTTTCCAATGGGTAGGATCTCAACAATTATCTGAAGTAAATGTAGTTCCAATGAAATCAATGAGGTTATAGCAGTGAAAAAAAGATGCGGATCAGGTCCAATATATATTTGGCTAAATGACTGACATGCATCTGGACTAAGGAAAATAATTACTGAATTCCTTTATTAAATTAAGACCTGAAAGTTTGGCCATGAGCAAGTGTAAGTGTATGAAAATGACCATGCAGTGAAAAAACACAGGCAACAGTTTGTGCCACAGATTTTGAGACCGATACACAAAAGCCATGGGTGTGCACTTACTTCACACAAACCGTTTTGTGTACCTGAACGCTCATTCTTAATGAGTAAATATGAGGTCACTTACCTTCATTTCAGAGAGAGAAACCCAGCTCGTGTTATGGATATGGGTGAGAATGTGACACCTATCACTTAACACAGCGTAGCTGATTTGCTCTCATTCCATATCCTGGCTTATCTCACAGCAACTTTTTATTAACTCAGTGCACCAGACGGGCCAGGGGTGCTCAGAGAAGCACATGGACTGGGTGTGAGTGGAACCGTGTGTGTGTGTGACATAATGTGTATCTTTTCCTTTTTCCACAGTTAGTCCAGGGACTCCAAGACCTACTCCAGCCCCCCAAACCAGTATGCCTTGTTCCTGTACTGCTTTGTCATTATTCATGTTATTTATACACTGAAAAAGCTGGCCTCCTACTTTTTACAAACCTATTAACTGTTCTGATTTCCTATTGTGATTTTCCAGGATTACAAAAATAAGAAAAAATACTCTTAAAAAAGGCAGCATAGTGGACACTTTTTGTCCGTTTTCACTGCTTTTTATTATCTTTTCCTCACTACACCAATCATACATGCAGGATTTCAGCTATTGTTAATATGCACAGTAGTCTGATTATGGAAGACTAACTGATTTCCTCAAGAAAATAGTGACTGAATGACATCATTTGACTTCATGCTCTATCACCAACATGTTTGGCATCATCCAGAGGCATTCATCCCTACAAATAAAGTTGTCTGAAATAGGAAATGACTTGGAATGTGTTCTTTCTATTTTATCTCACCTCCTTGGTGACTTGGGCTTACTTGGTTGGACTCTATCATCTTAAAGGTCCCTTCCAACTTAGACAATTTTATGATTCTATAATTCTACTTAAAATAAATCATCATAGAGAGGTTTCAGAGGTGGATTCATTAGGTGGAAGGAGGTGCTTAGGAGAATTTCATATTCTGTTATGTGTTCACTACCAGGCGCTGGGCAGACATCTCACTTTGGATTAGGACTGTCTCTGGGGTAGAAGCATTCCCCTCTGTGCTGTACCATCCTTTGCAGTTACACACAGTTTCTATCAGCAATAGACTAGCAAGCATAGGCAAGCATACACATTATTTATAATTAAGGTGATTTCTGAAGTATCTGCACTGATAAGGAAAGATATCAAATGTAGCCCCAATAAAAAAAGTATTTTATCTAGTGACAATGTGTCTAGAGCCTTTTAACGCTATTTCAGGCATGCAATAGAGGGTATTTCCAGCAGAGAAAAGGTAAAGAGTCATCTACCATATGGTGTGGCAGATTAGAGTAAGTACAATCTTATCAACCTTCTACTGTTGTTAGAATCAGAGCATAATTCACCCTTATATCCCCGTGCACATGCCTTACTCTGTTTTATTTTAGTAAATCTTGTCTCATTCTCTTTGCATTGTGTTCTTAAGAAGAAAACAACCTAAATGGTATTTGATAATCAGGCTGGATACACAAAAAAACACAGTCAGGATGAAGTGGGGTGGTTTAATCCTACTCAGGTTATCCTGGATCCATTGTAAATTTGACCTCAGTCAAGTTGGTATTCTTTGAGCATGCCAGGGGCAATGCTAAGTACAAGGCTGTCGGAATCCAGGCAGTAGAGAAAAGAGTATCTCGGATCCAGGAGTAATGACTGGGTAGTTTCCTGACAGTGCAGAATGAGTGTAGACTGTAGGGGCTTCTCGCGTTTCCACAGCCTCTGCATTTCTGAAGCTGTGGAAGGTTACAAGGAGGGTCCACTCTACATACACAGAAAAATCTGCCATTGAAATGGACAATGACACAATCTTCCTGAAAGGAAATTTAACCAGTGCAGTTTCTTGCTATAGGTATGGCCTACATATACAGATGGAGAGAACTAGACCAATCAAAAATATGTGAATAAAAGCTTTATCCCAGCTGCAGTTCCTCTTTTTCCAGCAAAAGTGACCATTAGCTCCCACTGAAATTGCAAGCTTCCTCACCCACTTTAGGATTTCTGTGGAAGGCAGTGATTTGACTTTATTTTGTAAATGACCCAAGAGTAAGATCTGTAAATAAGCTTTCAAATCTGTGTTTTTCTCTCACTGAAATCATAAGAATGTCACCCAGACAGCTGAGAGAAGCCTGACCTTTGTTTTCTGCTGAATCTGAAAGGCCTTCCTGTAGATAACCTGTATAGAAATACAGTTTGCGGTAGCACAAGCAACTTCTCTTCATTGTTGGCAACTCTTTGGTTTTAATAAACAGGAGAGATTATATCAATCTGCATTTGATATTGTTAATTCAAATGACAACTAGAATTAGTCAGAGATGTGGGACCACTGGAAGTTCCAGAATACAGTGTCTGCACAGAAGCATTATTTTTAGTACTAGTTTAATGCTAACTTTTGGGGAGGGGCAGAAGGAGTTGGTAGCCTTTTGCATTTTATTTATCGTACACAGGAGATAATACTACATAGTCTTAAGACACCATACACACATATTCCAAACACACACATATCTCCAAATCATAAAGTCAAGGAGAAAAATAAGTTAGCCTTTCCTGATAGGTGCTCTCTAAGCCATTATGTATACCCATGCTATACTTCTAAACTTATTCCCACATAGATGAGAGTTTTTTAAGTGGCATAGATTTTTTAAGTGGCAATTTCTGTGCAGCTGCCTAGCTTCTGGGAGCTTCAGCTCAAAAAAATTGTTGAAATACCATGAATCCACTGACAAAGTCATGAGAAGTAGCAATACAGAAAAGAACAGAAAAATCAAAGCTCCTGCCTAACTGCTTCAGGTCCTTCTGAGCTTTGATCAGCTCTTGCCCTTCACTGGGGTGACAAAAACACCCTTTGAGTTGCCTTGCTGTGCCCTACAGCCTTATTTTTCAACTGCAGGCACACTCATCGTAAAGTGTACGGTTTCATGTAAAACCACAGGAAACTTGGTGGTTTCAGCTATTTTAAGCCTAAAAGTAGGCAATATTTCACAGCTGGTTTGATTTCAGGAGAACCACAGCAAGTGAAAAGAGCTCAGGGTTGTAGCATAAAGCTATTCTAAAGTTTCAGAAGCCACTACAAAGAGCCCCAAATTAACAAATAAAAATAATGTCATCATTCCTGTGATTTTTGGCAGCTAACTTGTGATTTATCAGTACCTGAGTGGGGCATTACTGATCTTGACAAAACAAAATGTTTGCTCATTCACCTACTAGGCAAGGCTACATTTCGCAGCCTTTATTTGTCATTCTGCCGTAAGGAGACGTGCTGCACCAAACCGAAGGGCAACCTGAGAAATGAAAGGAAGGCACCAACCCACTAGATAACCCGAACTTGTTTCGTGTTTAGCAGCTTCATTTTTGGGCCCCCTAGGTAGAAATATTTCTAAACTCAACGCTGGGGTTTTTCAGAAGACTGCAAAGTCAGCTTTGTTGCAAAAAGTTCATGGGCTCTTTTCAGTTAATTGGTGACTCCAGACCTTTAGGTTTTGAGCCCAAGATGAGCCCCTACCTATATACGGGCTTAACAAACCTAACCAAAACTTTCCGTTTCTTTTTTCTTCTGCCTTTTTTTTTTTTTTCCCTGCAGTGGGAAGCTAAGAAGAGCGGACGAGGAGAAAGGCAGTGCACCACAAGATCGTGCACTCACTGTTTCCAGTCCCAGCGCTGCCAAAGCTCAGCAGCTCAAACGAGCCCCAGCTGCAGGCGGCCGAGCCCATCAGAGAGACCCTTGGCTCCCACCCTGCCGGCTCAGCACAACTCCGACCAGACGGAGCCCGTCGCCCCCCGGCGCTGCTAGGACGCGGGACACCACGCCGTTTTCTACATGCTGTCCCCTTCAGCGGCTCCCTCGGCTTGCCAGCGAGCCCCGGGTGCCCCGGGACCGCCCGGGGAGCAGCGGCTCAGCGGCGGCAGCCCC
>JAOXNO010000024.1:29695398-29727610 GCA_028565335.1 Limnodromus scolopaceus | reverse complement strand
CCTCCCCTCCCCTCCCCGGCCGCCCCAGGGCAGAGCAGGGCAGGGAAGGGAAGGGCAGGCTGCTCTCGGGGGCAGGTTGGGAGCACGGGGAGTGACAGCCAAAGGGAAACCACTGGCCGTTCCTGGCAGCGTGGGACAAAGAGACCTTGGAGAGCTTCAGTACGAGGCAGGGGTGAGTGATATCAGCCCCGCTGTGTGTGGTTTTTCATGCTCTGAACAGTGTGAAGTTAATTTTACTTTATTTTTGTCTGTGTAATCCCAGAAGAAGCATTACTCAGATAAGAAACCGGTAATAATTTGTGAAGAATGATTTACAAGTTGCGGTTATGAGGGGTGAGGTGGGGTAGGGAGGAGAATAAGAAAGTGCCTTTGCTGAACTGCTGCTCAGCAGTACCAGTGTGCTCAGGTGTGCCACCCCAAGCCTGGCAGGCATGGGTGTGGGTCGTGGGTGTCAGTAAAGGCAGATGGTGGGACTCCTGCACTCCTAGTTTTACAGAGCAATTTGTCTGCGGCAAAGAGTTAGGTGCAGTTCTGCTAGTTGTGTAAAGGGTTGCTGTTCCTCTAGGTTGGATGGTTTTGCTCCAAGTCATGTTGGAACTGGTTTAAAAGCCAGTACTACACTTGTTACCAGTCATGAGCAGCCAACTTCTAGGTATACTGCATGTACTTAAGGTTCGGGAGAAGTGGGGAAAAGAGACATTCAGGTCTTCTGATACCTTCTTTTAGATTAACATAAGCTCCGCTGGAGAAGAATGGTTTAGGTCCTTCTTGCTGCCTTCAGCTTTATAAACTGTTTCGTGGAATGAGATTGGCTTCCAGTTGCATTACTGTTATGAGAATGACTCCCTAGTGTGTGCAGAACTAGGGTGTAAAAAGTGTGCGGTTTTGTAAGCAAGTAGCTTGTCGTTCCCCCACAGTGGTGGGAGGTGAGGCCTGAGTGGGCAAGTGCCTGCACCTGGGATGCCACCAATCACAGCCAGGTGTGAGCTCAGCCTCCTTGGAGGAGCATCACACCATAAATCCCAGGCTCCTTATCATCTCCTATTTTATTTGCAAAGACCCAAACTCTTTGGCCTAAATTACGGTAATGTTCTTGAATTACTCTTTTGTCTGTGCTTTGGTTGTAAAAGGGCTAGCTTTCACATGTGTTGCCTCTTTAAAAGCAACACACTTTACCTCTGCAGAGATGCATTGTGTCTGCATAAACAGCTGTGTTCTTGGCTTTTCTTAAATAAAAAAAAAAAAGTGTTTGTAGTACTGTTGTTAGGTTAATTAACTCTGCACTTTTGGGATTCCTTTCTTCTTGTTTGGAGCTGAGGAACTATAGTTTCTTAGCTCTTTGTGGACTCAACTTCTTTCAAACTACTTGAAATATCCAACCTTGGATGGGTGTTATTGAAATGGTCACCTCAATAGCTATGATCTGTTGAGGTCTGTTGTTGCTTTATTGTTGTGAAGAGAATTTTAAAAGCCTGCCTTAGTGCTTTCTTCCAAGGACCTTACCATGTAGATAGCCTCTCTTCAACAGCCTGGTCCAACTTTCACTGAAACCAGTAAAAATCATTCTGCTAACCTCAGTGGTAGCTGGGTTAGCTGTTCTGGCTTGCAAAAATACTCAAGAGAATTTCCACTGTAGAGACTGATGGGATAGTACAGTTGTAAAAGTCTCATTACTGCCACAAACCTTTCCAGGTACATGCACACTGGGCAGCGACTTTGATCTGAGTTGTTTGGTGTTTCCCATGGTGGTGTTCTGTTGGCAGCAGAAGCTGTCGGAGTGTTTGGGAGATTTTTAGTACTTCAGTGAGGGAAGCAAGAAAATAGTAGCTAATAGAATTTTAATTTCCATTAAGAAATCCTCTCCCCCTGCCTACTTTTTGTGTGTGTGTGTGTGTGTGTGTTCTGCTCCCAAAAGTCTCACTGCTGTTGTGAAACTCCCGATATCTTTGAGGTCTAAACTTACTGCAGAAAAAAAAAAAATTGAGTGTGTGACCTCTTTCACTAGCTTAGTGAAATTAATGAAAATTAAAGTCCAGACTTTAATGAAACTGGTCACCAGCATGAACAAAAATGGCTTCATGTGAATGCTTGTGAGAGAGAGATGGAGAAAAAGGATAAGGTGTATCTCTAAAATGCTGAGGGTGATTCTGGTTGAAGGAACAAAATTCACTGCACTCCAGTTTCTCTGACTGGGGTGCACATGTTTGTGGGCTTTGCCATCTGTAAGGCAGAAGCAGATGAATCTCACAGGTGCTGAGTGTAATGGTGTGCAGCTGGAGTAAGGGCCCCAGCAGGACATTCATGTAAATGAATCAAGATCTTGTTACTTAGATGATTTGAAGTAGTACCATGCTCACAGCTGTTCCTCCATCCCTAGATTGGTGTTTCTCCAGTGCTCCTGAAGGTCAGCCTGCCTCTGTCCCCAGTGCACTGCTGCTCTGTCTGCTCTGACACAAGCACTGGGTCCCTCCCTGAAGCCCTGCGTGCTGCTTCCTGTATCAGCTGGTTGCTCTGCCTTCAGCTTTGGTGTAAGTAGAGATAAATGGCTTGTAGAACTTGGGTTATTTCCAGCCACGTTGTCTTCTGAGCGCTGAGGGTAACCACTCAAAATGTGGTGTCTCACCAAGGCCTGGGAACCACCACCAATCAGCTTAGGCTGATTGGTGCTTAGTCTGGAAGCACCGGTATCGAAATGATGCATCTAAAGCATGGAGGGGTTGGAAGCAGCGGGAATTAGTGTAAAGTTTTGCGTCTTCCTAGAAACTAGTCCACTTACTGGCAAGAAAGAGGTACTGGAATGTATTTTGGGCCTGACTTTTCCAAACAGCCTTCATTAAGGATTTGAAGAAATGTAGAGAAGACTCTGGTCTGGTATAGTTTTCTATCCCTTATTATTTAGGTAGTAAAGCCTCTGTTTAGAAGGAAAAGCAGACAGCAGGACTGGCATAGTCTAGCTGGCTGATAAGTTGTTTTGGGTTTTTTTTGTGGGTTTGTTTTTTTTTCTTTTGAAGCCTAGAAGACCCTTTGTCTTTGAGGGAAAAAGGCTATATAAATTACAAATATTTTAATTATTATTTTTGCTGTGCTAGTATATGGTCTTGCAGAGTCTGTGTGATTGCCTCACCTTGATCTTACTGCTGGTCAACTCAAGTAAGGAGAAGTGTTGTTGACTGTTGTAGAACCGATGGTGTATTTAAAGAATAGCATGTGCTTAACTGCATACTTTTTTTGTTGGACTAGATCCAGATGCAGAATGCTGCCTTTGTTATGTCATTTGTAAAAGGGAAATAATATTTCCCTCCCCCTTTGAAGCTTACAGGAGGCTAACTTGTAAGTTTTGACATGTATCCAGGTGGCTTTTTTGGTGAACGGTGCTGTTTAAACACCAAGCTTCTCGGATACAGGTGTAGCAATAAAGCCCTCTGTGACTCATCCCTAGTCTGAGACTGCCCTCTCGTGGACATTATCAGTTGCTGCACTGGTCGCAGAGGGTTTTACAACTGGAGTCACCCTTGCATCTGTGCTTTGTAACTGACCCTTGCTTTTACATATTTTTAAAAATGTTGGTCGTCGTTTTGGAAGAACCGCTCGAAAGTTTCAAAATAATTCAAGACACTTGCTGCTGTGTTCCCCTTGGGCAGACAAATCTCGTCTAGGTGAATTTTTTTTCTTCCCACTAACCTCATTCCCTTAGAAACATGGGAGGCTGATGGACGACTAGAGATAAAACAGCTTTTCAAAACATTTGCATAAATGTAACAAGGGTGGAGTTCCAAGTTGCCAAAAGGATGTAGATGACCAAACCTTGCTGAATTTTTGGAGGTATTTCAACGCCGTAAGAAATCTTGCCCTGTGCTAGTATGCAGTGTCCTACATCTCCTAGATGATCATATATGACTTTGAATTTTATTCTACTTAAATTTTTCAAGTAACATCTTTTTAGTACTCTGACAAGAAGGTATATGAACTAAAAGTTGTCTTTGGCTAAAATGATGCTGAAATGTTTGTTTAGGTTTAACTAGACTAGCAAGTTAGGCTGATAGACCTGTTTATCCAGCTTCATTCTGGTGCCTAGAACAGAAGATGTTTATTTTCTTTATCTGTCAAGGTTAAGAAAAAAAAAAAACTCTCCCAGGAGATTTAAGGTGACACAAACTTGGTGTGGTTGGTTTGCAGAAAACTCTCCTATCTTGCTGTTAAAGACTGTCTTGATAGATTTTTGGCGAGTAATTTATTGTTTTATGGAAAAAACTTATTTGAACGTTTCTGCTGGCCTAGGAGCTTATCTGTTTTATTTTACTAGAATGCTCCCATGGAGCATGATTTTTATTTTTTTCCCCCCATTTCAGGCGATATCTTGAGCCCAGAGGACATATTCTTGCCCTGATCCATGTTCCATTTTGGCCAAGCCAAATGTGCCCTTGACACTGAGAGTAAACCAACAAGTGGAAGATAGCAAGACTTGCAGAAGGGAGACAATCCAGAGCTGTGCTGTAGGCAGCTGGATAAGACTATCACAGCTTAAATTGTTTATCCTTAACTTATTTTCAGGGATATCCTCTCAGAGTTAGCCTACCTACCTTTGGGTTGAGAAGTGAACAGGGCTAAATTAATTATCATCTTGTCTGGGCTCATGTTATTTGTCACTTCTTAATAGAATACTGGAAACTTGAGATACACAAGATTATGCTGGGGCTAAGTGTCTAGGGTGGAAAAGAATTCAGACAAGCCTTTGGCTGTCACGTATTCCCAACAGCATTCTTCAGCTCACTGAATTGGTATCTGTTGTCAGTTCTGCTACAGCAGTTCCAGTGAAGAAAATGCTTTTTCTTTTCCTCAGAGAGCAAGGAAAATAATTGATCAACTCTTGTCAGCTCACCAAAGTTGTAGCATCCTTCAAAGATGTCTAACTAAAAGAGGGATATTCTGAATTTCTGTGTCTGACAAGACTAGCTTTTCAAGAGTGAAATAAGTTATCTTCTGTGTTCCTCCTGTGCAATGAACAATCGTTCCATCTATCAAGACTAGAAAATGTCCAGCTTTTGCTTTCTTTGCACAGACTGATGTTTGAGAATGTTCTTTCCAGAGCCTGTAGGGGGTGGAAAATTATTATGGCCTCAATCCTTAATTCAGAGGTGCTGGATTTGTAGCCACTGTAATAGCAGGAGTTTTAAGAGCATCCTTCCTGAAGATGGTTTAGATTTTAAGCTAAAGTGGAATAAAACTTTTAAGATAGTTTTTCTAACACCTGACTATGATCAGAATTGTAACAAGTGCTGTTCTGATTGGATCCAGTTCAGAATTGCTGCTATAAGATTTGGCTTGGGTTTTGAATTTGTATGTGGCTTCAGTTGCTTGTAGCTACCATGGTATTTCAGTATTGAAAATGGAAATAGCTAGCTAGTCAGTTGTCTGTAGTGTTTAACACACCTCACTGCATTTTAAAGACTTAGCCAGCCTGTAGTGATTTATATAGAGATCTCTGGTGTTCTTCTGATGTTTTCAGATCCTAGGGTTGTGGCTTCTAACCAGTGAGGTCTCAGCATGTTTCAGGTGAGGCATGAGGCTAAACTTACTCGCTTGTCTCCCTTTTCTTGCTGAAGAGGAAAATCAGCAGCACAGGAAGACCAGGATGCCCCAGAATCTGGGGCAGATTCTACTGCCCCACTGAGGTGTTGGGTCCGATGTGACTGTGTCAAAGTCCTTCTTTTTCCAATGCCCTCTGCAGCTTGATGTGCTGAAGCTCATGCTTTTCAAATAAGCTGTGAAGGGAGGAGGAAGAGGGCATGGCCCCTGCAAGCAAAATTTCTCATACTGCCCAAGTAACTCTTTTAGTCTTGCCCTTCCAGCATTGAACCTCTTGTGTGACGTTAATTGCTCCTCCCTCTCAGTGTCATTTTTCATTCACAGCCCTAGTAACTCTCTTCAGGGTTATTAACATCTCAGTTTCCACTGCTCCTCCACACCAAGATCCAATTTCACATAAATGCAGATAGAGACAAGGAGAAACAGGGGGAGGACAGGGAGGTAGCAGCCCAGTACGGACAGCAGCTGCGTGGAGTGGAGGACTTGCTGGGAAATACTGTCATTTGATGTGTCTCCCAGAGCCGTCTTTTTCTCTTATTCCCTTTTGCAGTACAGGGGCAACATGTAGGTGCTTTTGACCTTCTGAAGAGCAGTGTCCTCGCAGTCTCCTATATGGTGACAGAAGAGAACATCTTACAGGGGTAGAAGGTAGTTTAGTTGGCCAGTGACAGGCAGGCTCCTGTGAAACTCTTTTGTTTCACTTGGTACACCTTGGTATCACTGCCTTCAGGAGCTATACAGAAGATTTCTGCTGTGATTCGAAACTGCAGGGTTCCTTGTCTGAGAGAGCAACTGAGGGAGATCCAGCGTCAGTGCAAAGACCAGTTTTTATAAAAACAGAAAAAGGCAGGTCAGGAGAGGGATTTCAAAATGGGGTGCAACTACAGATAGCACAGTGAGGTAAAATGCTCACCAGTGAGAGCAGGCAGCTCTCAGGTTCTTGTAGGTACGGACCGATGGCTGGCTTCCTGCACAGCCCCTTGTGTCTAAAAGGCTCTGGCTGCAGCTTGTCCCCCAGGTACTGAGGCTGTCTTTCCCTAACCACTGTCAGTACTCCTATAAGTACCTAATATCCCTGTCTGTCAAAATGGGATTGAAATTTGGCAGCTAGGTTTAAAAAGGGAGAATAAAACCAAAACCCCATCTGGTAAGAGGGGCAAGAAGGACAGCAGAAATGACTGAATCTGCTACTTCTACCTCAACAGGTGTAGTAAGATTTTTTATTTTATTTTTTTTTTACAGCTCAGTTTTTTGCATTATGGAGCTTTTTTTTAAAATCTGATGACCTATTTTGATGTCATATTTCAGGTAAAACACATTAAAAGATACTGGCTTAGGACTTTGCACAATCATGTTTCACACATGATATAAGCAAAACACTTCCGAAGAGTGGGAAGTATTTAGTTTTCTCCCTCATTGTTGGCTCTGTGTATTGGACACCAAAAGAGGAGTGGAGCCAATGATGTTTGAACCCAATTGACCTGTGATCCATATACCTCCTGGTTTGCCTAACGCAATGAGCCTCCTTTGTCCTGTCCTTGTGTGCCTGGGGCTGGCACAGGGGTCTGGAATAAAAAAAACAGACTATTTGCAGTGACTAGTAGAGAGCCACATCTGTGCTGGTTGACTGACTGCTACCAGCCAAGAAGTGTCGTAGCCACACGGAGCCGTTCCTCCTTTGCTCTCCCCAAATGAGGCATGAATTTGAACGTAGTTCATCATCTCAGCTGCTAATTCTCAGGAATTGAGTTGAGATATTGTTATCGGAGAGATTTCCCCTGCGTAAAATTTGATTGAAGTTGGCTAACAGATTCAAAAATAGTAGCAGCAGACGAGATGAACAGACTGTAAAAATATACCTTGCTTTTTCAGAAACAGAGGAAAAAACCTCACAGAGTTCAGTGATCTGATTGTAAATATTCTTTTTTTTTCCTATACTGGAAGTTAGCTGAGAAATTAAACCCGTTTGGTTCTCCTGACATACAGGCAAATACAGAACCAAGACTGGAAATTTATGGGAAAGTTGGAGCATCCTCTTTTCTGCTCGGCCTCTGAAGCCGTTCCCCAAAAGGTGGCAGTCTCTGCTAGCAGGAATGTGTTGCTCTCTGGTAGATGGATGCTTTTCCTTAAGATTCATTCAGTTTTGCATTCTGCATTGGTGGGGTGTTTTTCCTTCCCCTCCTCCCCCATAACCTTTATCTTTCAAATGAGACCAGCAGCCTGTATATTTGACAAATATTTGTCTAGCACTGTAAATGCGTACAGACTTAAAAATGACCTTTGAGTTAAACCAGAGCAGATTCCCACACAAAAAGGAATTAGTTTTAGTTAGGTTTTTTTCCTCAGTTGTATAAACAGAAATTATTAGAATGCATGCTATGAATGCTTCATCTCTGCATCTGTGACTGGGCTTCCACAGCTTTTTAAAATCTTGTTCCCTGAAGACTGCCAAAGGCCTGGACCTGTACTCTCCAGTCAGAAGAAAAATTTCCTGACTTCTCCAGTGTTTGCTTGGTTTGGGGTCAGATCTGAAGAACCCAAAGCTGTCCCTGTGTCATAATTCAGACCCTGTGGAGCTGGAACTCTCCACTTATCAATGTTGTTCCAGTGGAGCTGTATTTTACTTCCCTGTCTGGACTCTACAGCTCCACAGGCTCGGTTATTCCTGAGCTACTGATGGGTCTGATGGCAGCAACAAGCCCGTGGATCCCCTTGCAAGATTCGGCCAGTAGTCATTACAGGACTAGAGGGAATGCAGTTCATACCCTGATGTTTCCACTACCCCCACCCCTCCCCATCACATCCTTACACACATGATTTCCTCATCTACTTCTGTAATCCTCTCCTGGGAGAGCTCAATGAATCTAAGGAAAGGAATGGAAAATGTCTGAAGAAGCAGCTAATTCTGTCCTTCCATTTGGGGACAGAAACACAAGTTTACCTCTTGGGACACTCTCAAAGGCATGTGCTGGTTGTTGCTTAAAAACAAATGGAAAAACAGACTTTCTGGAATGGATACTTTGGACTTAGGAGCCTGGCAATTCTATTTCAGGCCCTTTTAGAGGTAGGGATAAATTAACAAGGGTATTCTAGAGACAAATTCACTGGGACTGAGCTGTTCTGCTGTGCAGGCACTCTAAAGTAGCTTTGTCTTTAGAGCGTGACAATTTCCACATCAGTCTGGTTGGAATAAAAGGGTCTTCGTATGAATAATAATTCAAACTAGCATGGTACCAATAGAAATTTCATTTAACTAAACTGTTTATATCAGTGAGTCTGTTCTAGGGCTATCTTCTCTCTTTAAAAAAAATGCATTGGATAACAAATTTGACTTCTCACTCAAAAATTATATGATTTAAAATGAAAACCTGGATTTTGTTGTGGGTGGTGGTGATGATTTTGTTTAGTTGTTTTGTTTTTTTTTTTTACTAATGGATTTGTCTGACAGTCCCTGAGGAACTGATGGGTCCAAAATTCAGATGCTCGCCTCACTACTGATTTTCAGAAATGCCTTTGGTTCCACTGTTGCCTGCATTGAGCCTTCACACAATGGGATAAGTAGTCAAAAGCCAACAGCACACAAAAGGGCTAAGGGCAGCTCCACATGAGAAGAGGTAGATTAGAACTAGAGAAGATTCAGATCAGATCAGCAGTGATTGTCAAAGGCACCGAATATCTTGTGTACAGCAGCAAATAGGCTTGGGACTTCCTTTCTTGGAAAGAAGCCACTGAGAAAGGATGAACAAAAGTCTTTTGATGCCACAGGGAAGATGAAAAGGAATTAGTTGTTTGCTGCTGCTTATAATATGAGATCCAGGGGATGTGAAAAATTTTAGTGAGTTTGAGGTTTATAGCAATGGGCAATGGTTTGTAAGGTCATCTAAGCTGTTGAGCAGAGGGTAGAGGTGCTAGAACTTCGCATTGGTTCAAGAGTTCTGGGTTTAAGGAGTATAACAGGAGATGTGCGAATTGTGTTGACCCCAGCAGACTAATCTGGTGAGGTGCTACCACATGCTTGTGCTAGTCCTACATTTTTCCTCAAGCATCTGGTATTTGCCAGTGCTGGAAACAGGCTAACCTAGACTGCAGAGACTGCTGTGGCCGAAAGATGTTCCCATCCACTATGGGTGTTGTGATTTTTTTAAATGCCATAATAAATTATTTTCAAGTAGATAAGAACTAGTCTGAGAGTCAAATCAGTGTGGTCTTTAAAGCTTTTATTTCTTTTTAAGCAATTGTGACTTCTAAGTAACTTTCCTTCTTTTAAAGAAATATTTCACATACATAATAGGAAATTAGACGATCCTATTATTTCACAATTGGTGTAGAATTTGCTTCCCTTTTTTTCCCCTCCCCCCTCTTCTTGGCTTGGCACACTGCAATTCCTCACTAGGGGCCAGATTCTGGGAGATGAATGTCTCAACTCCCACAGAAAGTTTCCTGGAGGCATTTGGCAGAGGAAAAAACACAATTATTTTTCTATTGGAGAGGTTTTTCCTTTGTTTATGTTTTCTCTTTCTTTCTTCTTTCTTCTCTTTTTCTTTTCTTTTTTTTCTTTTTTCTTTTCAACTGATTACGTTCTGAAGCATTTGTTTGGCTCATGTCTTGATTAAACCAAAAAAGGGAAAAAAGAAAAAAAACCAACCAACCCAGCTAGCTGGTTCCTCCCTTGTGGACAGAAGTACAATATCCCTGTTGGCCACGCACACACTGCGGAGAGTTACTTAAACGCAGACAAGCTGGCACTGTCATCAAAATCATTCATGAAAGTGTTTCCATTAAAGTTTTTCAAAACTCTCCTTTCCTTCCCAGTTAGATTTGTGTTTATTTTTGTCAGCTGGCAGTTGACACTCATTGAAACACTGGAAACCTACTTGGTTAGGTGCTATCTAAGCTTTCTACGGTGGTGGAGTGGTCAATAATCTTTCTCCCAAAGATTTTTTGGCTTAAGTTCAATAAGAATGTCCCTTCTTTACCAAAAAAAAAATTAAAAAAAGATCCAAAACCAAACTAGTCCAGCCTTAAGTTATGAGGCATTAATAAAGTTACATAAGTATACCTTTTTCTTTTTAATTTGTTATAGTTCTATAATCTATGAGGGAATAAGTTACCTAATCAGATAAGGAAAGGAATGAATTTTAAATGCACATTGCTCTAAAATAGACCTGGAGTTTTAGTTTCCTTGGATCTCTGTTGCAAAGATGTTTGGATCAAAGTTTATTTCTTTAATGACAAATAAATTGTGTTAAACACAATTATATGCCTTTCATGAAGATTCAAAGACAGAGCTTGTCAGCCATGCAAATATTTTGGTACATGCATTACAGGTTTCTTTTGGGCTGGGCAACTTCTAATTTAATTTAATAAATGAGTGGGGGAGAATCATATTTATAATAATAAAATCACTGTTTCAGAAGAAAAGACTAGGAGCCTGTTTACTGCCTTCAGTGGGCTTTAGATCAGAAGCAAAATTATCACAGTTATCTCTAATGCCCTTAAAATTATTGTAATAAGCTTCCTTTTCTTCTCTTCAGTATCCACGTGGAAAATCTTGTAATCTCTGCTAATTTTGAGGCAACAGTTTCCCTGACTTTATTAGAGGTTTTCCAGAACTGCGTTAATGAAACAATGAGACATGACAGGTTGGGTGTTATGGTCGAATAATGATCTGCCTTGGAGGTTAATGGCACTTGGCTCACAGCCTTCTGGTAATAGGCAGTGTGTGCACTAACTGCCCAGGTGTGGTGTTATTAATTCACTTTGGTTTACTCCCGGCTGCATGTGCATCATCGAAACATTCAGCCCTTCGTTCTTCAGTCCCAGCGTAGCCTGGTGTTTGAGGAGCAGCAAGATTTTGCCAAATGAAAGTAATGCATCTCAAAAGAGGGACTCTTTCTAATGTGTTACCCTGTGGTCTGCAGGGAACTGCCTCCTGGCAGGAGGGGCAGGAGCGGAGATGGGGTGAGAGGAGCCTTCCTCTTCCTCCTCCTTCCTGGGCAGCAGATCACGCCAGGCTCTATCACCTGATGCAAGGCTGTGGCTGGGCACAGACATGTGCTTTGCTGTCCCCTCCCCTGGCCCTATTCTCCTCAGAAGATGGTAGACTGGGCTGTGCCACTTCTGCTATATGTCTTGTGAGAGCTTCAACTTTGACAACAAAGTCTCGAGCACAAAGGGGTTGAAAGGCTGTGGGAAGCCAGCAGGAGTGCAGTCTGATCCCAGGCCTCCTCCTTCCCTGGCTTGCAGGCTTTACAGGTGGATTCGCTTCAGCTGTGGGTGGGAAGGAGCAGGGGTGGAGGCAGGGGCAGAAGCAGAGCAGGACAGGACCGCATGAGGCAGTACATGCTTGTAAGTGACACTGATGTGGTGGTGATGTATGTCTGCGTGTCCCCAAGCTGTGTGCACTCACAAGAGTTACACTTTTTGGTATGTGAATGGTTGTTGTTACTGCAAGTTGAGGTAACATGAGTAGCATATATGTAATTAGCTCAAACCTGGGGGCAGGAGGGGAGGGCATTTTGTTTGGCTGAGGTGAGCTCCTTCTGGAAGAGGAAGAATGCCAGAGACTTGAGAACAAACTGTATATATAATTTCCTTAAGTTACAATTCAAATCCTCCTCCAAACCCTTTTGCTGTAGTGAAAATAAGAAAACTGAAACCAAACCACCTACTCATTATTGCATTAACACAGCCAAACAGGCCTGAGGGTATGAAGTAGAGCACTGAGTACACATGCTGCTGGGTGGGAATGACGCAGATGCTGCTCTTGAATGAGACACCACCGCCTGCAACTCTGATTTTGTGAGTTACTTAACGAACCCAAGTGCTGCCCTCCATCTGGTAGAAAAAGGCCCAGAAGAGCAAATTCAGATCTGATTCTCACCTGATGAATTTTGCTTGTGGGTCAACAGGCTTGAGACCTCAGCATTCATTTCAGACGCTGCAGTTGTCATCACACTGAATATGTAGAGAATGAGTATTTCTGTACTTTGAATCAGTTGCGTAACTAAAAATCACTTCCAGTGGGAAACATCTCCACTGTTCGTAAGCAAGGGATACAGTAGTATTGTATATTTGGTTTGGTGTTTGTCTAGTAGAGTCTTTTCTTTTTGTGCTGTGTTTTTTGTTTTATTAGTGTTCAAAATAGGAGTTTTTCTTAGCAGTCGTATAACTAGACTCTGTAGTGAAGTTGTCTGGTGATAAAAATAGCCTCTTACATGGCAGGAGAAACTATGGATTTATAGTGTAAAACAAATCCCTTAAATGTGATCCAGAAAAGGACAGACAGCTGTTTTGGAGTGAAGAATATTAAAATACCATCATTGCTGTATAATACCTCCTGGCCCAGTTTTTTTCTGCTGAAACTTCAGTTCCTGAAAAGAGTAAAGGTGTCGCTCCTGTGAAATTGCTGCTACACTGTTCTCCAGATGCACCGATATCTGGAGGGGTGTCCCTACACGAGACTGAAATCTGCAGCCTCACCACGTGGGAGACCAGGTGTTCCATGGGATGGAGGGGGCTCAGGAAATCAGAGCTCTATTTCTGGCTTGGTCAAGGACCTTGTGTATGACCTGGGGAAAGACACTTTGCCTCTCCCTGCCTGTGTTTCCTTTCCTGTTTATATAGTCTGCACGCTCTTCAGGCGGAGTTTTCTCTGTCTGTGATCAGAGTTAGATGTCTACTTCTCCTCATCTCTGTAGGGCTATGGCCCTTAACATCTGCTGGTGGATAAATGAAGAGATGGGGAGGTCCATCATGACCCTGGTGTGGGATTTGCCTGTGAACAGCAAATATATCTGCTCTTTCCTGTGAAAAATAGGTGGTTCTTTCTGTCATGACTGTTAAGTTACATTTTCCCTGGTTAAATTGCCTTGATCTAAGTTCCCGAGAATTATTAATATAATAGCCACCACTTTTTTTTTAAAAAAAAAAAAAAGGTCAGAGTGGACTTGAGAAGATAAGGTGCTGAAACAATGATTTGTTGCATATAGATCCCTCTTGACGATTAGAGTACATCATGAAACATACTTATGGTATGGAGTAGTGACAACAATTTATATGCAAATAAGAATAATTCAGAAAAAGAGTACTTTGTTAGGGGAAAATACATCACTAGCGGCCTGAGATAGGTGAGGCTGCTGCATGCCCAGGTCCAACCAGCAGCGAGGCTGACAATGTATTCCCAGAGAGTAGTAAAAGCAGCGTCCTGCTCTATTCTGGCTGAGCAGGACAGAGGTCCTCTAGCATTGGTTGGGTGAAAATAGATATATATTTTTGGCCCTGGTCTCCAGTAGCCAACTCCCCCATGTTTTTGCCCCTAAAGACACCCCTGGCCTCCAGGCTGGTTCACGTCCTCATGAGTTAGCACTTGCACACTCACTCCATGGACACATCAGCCCTCACACCCATGTTCTGAGTCCAGTAGCTGAATTCAAAACCCCATACACACATGCATAATAAATGGAGTCACTCACCCA
Organism: Limnodromus scolopaceus; assembly: GCA_028565335.1. Classification (NCBI taxonomy): domain Eukaryota; kingdom Metazoa; phylum Chordata; class Aves; order Charadriiformes; family Scolopacidae; genus Limnodromus; species Limnodromus scolopaceus. The sequence continues at coordinate 29,713,547 of JAOXNO010000024.1, read as the reverse complement.
GAAAAAGAGTTAAAAATTAATTTAATAAGAAGATAGGACAGTGTGTGGCCAGACAAATGTACCAAACACCCAACTGGTTATACGTGAACAGCATTTTATATCCCCTTACCTGTCTATTTCCCTGCACTTGTTCATCCCCCTATCACCTAAATCCATCCCTTTTCCCACCTATAGTGCCTTCCCTAAACACCCCATAGTAAGTCTTGTGTAATCCCAAAATATTCTTCCCCCACATCCTATAATGTGTCCCATATTCCTGTGCAGCAATGCAACCATTCAAAGGGTGCTCTAGTATTGACCCATCTTGATGGAGTTCACGCCTGGACACTGGGGCTGAGGCCCTGCTGGGACAGCCCTGGAAGGGTTTCAGGCAGGGTGTCCCTTCTTCTGAGTACTTAATTTGTGTACCTGCCTGCCCTTGTACTTGTCTGGGCTTGTGGAGATTGGGTTGTGGTGAGCTGATGGGTCCTGTGATGGGCTTGGAAATCACCAAGGCAGGATATTATTTTGCCTTCCCATCCTGCCGCTGTCTCTCTGTGCTCATTTGGGCATGTGCAGATGAATCTTTTTTATCGCATAACCTAACACTCCTGAAGCTTTCTTTTTAACTTCATAAATGGCTAGGAAAATGTGAGTAAGCAGGAAAACCCAAATCTCTAGTTGGCTAGTTCGTGGCCACCCAACATGCTTAATGCCTGAGAAATGCATGCATTGTACCTGTCAAAACCATATAGCGAAACCTGAGGCAAAACAGCATTGCTACTTTTCGTTATTAGCGATTCATCTCTTTGCTTGCTTTTTTTTTTTTTTTTTAAAACATCATTCTTCAGACTGTAAGTACAAAATCCTAATTAGTAAGCAGAGCAGATATGGCAACTTCAAAAACAGAAATCAAGCAATAAACCCTGAAGCAACATAACCACATCTTGGTTGTCACTAGCTTGTTGTAGAGGCAATAATGATATACGGAAGTGAATGGCTTTGTGGGAAGATGAGATAGAAGGCATTTATGAAGGTTAACACAATTTCTGCACAAAAATTGAAGGGCTTTATCAGATGATGATGATGTGGGTAGCAGACTTCTGGTTTTGCCCTTGTGGCAGGTTAGGTTGCTTATCCTGCTAGTTCTTTGTCAGGCTGTTGTCTGTAGCTAGGTGAAAGCTAGCAGGTTCCCTCTTCCACTCTTTATCATCTAATTACCAAATTCTTCTACAAGCTACCAGCCTTCTTGTCAACCTGGGCAAATGTCAGACCTGAAAACAGTTTTGCTTTCTACCCTCAAGTTTTGCAGAAATGGCTTCTTTTGCAAACAAAAAAGCAAGCTGTAAGGAAGGCATAAATCATGAGTCTTTCTCTTCTGTGTGATGCTGGGTGGTAGCTGCGTGTTTAGTACAGAGCAGCCTTTTAAGAGGAATTGCTTGCTTCAATTTGAGCAGGCTGAGCACAGGGCTGTGACTGCTCAGAGTTCGTGTGAGAGTTCCATGTGGAAATGCAAAGGGATTAGTTGACTGTAAGCCAAAAACAGATAGTATCTTGGGTCTTGTCCATGCTAAAAAAAATTGCACAGCCCAGACTACTCCAGAGAACTGTGTTTTATGCAACCCGCAAATACAGTTGAACCGGTACTGCTAGTGTTGTGGTATTTTATATTAGAGTATCTTTCCCATTCATTCCCATATATGAATAGATAAATGATGCTGGTAGAAGATACTTAAATAAAGCTGCTTCCATGTTGCTGTACCAATGGTCTCAAACAAATGCACTTTCTCACTGTCACGGTGACTGCCTGGTAACCAGGGAGGACCTTGTGTGAAGGCACTTTGCACGTGTGTGTGTATCAGTATGTACAAAGCCTAACTGCAGTCAATAGATTTCCATGTGACTGATAACAGAAGGAGTCTTTAAGTGAAACCCACCCCAATACAGTGATCCCCCTGGGCCTTCGGTGGGAAAGGAGCCGAGTGTGCTGTGCGGGCAGGGAGTCAGCCTCTTCAAGGAGCTCTGAAAAGGCATGAGCGAACATGAGAATCAGGTCAAAATGGGTTACTTGGGGAGGAGCGCAAGTTAGGGTCACATAATCTGTCCCTGAAACATAATCTGGAAGGAGAAAACCATATTAATGATAATGCTTTGAGGCACAAGGAAAAGGAGGAATAGGATAAACAGCTCTGCTGTTTCTTAAAAAAAAAACAAACCCAAAATCAGCAAAAAACCAAAAACCAAACCCTTTAATTTTTTTACTGAGATTATTTTCCAGGTGCAAACACATAAGAGAGCAGTTAGAGCTACTCTGTGAAGTGCCCTGGGCCAGAAGCCTTCTGTCCTCTCCCCAAATGGGAATTAGTTATATTGTTCTGAGCAGTTGTAGACTAATACTACAATGTTTACCCTTGGAGAACTTGTTATCTATGATTATCTGGGTAAAGCAACAGCACTTCAAAGTGAAGATAAAACATAGATAAATCTATTTTTCCACCTGTGACCCTATTATTCTGTTCTATATTTATTATTCTGATCAAGTAGCTTCTAATTTCTTTTCCCTTCTTCTGATAAAATAATTTGTAGGTTTAATTGAGGTTTTCTGAACTGAAAACTGATGCCTAGCACTTTTTTCTTTTCTCTTTTTTCCCACGAGAACCTCTCACTTTGTGGTTGCTTGAGGAAGTTGACTTAAGCAATTTAAAATGTAGTCGTGGCTTATTTAGAAAGAAACACTGGCCGTTAACACAAAAATATATGCCTAAATATGCTAACAGGTGCAAGAGCTTGTCTAATCACATGATGGCTACAGGAAACCTATTAACCAGAGTGTTTGGGTTAAAGACAGGTCATGCTGATAATTAAATACAGAAAGTCAAATTTTTTGCTATATTTTTTTTCTCTTCTTTCCCCCCACCCCCCCTAAGTTTTCCCTGCTACTCCCCATGCTTACAGCTGGAAGTTGAAAATTTCTGTGTTCTAGAGTTAGTATGAAAGGTTGTGACACTGATTAAAATCAGTGACAGTCATAGCTGTAGTAGGAACAGAAATAGATGTGTGAGGTTAAGCAGATGTCAGCGTTCACTATGAACTTTTGAGCTCTTTCAGGTTTCAGGTCACAGCTTCCAAATACTTTCTACATACTGCTAAAATAAAGCTCCTGAAAACATATTGTGAAAAATCTCAAGTTATTGTCCCACTGTTTAGAGATTTCCGTTCAATCTAGAGGCCTTATGTAAGGCACCGTTTGGGTTTCGTTTCTTTAGGGCTAGCACTCTTTTTCCTCGTTGTAAGGAGAGAGCACACACACACAAAATCTTTGGAGTAGATTTCAAATTAAATAAGGCGAGCTCATCTTCTATACTACCTATTCTATCAGGTCTGTAGTCTGAGCGTGTAGGTGTGTATATAGCCCATCTCAAAGCCCTCTAGCAGTAGGCAGGGAAGCCCTGGTAGTAGCATCTTTAGCTGTGATCCCAAGCATTTCACACCCTTGATATAGATGCACTTGCTGGTTGAAGCCCTGATGTGCAAGGTACCATTTTACTCTCATGGTTGTTTTTTTTTCTTTTTTTCCCCTCTAGTCATGACTTCTACATGATATAAATTACCTGAAGGCTGGTGCCATCTTGCCACTCTACACAATATTGAATCATCAAAATGTATTTATGAAGTGTGCAACCACATCTGGGGCTGAGCACAGTGACATTTCTGTTTGAAATCTACTTCCTAAGGATGTTTAGGGAAAAATCCCAAACAGCCTTTTCCAGCATCAATCCTTTCCTGGCAGGAAGCACATATGCCTGTCTACAGCAAAGGCAGTACTTCCAAGAGGTTAGGTCTGCTGTGTCTGTGTAGCGGGGCCAATCTTTCAGCAGCAAACAAGATACAGGTGATTCTGTCCTACAAATGGAAAAAGAAGCCTTTTTACTGTGCTCATCTGCCTACTGGTTGGAAGCCTTCTTACTGTGCTCATCTTCCCTCACTCCAGCAGGGCAATGCAACATGAAGAGCAAGATTTTTCATTTTCCAAGATGCCTTCTGACATGGCGAGGTGACTTCATCCCTGTCCGACCTCTGTCTGCTAATGACTAAACTCAGTGCACCCTCAGCTGTCGGTGTTTAAACCTCCATCTGCAGTTCAAAAATCTTGGTTAGTTAGACAGCTTGTGCTACTGTCTACACTTTGAAACTGTATAGTAGGTAGAAGTTACTGGGTTTTCCCCTTAGGATTGTAACTGTCCTACGTCTTTCAGTATTATGGTGGTAAGTTGATGGTGAGGTAAAATTAGTTAGAAAATCTGAAAGTTAGATACTAGTGCAAAATCTGTAGATTTTTACGTTTCTCCTAACACTTCTTACGTGCAAGGTGGCAGCCTGTGAACAGCAGCTCAGTAATGTTCTAACATTTGTTCTCAACAAAGCTCTTACAATCTTGCATTAGAAGCCATTTCCCTGGTATAAAAACGCAAGTGCAGTAAGGCTGCAGTAGTCACCTAACCTCTGTTTAACTGGTTTTCTTCTTTGAACTGTCATATAAGGACTCTGAAGTTGCAAGTGCTTAACCTTAATGTTGGTAAGGAGTGATGATACAGCAATTAAGGGATTGAATTCAGTTTGTTATGCCACAAATTTCTGCTTAGCCTTTGGCATGTTCCTTAGACTCTCTGGCTTTAGAGCACATCATCCTTGGCTGGCAAGCTGTCTTAAAAAATAAGGATGATATGAAAAAACCCTGCCTCATAGTTGAGTGGTCTGTGGTTCTTCCTATCTGACTTGTCACCCAGTGACATCTCAGGAACTCATCTGTGTGTAGAATAAACCTTTATTATAGAACTGCTGTCCCAACTTCAAAGTTTTCTACTACTGCTTTAGTAAGCAATCATTTTTCTTCTCCTGTTCCTTCCTTATGTTGTTTAAACAGTCTGATTTATATAAGCTCAGTCTGTTCACCTGATTATTTTTAAGATTTCAGTATATTTAAGCACTTTTCTAATATGATACTTGCTTTCTACCATAGGTAAATAACACATGTCTATGGCAGGTATCTTCAGAATATTCCCTCGAGACTGAACTAACACGTTTGTTTCTCTGGAGTCTCCATACCCTACTTGCGGTCTCTGCTTGAAGTTGCAAAACCCCCATCCAGATCTGCCCACTCCTGATTGCATTTATTTTTAATTGTAGAGCTGTAGGAGAAACTGTAGGTAAGGGGGCAGAAGAGTGACTTAATACTGTGACAGCTTGTTCTGCAGTAGTCTCTCATGTCACAAGCCCATTACCATATTTGACTGGAGAAAGTACTGTGGAAGGTATGGGGTCTACATTTTAGTAAAGGCAAAAAGAAATGATATTTTGTGCCATGTTTATATCAATGATGTAAATGTAATTTTTGTTAGTTGAAAATAAGGGTGGTAACACGGTTATCAGAATACTATATCAGGAGCTAGAAATAGGGCTGATCCAGGCAAATGACGGGTGGAAAAAAAGTATTTGCATTGCAAAAGGCTGCACAGTTCTCTGCTGCTCAGCACAGTATTGAATAAAGTTACAGCAGATGCAGTGACATCAGATCTGTTCCTCAGAGAGGAGGAAGCCACCTTCTCTAGTGAGCGACAAGTCTTGGAGGAAGCAAAAAGACTTAATTTGTCTGCATTTTAACATTGTCTTTTCTTCTTATATAAGCTTTAAAACGGCTTCTGTCTGCAACAACTGCAGCACCTTGGAGGCAGATTGGAGGCTAAAAACCAGCAGGCCCTTCGTGCTCTTGCCTCCTTGAAGGCAATGCAGCAAGTCTGAATCGTCCTGAACCGAGGAGCCTGTTACCCTTGTGAACAGAGGTGCTGTGCTAATACAGAAAAGTCAATATAAATGGTGAAGGGCTCATAATGTATTTGGCCTCCTGAAAGAGCGAAGGTATTTTGTTACAAGGTGCACAATACAGCTTGGTTAAGCAATGAATGTGAGCCAAGAAGCCTGGGGCAGGTCATCTTGTAGATGTATGAGACACCCAGTGAGCCTGAATGTGGCCATCTGCATGGGCATGAATCAAGTTCACCTGGTTCACTGAATGTGAATTCAGGATTGAGACATGACTACTAGAAGCAACAGATGTATCATAAGATACTAAAGCCAAAGTACAAAAAGTATTTGAACATTGCTATGGTTCTGTTGACACAAGAAAATACCTTTGTGCTCTACTGAATCCACGCTATTCCACAATTGGAGGCAGAATTGAAAGCCATAGATTTACAAGATCAGTATCTGATGTCCTTGGTCCTGTTGAGCTGCTATTTTGTTGGCATTGCCCAGTAAAATATTTATCTTCTGGAAAAAAATTTGTTTTCATTTCTTCTCTAAAATACCAAATTTCCATGAGATGGGCTATATGTTTGGAAATAGTTAGAAAAACACTAAATAGGTAAAGAGACAGAGCAGTCTGAAATACCTGACTTGGAAACAGGTTACAGGAGTTGCTTGTAAACTGGAATTTGGGTGTGGTTCTCGCATCCATATTTCTTTTGTGTTTAAAGCTATAGCAGGGTCACATAGGTATTCACCTGTGTCCTGTAGATACACATAATAAAAATAGCTTGAAGTATTTTTCTTATTTCACCCTGACAGCTACATTTGGGAGAAGAGTTTAATAAACAAACTCTTCAAGTTTGTGGCCTTTAAACACTCATTGTGAATACTGAAGATGGAAGAACATTTTTACACTTTATAATGAAGAGTATTACATTCAGCATTTTAGTCTCTAAATACCTTGTCTTGTCATATTGAGAAATGACCACTGCTTATTTTCCCTTTATTCTTAGAGAAACTTCCTCTCTGAGCTACATTGGAGTGTCGTCATGCTAGTGTAAGGGATAAATTTCAGTCTCACAAGCAGAAGCCTATATTACTACATTTTATATTTTAGCTCTAAATTAAGTATAATAAAAAAAAAAAGGCTTGTATGCTTCTCTGACAAGAATGGAATAATTCTTTGCTCAATTCTTCCATGCTTATGGCAAACCAGATATGATTACTAATGAAGTCTCCACAAGGGTTTGGAGACATTTAAACTTACAAAAAGACATTGCATATGAAGACATTCTAGGATCAGTAAACAAAGGAAGAATAGCTAAACTAATTTAAGTGGTTTATAGTGTTGAAATACCTTGTAAGATATGAGGATCCCCAGTGGGTACAGGAGTGAACAACGTCACTCTCAGGCATGATCTCTCCCGGTTCCCGTTCCTAGCAAACCATGGTTACAGTCTGTGCATTCAACCCTGAAAAATCTTGAACAGAACCAAAAACTCAGGAGGTGAATGTTTCAACATTGCAACCCCCCTAAATTTAAAAGAGAGCACTGTATTAGAGCTTATTTTTCATAGGACACATAGGAGAGAGTTGATTTGGGGGGATGGGAAGGAGGTAAAGGAATAGCTCTGGCAATGTTTTTACATCCTTTCATCCCCCATTAGCAAGGTTATGTAAATGACCTAATGAATAAAAACAAGGACAGTTTAATGGAGACAAGGTACCCATGAATTCAATACAAGACAGGCATGCCTTTAGCCATGAACTGTGATTGAGATTTGAGCCTGGGTGATAGGATCACTTTTGACAAAGAAGAGCTCATGTTCAGAAAAGATGTGAAGAACTTGGATGGAAACCTGCTTACTGGGCAGGAAGCCATGTGAAAGAGGGGAATAATTTCCAGCTTGCTTATTTGCCAATAAATGTTAAACTCTGTAACACAACGTTATTGCCTGTCCAGCAGTTTCTTAGCGATATTAGAAGCTCCCTTACCCATTTCCCTTCATAGCTTCTTTGTTATGAACTTACTTTCAGCTGAGGAGATGATCTAAACCATATCAAATGTTACACTGGGAACAGTTCACACTCTCACACTCCAGATAGAAGAAACCCTGATTTTGATTTCAGGAGAAATATCAGTTCTATCTCCCAAAACCCATGGGGCTATCAATGTCAACCCTGCGCAGGGCATGCAAAATTAAAGATATTGGGAGTCTAGTCTGGGTTTTATCTGGTATGTAAAGGATGAGAGCATGAAACCAAATAGGAAAAATTAACAATAAATTAGTTAGTCCAAAGATCTTTCATCTTCTTTCATTATGACCGTGTGTGTTTTATCAGGCCTTTGTACATACCACCAAGACCAAAGGCAGGCGCTTCCTCAGGGCAGTTCAGTGGTGGCTCTGAGTAGTCCGGTGCAATAATCTACCTCTTGTTGTTGCCAATAGAGTGAACCAGGAGAAAGACTGGCATTTGAAGACTAAAGTTTGGGGGGTGTTTGTATGAAAATGTGCCCAAAATGCATATAAATTCATATCTTGGGAAGGCACCTTTTACCACTTAAGTCTAGAAAGGGAGGGACTTTTCTGGTCTCTAGTTTATCTCTGGTAATTGCTGTCCATTATATGGGTAAAAAAGGAGCATACCAGAAATTGTGACTCTTGCCAACACCTCAGGCAGTTGAGTGCACTAAGTGATAATTATGCTCCTGGCAACAGGTTAAGCCAGATGTTCAGGAGCAGCTGCTGTTGACCTGTTGGCAAAATAAGCTGTTTTCATGGTATGATGGAGTGATTCTTGGCATCTTTTTAGCGAAAGAGGGCATACAATTGAGGGGAAATTACATTGAATATAAGATGCAACAATGTGTCATGATGATAGAAATGTACATCAGTAGTGGAGAATGGAGAATCTTGAAAATGATGGCAGCTCTGCAGAGGGTAGAAAAATATCTCCTGGGCGTCATTAGTCAGTGATTTCTGTTCATCAAAAAGGCCATAGGAGTGGCATCTGGATCTGTTTCAAATAGTCTAGCTCTGGATTGTGGGAATATAACCTAGAGGCTTTTCTTCCATCACGTTACTCAAAATGTAGGCACTTGGTATTTCTTTGCTAGCAAGTTTTGTGAGGAAGGGAAATGCAAGGTTATGGTGGAAGGTCACAGGTACATTACCACTGGTACAGTGGAGAGGAAATGTATGGTAATCTTGGGTCTAACGTTTCTTGAACCTTCATGTACTTCTGTAATTCCTTTGTCTCTCCTTCATAAACAGTGCAGAAGGCATCTCAGCGCTTGTGGGAGCACTTGCAATGATGATCACTTGCTATTACAACGAGGATTTTATGAGTTTCCCGTAGATAATTGGTCCATGCAGGGAAATGTTTTGAAGGAGCTTTAGTCATCTGTTCTAGCTAATGGATTCAGAAGCCAGTTTTTAAAACTCGTCTAATGGATAGGAAAATGTAATGAGTTTTTGTTTCCTTTGCATTTTGTACCATGCTTGAAAATGTTCTGAATGGGATGGATTTGCATCTGTAAGTATGCTTGAACAGGACATATTGTCTTAATTGTACATTTACACAGATAATTCAGTCTCCAGACCAGAGTTCACTTGTGTTTTGTCATCTCTGAGAAGGGTAAACAATTCGCTCTATCCATGAAATGCATCTTTTCTGTGGAGTCTATAGGAAAACTGAATAGCTCAGAAAAGAAAATATGTATTTATACTTTTTTTTTACAAATATAAAACTGAATGTGGACAAGCCTTACATACTTTGCAGTGTATCTGTAACTAAATTCGATATAATTTAGCTTTTAAGTATGTCTGAGATTTATGTAACTGAATTGTCAGCATTTATGTATGCAAAACACTCGATACCAGACATCTGCTTTCAGAAGCCCAATGTTGACCCTACTGTGTGTCATCATGACCAAGACCGATTCCTCACCATGGGAAGTTTTAAATTCCAGCACCCAGAACCTGTAGTCGTAAGGTTTTCACTCGAAGTACGTTCGAATGAGATCCCAAATCTCAGCCTTTGGTATTCATGTACGTGTTTGCACATGAATGATCTTACATAAACTGGCATTTGTGTGCTTCATTGCTTCACTTTTCTTAGGTAAATGCGTGTGAGAAAATATGTGTGCTTCTAGGAAGAGCCCATTAAGAACTTCTTATCGGGGCTAAACTGCCTCGGGGATCCTCGGGGATTGATAGCGTTTTCTGCCCTTCAAAAGTCTACTGCTAAAGGGCAGCTGCATTGAAAAAAACAAGGATGTTTTACCCGTTGCTCACTGGGGAAACATAAAGAAAGTTCAGCTTTTCGCGTGATACAGTGTTGGGTTTTTTTTAATGAAGAAACATATGGCAAGCTACTTGCGCTGGGGAAGATGTTCTTTTCTGCTTACTCATCCCAGAGGGTTTAGTCTGTTGTGTTTTTTTGTTATAAGCATAAACATAATCTAACCATTAGAGAGACTGTGTCTGTGATCAGATCTGCTGATGTTAATGTTTTCTTTAGGAACTAATAAGAACACCTCAAGAAAAAAATGTTTTTATATTGAGGAAAGATTGTAGAGGAGAGCAAAATATACACAAATAATTGCTGTGTGTTTCCCTGGAACAAGTATGAAGGGTGGATGGGTGAGAACGTGTAACAAAAAGCTCCAAGAATAAATTAGTTAATATTGTGATGTTCTTCTTTTGTTGTTGTTGTTAAACTATATGCTCTGTTTCATAACATTTTTGTGTACTAAGTAACTTTGGGATGTGTATACCCTTCAGGTCTGAAATCCTGCCTGAAATGTGTGTGTGTGTGAACATGTCTTTTTTTCTCTCCCCAGTTATATATATTAAACTGTGTAACCCTATATATTTCCCACTTCATAAATATTCTACCTTTAAACTCATCCTTTTGAAAGCAATTGATAGGAGAGATGGTAGTTTGGGAGTTTCAGTGATGACTTTTCTTCTGTTTCTACATGTGTGACCTCCCAGATACACTGTAGTGTTTCTTGACAACTCCTCTGCGTAAAATTTTGAAAAATTTGTGGAATGAACTTTAAAACTTCTATTAAACAATGGAAGCTGTAGCTCAGAATCCTAGAGTAATAAAGTATCTCTTATTTCTTGTTTTCCTAAGGCTGTTAACAACTGGGCCCCTCACAATTTAGGACAGTTTAAGGTCCCCATCCTATGTTTAGATCGGTGAAATAGGCTCCCTATTCTTTCACATATTTCTGTTGAATTCAAAAAGTCTCCAAGCTGAGCTCAGACTGCACTGTCTGAGGACATGGAAGAGAAGAGCAAATGAGATGGGAAGGGTTAAGCATGAAAAGTAACCATAACAATAATGTGACCTTTCCTGTTGGTGGGCTGTAGACTATCATTTGTTCTGCAAATGGTTTTGCTTGTCCAAGCAATGTATGGTTGTTAGTTTTGAAATGGAATTGAGGCACATTACTTAGCTTTGTTTGTCTTTGCTCACTTTGTGCAGCTGAATTTCCTTCAGAATGATATGATGGTTCCTCCAGAGTATTTAAAAACTGCAAGAATAGCAGCTGGGCTGGGAGATGGTGAAGGAACATCTGCAAGAGCTAGACCTCTAGATGAAATTCAACATTTTAACTTCACAGGGGCAGCAGGTCCATTAGCTTGCTATGAGAGGGGTCTGCTAACTGCCCTGCATCTCCTTGTGTCCACGGTGATCAGCATGCTATGCTAGGGTTTGTGTGGTTGAAATTAATATGTATTAACTGATGCTTGTGGACTCAGTCCTGCCACTATTTATGATTAGAATTTGGGAACTTAGCTGTAGTGACACAAATGCCAAAGATAAAATGTGTTTCTCTGTCAAATAGGGGGAGTGCTATGCCCTGTCCTTGGGAACGCAAGGGAAAAAGGGTTGTCATGAAGCTATGATGCTTCTGTGTCTAGTTAGAAAGTGGTCCAATCGGCAGGCTTGATGATTATCTCGTGTGAAATGCTGGTTTTGTTGATGCAAGGAAAGATGGGCTGGGCATGAAGAGGTGATCAGAAATTGTCTAAAAGATCCCTATGTAATGCCGATGTAACGCATTGCTAAGCCAAAAATAAGTGCACAGCGTAGTGAGAAACCACTCACCAGTAGTGCTAAGTGTTTAGAAGTGGAGGCTGATTTAAATACCTCCACTACATTGTCATCCTGTGACTAAAATTCCTCTTTCTTGCTTCATTTTATTTATACCTATGGACATTTCTGTAAAGTCACAGGTTTCAAAGTTTCAAGGTTCCATCCTCATAGGTGGTTTGAAAACAAGCAGGGAGAGAAAATCCCTGCACCAGAGAGCTTCAAATCTAAATGGACCAGTGAGGCAAGAAAGAAAGAGGTGCTACCCCCATCCTCCTTCCACACCTTTGGTTCCTCTCTGTGCAACTACAGAGTCTCCTTCCTTTCCACGGTCAGCAACCTGCTGTCCCCTGTGCAACACACCCTCTGAATTTCAAAATGTAGCATCAAGTCAAACCTTCATGACCTTCCTGAGAACCCTCAGAAAGTCTGCAAACATCTGGTGCTAAAATGAGGCAAATGTTGCCTTTGTGGGTTGGCCGGAATGGTCTCTGTTTCTTAGTCCTCTTGCTGAAACAGATGCTCCTGCCTCTTGCCCTGGTGCCCTTTGGTGCACCCAGCAGGTTGTTGTGGCTGCAGAGGGGGAAGGCAAGTCCTGGTGGCTTCCTGGGACATGGCTTTCTAAGAAGAGGAGCAGTGTCATGGCAGGGGTGCTGTTGTTCATTTCTTTGCTCTTTCCGTGCTGCATTTTGGCCCTCTCTGCAGTGCCCTCCCTCCCTCCCGTGCCAGTGCGTGCCGGTCCCCCCTGGCCGGAGGAGTGCCCAGCTGGGCCATGCAGCTGGCGTGGTGGGGGCAGGAGGCGAGGGCAGCCCCCGTACCAGCTGCACCCTCACACAGGAAGGCCTCCAAAGGCTGTTTCCACATCTGCAGGAGAGGCGACGTGTCTGCCCATTTACCAGTTGCGTGTGGCTTGTTGCCCTTACAGCTGCGTGAAAGCGGTGGGACTCTGTCTTGTCCTCCCCCCGTGCCTCCCACGGGAGGATGAGCGTTCCCACAGGATGCTTGAGAGGTGGTGACAACCCCCAGCTCTGCCGAGCACAGGAGCTGCAGCTGGCGGCACAGAGGGGGGCATTCTTCAGGTCAGGGCATGCTGCTCCGGAGGGGTGAATCACAGATTGCGCCAAAACCAAGAGAGAAGTCGGGAGGCGTAGTGGGGTGGCAAAGGCTGTGCTCACTCGCTTTGAGGAGCGCCATCATCCTTTCCCGTCGCTTGTCCTGTATCCCTGATGACCCTAAATGACATCCCGTCTTCCACCTTTAAACTTGCTTCAATGTGCACTGCCATGTCACCTGCTTTTCACCCACAGACTCTAGTTCCTGAGCTTCCCCTTGCAGTACTCCCAGCCACATGACTTCCCTCTCTTTCAGCAGAAGGTAGTTTGTCTTAGGGGAGTATTTGTTAAATGCGATACAGTCTTGAATTAACATCTGACATAAGCGTTGCTGAAAGAAAATGGATCCCACCATTGTGCAGCAGGTATAATGGGGCTTCTTAAACAGCACGGTTTGGGAATAACCCAATTCCTTAATTAACTCTCTCTTTCTATGCCAAAACCAAGCTGCTCAGGCAATTTTATTCTTTTCCCATGTCTGGGAGGCAGTACAGTGTTTAAAGACTTCAGTAAAGCTACAAGTCGATTTTTAATAACACCTGTGTCTTGAGGCTGATTGTGGGGGATTGTTATCTGTCATTAGCCATCTTGTTTAAGTTTACTAACCAGTTTGTTGTCCAAAATATCTGTTTTGGAAGAAATGTGGCACCTTTTTGCTCTATTTCTTTAACAGATTAGTTTGCTTTTCCTCAGCTCCTGTGCAAAGGGAGTCTGCCACCCTGGAACCAAGCTCACATTTGAAATAACTAGCATATACCTATGAAGTATTCATGAAAGTAATCAGGCTTTTGGTTTGTTCTTTAATTATTTCTAATTAAACATCAGAGGATCGCTCGAGATAGTTGAAATCTAAAATGCCTTTTCTGCACAGAACTCTTCAGATCCATCAGCTCTCAGTTATTTACTTGCCATGGTACTGCTGAGGAGTGGCTCAGATTTGTCTCCTATGAAGAAGAAAAACAAAAGCACTTTCAAATGTCTGGTTTCTGTGGGTAGATGTAGGCAATGGCTAATAGTCATGCACCCATGCTGTGGTGGTAGCCATTGGGCTCGTCTGGTGACCCTCTGTGTGCTCTGTGCCAGTGCTCCCACCATTGTCTCCTCAGCTAGGCCAGGCTACACCTGATATGGAGGGTGCTGCTACGTTGTGGGTGTCTGTGCTCCAGGCGTGGAAAAGGGCAGGAGGTGAATGGCCTTTTTCTGTCTTCTCACCAGTGATGCTCCTCCTTTCCCCTTGGAAAACACAAAGATGCTCTTCCTTTCCCCTTGGAAAGTGCCGAAGGTTAACCAGGCAGAGCCCCTACTGCTCCACACAGCAGTGTTGGCCCCTGCTGTGGCATGATAAATCTTCACCTCATCTCCATGGACTGACTGGGGACAGGAAATTTATTGACTGGGTACTTCTAATCCTCTAAAGCCCCACTGATTCTCAGCTCAGGAAGTTATAGGTGATGCGTGAAGGGCTTAAACTTCTGTCATAGCCTGGGATGTATTGTAGCAGGAGTGTATTTCCCACGTTTGGCTTATGGATTGAGGAGGAAATGGGTTGCCTGGATTTTGTCTATAGATGCACTTTTCTTTGAATGGGAGTCATCCTTCTCCCAGATTTAGGCCATGGCACTGTACTTGTTGTGTTATCGTCCTGCTACAGTCTAAAAAAGGTAACCTTGCCCCCTCACCCCCATCTCCATGCCCTTTTACAGGTACACCCAGCATCTTTTAGCTGTGAACCACGGTTGAACCTTGTATATTCATACTGAGTAGTTTAATGACACCCATAATAACCTTGATGGTAAGAGTAGAGTGCTTGGTGGCCTCCTAACTCTGCAATGTACTTGTCACTTGTCCAACAGGTGGTCTGGGCTGCTACTTCAGATGTTTGGAGTATCAGAAACAAGCCTTTCTCTGATTACTGTTATATACTTTTTGCAACTATATGCTTTCCAGAGTAAGGGTGGGATGGGGAATTGGATGGGATATTAAAAAAAAAAAAACAAAAAAAAACAGACAAAAAGAATGAGCAAATTCAAGCTAGGAATGTTTTACGATTACAATTTCAAGTTTATTGGAGTTGTGTGGGGGTTGACAGTGCCGCCTTTTGTGGCACCATCCTGTAATTGCGTGTATTCCCTTGTAAGTCCCTTTGTGTGTCTCTCTGTACTCCTATGGACTTGTGACAAAAAGCTCGGAGGAGCACTGGCGGGTTTGTGTTGCAGCCTGGGACAGCTTTGTAATGAATCCCCGAGTGGGAATTTCCATCTCCACTTCGAGCTTCTGCCTCCTGCTGTGGATTACCTATATACATGTGGCTCACGGGTTAGCTGGGCTAACGAACCAGGAAGGTCCCAGTTCTCACCCAGGTCCTAGAAACATTGTACATGGGCATGGGGGGGAATCAACCCCATACGGGAGCGTGGTCAGCATCACACAAACTCCCCACTGCCTGCAGACAGCCATTTGCTCATGGGATCGTCTCAAGCCACCGATTTGAAACATATGGAACATATTTGTGACCCAGCCAAAGCAGTTTAAAAGTTTTTATTTTCATTTAAGCATGTTCACAAAGTGGAAGGCACTGTGACTCCCTTATATCAATATACAGCCCGAGCTTCTGTAAATTACAGGGGGTGTTGTAATAACATGGCTTTCTGCCTTTAAGGTTTAGCAAAAAAATTTCTCTAATGCTATTTTTCTGCTATTACTTGCAAACAGGAATTGAATAAGCAAAGAAGGGCCATTATAACTGTGGTTTCAGAGGCTGTTCAGCTTGAAACAAAGGGATTTCTTCACATTCAACCTCATTAGTCTGATTAGTGGGCTTGTAAAATGAAGCATGAAAATGAAACATGACATAGACACGAATTGATTGTACTAAAATCTACACAAACTGCTGCTTGGAAATGAAAAGATGACAGCCATCTTCTCTGAGCTGTTTAAAAAGTTATGTTTTCAAAGTAGCTCATTTTTTTAGAGCCTGTAAATTACATTGCTGTGGCTGCTAAGGGGAGAAACTAAGAAGCTAAAAAATCCAAATAAGTCAGTCAGGTGTGTTTTGTTTTTTTCTTTAAATAGAGCAGAAAAATCTCAAGATGTAACAAATTATCAGTAGAAAGAAATATTGGGCAGGAACACATTATGATTGGGTAGAAATGGATTACACCTACTTGTTTCCATTTTTAAAATGGAACAGAAAGAATAGTTGGCATTATTTTTGAAAATGCCTCTGTATCCTGCTGACTTCTCTCTTCAGAAGCCCACTGTCGTGTTTCCTTGGTTATTGTAAAAGTACCTGTACGGTTGGGCCTTGACTGGAGATCCTGAGGGAGAGCAAGTTTATTCTTTCAGCATCAGTTCAGTTACTGGCACTGTGCTGTGCAGGTGCAACACTGTCTCTCACATCCAGCGTTAGCTGTAGAGCTACAACATATTATCTTTAAAATTCAGGTTTGATTGCCTAGTATTTTTAATAGACCTTAGTCCCATAAGCCTGTTTCTCTTTGGGTATGGACTGACTTACTTCCACATACATCTCATGCTGTCAAACTAGGCCTGTCCAACAGCAGTGTGTGCTGCCCTTGACTGCGTAGCTGTCCATGTCCTTTTTCTTCTGTAGAACACTTAAAAAACCAAAACAAACAAAACCAAAAAACACAACAACAAACCGGAACAAATAATTTGAATGTACGTTTTGGTCCTGCTGCAATGCTACTTTCAAAGATGACTCACGGTGGTACAGATAAGATCCCAGAACTCCTTTTGCAATTGTGTGGTCTGCATTTCCAATAAGAGCATGTGGAAAAGAATTTCTAAATGCTGATGGATGTTGTGAAAAAGCGAGATGGAAATATTCACACAGGAGAACTCAGCGTCTTGGTAGTTAGAAAAGGAAGGGTATGGCTAGGGGGTGCGGCAAATTGGGGAAGTATCTGATTGCTGTGAAATGAGCTGTTGTGAGTGAGGGTGGCTGAGCACAAGTGTGCTTGAGGGACCCTGCAATGCTGCTTTTGGTCCTAGCAAGCTGCTGCTGTTAAGGTTTGGCTCACTGGGAAGAGCCAGGCAGGAGAGTAGCCTAGTGGGTGCACTGTGCTGTTGCCCTCCAGGCAGTGAAAGTGATCTAGTGTGAAAGCAGAAAGTGTATAGGGTTTGGAAAGCTTCCTGGAGCAATTTCCTGTTAAGCAACTCCTGCCATGTGTGATATGGCTCTGTAATGCACATCCATGAAGTATGTCCATGAACCATGGAAATAATGCATTGCCAGCCTTATTTAGTCTTTTGTTCCATATGTAAGTGGATTGTGCGTTGTCTGTGTTAAACCTAAGTAAATGGGTTTCGTATAGGTGACCTATGTTGGGGACAGCACATGAAAGGAACAGCCTGTTCAGCCCCTGCATCTCAAGGACTATCAGTGTCCTTGAGATGTCCTGCTGCCCTGTGTCCTGCAGCACACTGGGCGCTCCCGTGTTGGGGTCAGGAGTGCCCCATGGAGAGCACGAGTTCCTGCCATAGGCTGCAGAAGACATGATTTTCAGGGGCTTGGAAAAAACGGTCAGCCCTCAGTAACTGGTTTGCATCATAGGCTTTGCAGACACATGGGATTTCTTTCCTTGGCATGAGTCAGGACATGGTTTTGCCTATAAGAAGCAAAATACTCTTTTGAAGCTTTCCATGGAAAGGAGGCACGATGTGCGGAAATCAGAAGGGGAGGAAGGAGGACTACTTCTTTCTGTTTTCTTGGAAATGTCCTGGGGAATAACTCAGCAGGAGACAGCGAGAGCATTTCCTGCTCTCCCAGGGGGCTTGTTTAGGCTCCACTCTAAACAAGTACCCGCCAGGGAAAGCATTCTCCTGGTAAGATTTGAAGAGGACCCGCTTTGAGCAGGTTCCAGGATGAATCTTTTGAGTATGGCCAGCACGGCAGTCAGCTGTTCAGAGGCACCTGTTACTTTTCCTGAGCACCGAGCACAAGCACTTTTCGCCCTGCTTGTAGTTTTCAGCACAGGTTTGTGGAATTCATGCACTAAACAGGACAGAAGAAATCCTGGATGAACAAAATCTTACTTAGCTCTGTGTGTGTGTGTGTGTTACTAATACAAAACCTCAGTGCAAACAAACCCTGCCCAGCAGGGACTGTGTTGCAGAAAG
>JAOXNO010000024.1:29610161-29691481 GCA_028565335.1 Limnodromus scolopaceus | reverse complement strand
GTGCTTTTGTAGCTTCAGTTGACTCAGGAAAGCAACAACAAGGAACAGAGCCCAAGGGGAGCAGGAGTCCACGCCTGAGGGTGAGCTCCCAGGGATGTACGCAGCCCCAGATCACTGAGCGGCGGCTGTTGAGCTGCACGTTGGCTTGCACTAAGGCAGCAGAACCAGGATGTGTGGCAGATTTTGTTGTCCTAAGAAAATATTGTGCAGGATTTTCTTTTTTTCTTAGAAATTGTTTCTCCCTCTCTTGGGAAGCCAAGAGAAGAGAGAAGAGAAAATAAAGCTGTTTTTTAAATTTAGGTGAATATTTCCAGTTCTCCACTGTAGGTCTTAAAAAAATTAGTACAAAATTGGCATGTCTTTGAATAGTGTCATAAAGCTCCTCAGGGAGAAGTAAAACAGATGAAACCTTCACCATCTGAAGTGGTTGTGTGTTACACTGAGAGTATTCCTGTGCTCTGCCTGTTGTTGCTAGCAAGTGTGATGATCACCTACTGTCTGCAGATCTCAGTACTGCTTAGGAGCTGGTGTCTCACCTGAAAAGATGGTTGGACTTTGCTCCAAGTTATCTTGGCTTTTTCGAGGTATTACTAGTTGTCTCATATATATATCAGGATGTTGAGAATTTACTATAGTATTTTGTTGTAACCATTTGGTAGATAAAGAGTGTGAATCTTGCATGAAATCTGTGGTCTAGGAAAAACCTAGGCTTGATCAGTTTAAAAAGAGAATAGATTTGAAAATCAGCCAGAGACCGAGACCCGCCCCAGTCATGAGTGTTTAGCAGAACTACCCAATTTTTAGAAGAACATGGTGTTGACGAACCTAGTTGTGATCAGTTCTGTCAGTGCTGGTGGAGATGCAAGGCCTGATGCCAAGAAAAGGTGCTTTTAGGCAGTGAAAGAGGGTGTACACCTAATCTTGAGCACTTCTATTGGCCTACTGGGGGGTTGGGAGGAAATCAACATTTTTAAAAAGCTGTAATAAGCTCCTGTTCAGCAGCACAAAGCTCAGCTATTGTGTAATCTAGGTATTATATTTCTGGCCAGGATTTGGTTCTTTTGGGTACATAAATTGCAATGATGTCAGAGCTTAGCTATCCAGGACACTCATAAGCATAAAGGATAAAAGCCACTAAAATTCACTGAAGTGAGAGGTGTGTAGCTGTATTAGAAAGGTGGCGGGGGGGGGGAGGGGGGAGAAGGTGAAGGCACTACTGGTGTGTTCCTTAAGCTACTTGAATATGGGAGTGGTGAATGCTTGAAGCACTTCAGAATGAGTGGGACACCCCAAAAAATAGTGTCTCGCATCCATATGTTACATTAGCAGCCAGTGATTAAAACCTTTAAAAGATAGAAATTGGTCTGAACAGGTTAATCTCTCTATTTAAGATTGGCTTTTGTTTTTTTCTTTAACCCCTCAGACTTGCCCTGAAAGTCAATGGGATGCTTTGAAAGAGAGTGTAACAGGCCCCACCACCTTTCACTCTCCACTTCTGGGCGTTGTGTGATTACTGTTAATTGCAACAGATTTAGAAGCAAGGAGTTACTTTCTACCCCTGCCGAGCAGCCCATCTAGAAAAGGAGGTGATGATAGCTCATTTATGCAGATTATTGAGAAGATTTGCTGTTGTTTGAGCAGCTCAAGGATGCCTGTGTGGGCACTGCAGGTGTTCAAGGCACCAACAGCTTCCACACAGTCCCGTCTGAATTTAAGTGCGTGTTTCAAAATGAATGTCTGAATGCAGCCGTCCTCCTACGGCGGTGTTATTACACAGGCAAAACTGGTAATTTCTATACGGGAAAGGATTGGCATGTTTAACGTTAAACAGCACTGGGTAAAGGACTGGGTGGGTGAAGCGGAGGCTTGGATGGGGGCAAGCCCGTTATTCGTGGGCTTGTCAGTACTGTGAGAATATGATGGCTGATGTTACTGGCACAAAAACTGAAGCAGGGAACTGTAGCAATTCAGCCTCTAAAATGTCATTTTGTCAACTTAATTTTCTTCTTTTTTTTTCTTTTTTCCTAAGGGTAGTATTACAAGAGGCACCCTCAGCTCCTCATACAGAAACACACTTTTGAAATGGAGGTGGCAGTCTGAGCCATAGGACGTGTTTCGGAAGGGCCATCTGCGGGGCATTAATTCTCCGTTTGAGGGAAGCTGGGAAAACTCTACACAAAGTAAGTTGGTGGTATGGACACTTGGCAGGCTGCTTCCCAGCTCTTAAATGTGGGTAACTTTTGTTTGTGCTTTCATTCTTCAAAGATCAATGCAAACCTTTATTTTCTATAAATAATTTAATAAATACTTTTGTTTTACAATGATACAACAAATAACAAATTCATAGCAAACGAGTCACAAAGAATTTAAGATCAGTATACTTTAATAAGGTATCAGTGTCAAAATACATTTCCTTATCAAGTTAAAGTTCCCATACAGTTATAATATTGTCAATAAGAATTCAGCAATATAGATTATGAAATAATTATGATAAAAAGTATGATTAATATTAAGACATGGAATATTTTTTCAGAGTGTTTTAGTAAACTGTTAGGGTATATAATTTTTAATGCTGAAACTACACAAATAAGAAATAGAAGAGCAGTATTCAAGTGTCTTTAATCCTTGAAGCCTTTTAAGTCCTTGCCGCTGCACATCTGTCAAATCTGGCTTGCCAATTTTCATCAGATTTTGATGCTTGCTTACAATATATTTTTTCCACATGGTAATAACTTCATTTTAGGTGTAGATTATTTTTGGTAATAAACTCTTGAAAGATTGCCTACAATATGGCCTATTATAATTTTTTATAATATGTACCAATAACAAAAGATCTTCAGCTTTTCTAAGTAGGTGTGGTTAAAGCTGACTTAACACAGCGAAATCTGAAGTGCTCAATGAACCCAAGGCTCCCTCTCTGCAAGTGTCAGTGCATGATATAAAGCAATTTTATAAACCAGGCTTCAGCAGAATCGGAAATCTCAAAAGAATATATCTTTGTTCTGAGTTTCTGGGCCAGATTTTTACCTTTTGTACGTTGCCACAGTTCCATTTTCTTCAATGAAGCTCCGATGATTTATACCAGTGGAGGAAACAAGATGATATATCCCAACATATATCTAGGTCTATATGTATCTTTAAAGTCAGAACTGCTCACCTGCCTTTTATTACTTTAATAGTTTTTTGCTGTTTAAATGTGGTGTAATTTAAGCTTTCAAATCCCTTTGCCTTTGAAAGCATTCAAAGCCACATTTTTTAAAATATGTGCATGACAACTAATGATAGTTGGAAAGAAGATCTGAAAATGGCTGCCTTTTAATGACATTTCAGCTACTGATTCATGTAAGGCAAGTAAAAACGATAGCCTGCCAGCTATTCGTCTCTCTATACAACCCTTAATTCTCTTTGTCTATTTATTACTGAGTTAGCCTAATACGCTGGGAAATATTACTTTTACTTTCAGTTTTAACAATTCAATATTTCAATTATATTGCTAGCTAGCATGTAAGATGAAAAAGGGTGACATTAATCAGAGGTGTTAGTACTGGCTGCCGGTCAGATTCCTGAAATATCAGCAACACCATAACAAATACTAATAGTTCTAGCAGAAACAGCTCTTAAAGTTGTGGTGTCCTAGATACAGCAAAAGTACCAAAAGATGATTAACTGACCTGGAGAGAAATTTAAAAATAAAAATAAAAAAATCTGGTTTGTGTTTAAAAAAAAAAACTATTACAGGAAATAACAAAGAACAAAACAAGAAACTGCAACACAAATGAAAACACAGGTCTAAATCCTCCACTGGGGTAAATCTGTAGGACTCCCTTGGCTGTAGAGCTAAGCTAGGCTAAGGCAACTGAGAATGTGGCTTGTTTCTGAGGAAAAAAGCTTACAATGTGCAACTTTCACAGATACCCACAAACATTGCAGTTCACCATTCACATTTCTTTCAACAAAGTGTATAAAAAAAATGAAGGGAAGGGGGGAGGCGGAAGGCTGGGATTTTTTCCTTAGTATGCTTTTTCAAAAATCATTAAAGTTACAATACGATAAATGCTGGAAAACAAAGACTCAAAAGATTTCGATTTGGCAGATCAACAAAAAACTGTGGTTGGAGATCAAATTTGTTTTATTCATCTTTGGCAATAAAAATAAATCTTTGCAGTACTTCAGCCAAAGTATCACGTGATGAGGCATTTACACCACAGCTTTTTATAAGCATGAAATTTGAAGAAAATTTCAGAGTATAAATTACATGTAATGAGATAAGGGGAAGGTAATCAAACTCTCTAAACAACACTTAAATTGCAATAGAGAAAATACAGTAGATGTATTTCTTTAATATGAATAATAAAGTGAGTAACTTCAAAAGGCCACTATTTGGTAACGTGAACAGGTTCAATATCTAAGTAAAATCCTGTAAAAGTGTACTGGTATTAGAAATTGTCTACTTGCAAAAATATATTTAAAAACTGAAGCTGTTTTGAACAGTGTAGGCCACAGAATATTGCAGGATCGCTCAGGTTGCCTGGTCCAGCGCTCTGAGCAGTTCACTGCCCTGCAGAAGCGTTGAGTTGCCCAAAACAGGGACGTTTACCTCACAGTCATATCTTGTCAACTCGGGCAGTAAGTAGGGTTCAAAGGAGGGCCCCAGCAGACGACTGGTCATACCTGGAAGAGATTGATGAAGTCAGTCATGGTGCTGAGACCAAAGAGAGGACTTCTTTCCTTTTCTTGCTCTTCTGTTTATACCAGTTATAATTTAATTTTTTGTTTACGTCAGTATGCCTTGAACCATCAGCAGTTACAGGTTTCAGAGCAGACCTATGCATCACTATGCACTGCCTTAAACTGTTGTGAGCGTCTCACCCAGACACGTGCGGTTTTTCACCTCCACCCCCAATTCAGATTGTTCTGAGAAAAATTATATCAGCACAGATGAAGAAAGCTGTAGTAAACACCACAGTTTCTAAATTGACACCCACTCCCCTTACACATTAAAAGGGACCACTCCCTTTTAATAAAGGGACATATATATGTCCCCTTTAATTACTTATTTTAACTTCTAGAAGGCATGTGTTAAGTCTCTAGCCTACAAACCTCCCGTTATCAATGCTGCAGCGAATTTCATCCCAATTAATTTTAATCAATTCCATCCCAAGACAAGAGTATGGATGGAGGCTGACTGGATGACTGGTAAAAAGGTATCAAAATACTTCTTTTCTTCATATATTACAAATGTAAACATTTAAGTTTCACACTACAGAACAGAACTAATTTTTCATTCTATGAAGCAATACGTATTTGGTTCTTAGTTTATCATCCTCCTCCATATTTTCTAAGTGTTTTCTTTCATGGAATCAGTATTGGAACTAAATAACAACATTTCCCAATTTCTGTATTTGACAGCTCTTACCTGATGCTTTATGAGCTGGCTGGACCGGATAGTCCTGATAATGGGAACTGTAAAATGGAGGGGGAAAGGCTCCTGCTTTCAAATTCTCACCAGGACTGCCACAGGTGGGTTGCTGCTGCTGCTGCTGCTGCTGCAGTTGATTCATTGGTTGGCTCAGACCTCTTGAGTTACAGAGAAATTCATCTGATTTACATAGTAGGAAAAAAAAAAAAAGCTAAATTAAGCCCATGTAATAACTATAGTAGATAATACTAATTCAAAGCTAAGTGGTCCTTGGTGTGATGTTCACATGGTATAGGAATACCTATATCTTGTCACAAAGGAAGTCCAGAAACAGCACTACCTCTAGAAGCAGTACTGCACTCACGATACGCTTGTGTGAGGAAACACAATGTTGTAGAGAAAAAGTGTCAGTTCTAGCTCTGAGGTGTCCACACCTTGGATCAGCATGAGGTAAACCCATCTCCATTAAGCTGATCTCTGTTACCTCCAAAAGCAAGGGTGTGAACATACACAAAACCATCTACCTGGTAGTTGTTAAATGTACTTTAAATTGTCCAGCTCTTAGTGATACAACCTGATCTTTAATTTTAGCTTAGTGTAATATTTACAGAGCTTATTTACATTTCCTTTTGCAAGAGTTTTTGTTTCTGTTCAACCTGTCTTAAAATTGTGTTTCAATATGTAACATTGCAAAACCACTTTCTTTTGTCTTACCAGTAAGAACACTTGTGCTGAGAGACTTTTTTTCTGTAACCAAGGAACAGGTTTCCCCTTTGAGAAATTTCATTCTCTTCCACATTAGGTGAGATGGGTTAATGACCGATGGATCTCCCTAGAACGTGAAGAGGAGCAAAACAAATAATTACATCAATGACCGTGGTGAATCCAAATTAGTGAAGGGGATGCATTTCTTCTGATTACCCCACTCAGCTGTTGCAATGCTTGTTCTTCATAATCCAGTTGTCGTTTCAGTTTCAAACTGTTAGACAGCGCAATTCGTGCCGGGTTTACATCTATGCCTCGTTGCCCAAAAGCATCCAGGGGTCTGTGGAGAAAAGATCTCTGGGTGAGTGAGCAGGGAGGCAAATATAAAGCATCTTGTTCATTTATACAGATTCTTCTTTCATTTAAAGACATTTGAAGGTGTCTTTGACACATGACAGTGGACAGACCTCAAATGTCAAAGGTTTTTATTTCCTTTTGTTAGTCATCCCACAAGCTTTGGAAACTTTTGAATTTTGGGATCAAAGACTAATGAAATTCAAGCATAAACAGCCTCTAGGAATCTCCAGACAGACATAAAAATGCTGTGGAAAAGAAAGTCATGTGATTTTTAAGGATAGCATTTTGAGAGCCTTGCCTGTCCCCTTGCTTTGCATACTAAACACGAACACAGAGGTTGCTGTTTGGGGACAAACCCTCTCTTTCCAGATGCATATTCAGACATTGGTATTTCTGCCAACAACAAGAAATCCCAGAAAGCAAACTGCAGGTAAGATGCACAGCTTCATGTTTAAAATGACCATTGCAATTTTATGTACTTCCTGAATGCTTGAGTATGACCAGTGCCAAGGATCCCCACTTGCCATGCTACCCAAGACCTACTGAGAAACTTCTAGGTACAACAGAAAACTTCTAGGACTGTAGCCTCTGATCTACATCTCATCCCACACTGGTCACATGTGTAAGGAAGTGACCAAGGCAAAGAAGGGCTGTAGAAAAAAAAAAAGCCTGTAATTTCAAATTTTAGTTATATTATTATTTATGTATGCCAACAATAAAAGTACTGTAAATCCTTCCCTTTCCCCTATTTTCTGTTGTGCAAAATATATGTGGAAAATAAGAAGGTATGCCTGGGTCCTACCTTACTGCTGGACCAGTATGCCTTTTCAGAATTTTTTTATAACTGCATAAAGTTAAGCAGGCTTTGCGAAATTGCTTGGGTAATCTTTAAGGACCAGCAGGAAATCCATTCATGCATCCATACTTGGCAGCAAAAAATTAGCCCACTTCTGATTCCCCTAGACTGACTGCTGCTGGGAGAGCACCAGACTCATTTCCCCAAAGGTGCAGTCTGATGGCTGTCAAAACAACCACTCCAGCTGAATTGAGAAAAAATAATTTTTCAATATTATGCCCCCCCCCCCCAGTATTTTCTGAGTAAAATACATAGTTATACCCCCAAAACTCTTACCTTTTTTTATATATGGGCATGCTGGGAGAGTGTACTGGTGGCCCTGAAGGGGAACTTGATAGGGATCCTGAGTATTTATCCATGAGTCTCCATTTAGCAGGAACATATTCTAACGGGGGATCAGGTGGCCACTGAGTGTTTGGTCTTCCTCCCATCGAAGACAGGGGAGTGCTGGCTTGGTCATGGTACGGTGGCAGCGATGACCTACTCATATTGTTGAAGAACACTGATGACAGGGACCCGTGACCAGGGTTAATATTTTTATTTGATAGCTGTGGGCAATATTTCTCAGGGAGGAACTGATTCTGTGAAGCAGAAGCAAGGGGTTGGAAGATGGTACTCATGCTACTTAGACTCTGCTGGGTATTTTGTGCACTTTCAGAGAGAGGACGTTCTTCTTGGCAGATTGGGCTGAGCTGGAAATCTTCTCCATCCATAGGAATGTAAGGAGCCAAGGTTTCAAGGTCCAGTTCATTGAAGTCAGTCTGCACAAAAATAAATTAAGTTGATAAAGAAACTAAAAGGTAATAATAGTTGTGGCAGTTAGTGTGATATGAAATACTAGTAGATGTGAAACTAAAAAATCATTGTATGCCAAATTTACCTACATGAAACTGGCTACCTCCTATTTAAAGGTCTTATTTCTATGACTAGGATATATGTTTCATCATATCATCATCATCAAAGTAAAACAACAACTGAAGAAAAAAAACTTCCAGATAAGCAGTATTTGCTCAAGCAGCTTGCATGCAGCCTGCAACATCACTGTGATCTGAACTAGATCTTGTATTTCATTAAGCTTTGAATAACTTGTCTGCCAAGACTCTACAACATGAGGCATGCAGTTCAACCTTTGTTCCTTTACGTGCAAGTAATTGTCACATCTCTTTGAAATCCTCCAAGAGGTAAGACAAGAGGAATATAACCAAAAATGACAGTTTTCATTTTGTAGTTGGAGAGGGCATGTGCTATGCGGGGCATTTCTTTCTCACTTTGAGGTTTTGCAAGAATTAGTTTATTTATATTTTGTTCTAGAAAGGATGTTTACTTGCTAGTCATTAGGTTAGATTAAAAAAAAAAATAATAAAATCTGCTGCTTATATTCCTTATCCAGTCTTCAGAAGCTTCCAAATTCTGAAAGCTCTCTGTTGCTTTCTTCTTAGCAGTGCCACCATGGTGACATCCTAAGGCACTTGCTTCAGAGAGTTAGGGATAGAAGTTTTCACCCCAGCTTTTGAAAGTGTACATTATTGCTGGTGTTGCGCATCAAAGTTTTGGTGTGTATTTGCAAATGCAATTTCCATGTATGTTACTGTACCTGCACATATAGCATGCATCTGTACTACCTGCTAGCAGGGGATTGAATTTTATGGCTTTTGAAGAGATATTAGTTCCTTACCTGGGAGTTGCATTGATTTTTTGATTCTGTGTCCATAGCAAAGAGTTTTTCAATCACCTCAATCTTAAGATCTTCATCCACAGAACTGTAATAATCTTCTGGGCTGCTTGGCTGCACAGAAATAATAATTTGCTATAAGCAGCAAGGCGATTACAGTATTGTCTTAGCATCATGCAGTTTATCTGTGCTATTCAGTAACAGACCTTTCCTATCGTACCAGGCTGTATGTACAGTGTACTCAGAACCCAAAACTGTCCACTTCTATTACATGCTCTTCTCCAACACAAGATTATTTCTCACTACAAAGTTTGAGAGCTATACTGATTGACAAGGACACCCAGTACAGGAACCTAGTTGTCGTCTTAGTTTAAATGTTTTTTTAGGAACTGAGACCTGCAACACTATTAAATACTTGTGTCAAGAAAGGAAGATGCTTAGCACTACCTCAATGTCTTTATTAGAATTGGACATCCTCTTGTAAAGGCTGGTCGAGAATGGCTCCAGCTCTTGGGGACAATGCCCTGAAAGCACACGCATTCTTCCAGTGAGGAACTCCCTGAAGCTCCTCTCGAAAGCCCGAGTTGGGTAAAATTTCTGGACCAGAGACCATAGCTTCTAGTTAACAACAAAATGAGGCCCTATAGGCCTGGGGAAATGTTGCTATTTTACATTGGCATTTTAAGACTAAGTCCATGAAAGGTGGGAGCATGTTCTAGTAGTTGTATAGGTTATAGTAATTACTATACAGCTTGACAGCTGCAGGATGCAGTTCCCATTATATGTTTTTGCTATTGATTCTTAAGATACACATAATACAGGAGGGATATAGATACACTGGGCCTCGTTAATAGGCAATGAGACAGGACATCTACATGAAAACATATTGACGGGATATATGTTGATGGGACTTACATACAAAGCATAACATGCATTTTCTTTTAAAGCTCTTCTTACCGTGGAACAGCTGCTGTTGCTGCTTGCACTTGGAGTACTGCTGCCAGGTGCAATCTGAGGCATTGTGAAGGATGGTATCGTCAGTGTTTCACCTTGAGCAGCATGGCTTTTCACTTCTGCTGGCCAGGCTTTGTTTGGTGTCAAAACAGCACTGGTGAAGGCAGGGGCTTCCTCAAACTTCTGTGTCCCTGCATAGAGTTTTAACAATATTAATGGGTGCTTTTAGGTTGTGCTGTGTTATGATATAATTGCAGCTATTCATTGAAAGTAAACACTGCTCCTCGTTGCCATGACAATAAGTTGGCATAGACTTAATGCATGTTGTTTAGTCAGCAAGAAAGCCCGATTCTGCTCTCATTCACAGATATTTTCCACTGGTGTGAGCACGTGGGCTCTTATAGCCATTACTCCTGATTTGTACACACAGCAAACAGACCTTGTCTGTCAAGTTTCTAAACGTAGGCTCATATGTGGTTCTTTGTTGCACAGATATTATTCATACAAATACTAACCAAAATCCAGGGAAATAATGGCATCGCCAGGTGTTGGTGCCAGCTGAGCAAGTTCCTCTGGTTCCTCCTTTAACTTAGTAAACAAGAAGTCACTCTTCTCCGTGCCAGGGATGCCGCTGTCATAGGTGGTGCTCATCGTCAGCAGGTGAGGCTTGAAGAGCGATTCCGTTTGGTCCATGGAGAACACAACATCGTTCTTCTCAATTTCACTAACAAGAAAATAGGTTTTAGGTATTTTGCCCTCTGAAAAAAACCAAAGATGTGGGTAATGTAGGCAGGACAAACTCTCTAAAGCTGGGGACCATACAAGCGTTTTGGCCTCTCTGGGTCGCATGCCAGGCTCTCGACAGGCGAGGCATGGTTCCAGCGTTGCTGAGCACCACCATCTCAGATGACGCAGAGAGTGTGGTCAGGACTTCTGTGGGAATACTCGGGGCTTTGTTGCTCTCCTTTTTAAAGGGACATAGTCGAGGTTATAATGACCTAGACTATCACTCAAATAAGTATTTCCTATTTTGGCCCCATCTAGGACCAAAAATACTTGAGTTTTGCCAAACAGAGGCAAGACTCCTGATTGGTCCTGATTTTTCAGACGGAAAACAGCTTCTCCTAGCAACATACTTAATTTTATTTGTCTGTCACAGCATTAGAAAAACAAAGCACATTAACAGTTGTGTTACACAATAAAATCTTCAGTTCAGGCTTTATACCCTGTTGTATCAGCAGAGCAGCCGTGCTGCAGAAGAGAAAGGCTGGGGTGTATTTCAACAGCGTGTATGGGAACGGGCATGCCACATTTTTCATCAATGTCTAACATCAGTAAACAAGACTGAACAAACATGACTGAACTGATTTCAGAATAACAACACTGAATAAATAGACCCTTCAAAAGTTCCTGTGATTATTGCATTTCTTCCAGCAGATGAAAGCATACATAGTTTTTCTGTCTTGTACGACTTACCTCAGCACATAGTTGACACAGACGATGCACTGAGGCTGTAGGTTGCGCGTATTGTAAATCACCGTTCCTTGAGTCTCCAGCCATACGTATCCACCGTGCTTGGCAAGCATCCGGTACTGCCCCGTCACGACTTGACCTTTTGTACACACTGAGAAAAGGGGGCAGAGAGATATAAATAATGCAGCAGGACAGGAACGCACAATATGTAACACTTGTTTTAAATAAACCCGCTTCTGAGTTTTCGTTATGGAAAACTACACTAAGACATTTGTTAGCAAGGATGCTTAACTTTTGGAAAATTTGGCCATTATAAATATAAAAGGGGATGTTAATTTGAGGTCTCAAGATGCCTGGCATTTGAGTTCTTTAGGTCTAAGTATTCAGTGTGGGATTTTTTTTTTTGCATTTAATTTTAGATCCTAATTGCCCCCCTTTATTCTAATGCCCGTTGACTGCAGTTTTCTTGAAATTCTCTGTTCTGGAAGTGCCTCAGTTTAGGCTCCCAAGCTGATCTGCAGAAAAGTGGATTTATTTAGGCGATGGATAAGCCCAAGAGTCAAATGATTTAAAAGCTATACTCACAAAAAATAAAAAAATCTCACAGTTTACATCTATACCTATTCTGTTTTTATACCTTAGAGTTAGGAGCTGGAGAGATCAACATCACAAATAAAGTGAAGGTGGCACTAGCACAGCATTGTTCTTAAGAGGCTGAAGAAGTAATATCACTCTTAAAATTAAAAGTATCAAAATGAAGAACTATAAACGAGACTGTTTTGCCTAGGAGAAAAAAAATGAAGCTGAACTACTGTATTTCTCTCCCTCCTTGGACTCTGTTGTTCCTCTGCAATAGCTTAAAACTAGCAGCCTAGAGGGAACCAAGAGCCATCTTTGACAAATCAAATAATGTCTATTTAACTTGAAATGTTTTTTTGATCTGACCTGTGTTTCTCAAGCAATAAACTGACAATAGCACAAGTTGGGTTTAAAACTTCATCTAGATGTCTTAAGGGTGAAATTCCTCCCTCTGGCCCCCCCCAAATATTTTGTAATATTTGAAGAGAAGGAGTTCTCGGTATGGAGCCCTGGACTTCTGAGATGTAAATTTTTATGGTGTCCTGTCTGTTGTAAAGCCTTTCCTAAAAGCAGTGAATATTGTCAGGTAATTCACAGTTGTCAGTTGAAGAAAAATATTGTTGATCAATGGCAATAAAATTAGGGCTGGAGTATGCAAGCAGTATTCCTACTAATAAGAGTTTGCATTTGGAAAGCAGATGTAGTTGCGCTGAGAAGCAAAGGTGGGAAATGGCTCAGCTAAAGCTTTGACCACCACGTTGGCAATCTCTCCTTTTAAACAGCTTTTATGCTCGAAGACAGTATGCGATCAAACTAATGCCCTAAAAATAATGCAATTTGACTCAGTAAGGCTGGAAACTTGATTCTGAAGTCTTTGTACAGAAAAATTCCTTGTGAATGTGGCCACCAACATAAGCTACTTATGTTAGTCTCTCCTGTATTGCCACCATACAAGCGTACAAATCCAGGCCTGTGAAATGCAACAACTGTTTTGCAGATAATTGTTGCTGTGTTTATCCTCCTGTCTCTGAAGTTTGTTTTCTTCCTAGGAGTATTTAATCATCCTTCATTTAATTTATTTAGACAAAGTAGAACATTACTTTTATTGATTAAATACTTCTGGTGGAACAAAATCAAAAGGCTTTCATTTCAAAGTGTTTTAGTGACTGGACTGTTCTGCTCTGCTTGTGAAACATAATTACACTGCTTCCTAATCATCAGCTCATCAATAAGAGTCACAGTGTAGGCGCCTGTTACATTACAAAGAAGCTTTTTACTGCTTTAATCTTTTTTATTATTATTATTCAAAGCATGTCATGTTCTGATATAATAAAGTACAGCAGAATCCCTCTGTGGGGTAATCTCATAAATTACTAATACACTTGTAACTGCTGACTTTATTATCAATGCTGCATTTAAGGTTCTGCCTTCAGAGTGAACGTCTCACTTCTCTTTTTAAAGCATACATTACCTGTATATAGTTACAGAACCAGTAACTACTGTACTAGTTACAGAACTAGTGACATCTCAATGAAATAGGCTCCAACTATATTCCTTATCTTTGTGTGGAGAAAAGGGGAAAGCAGGGATGAATTTGAATACAAAATTTGTTTTTTAATTGCTGAGAGACACTTGAGGAATATGATTCACTTGGAAGCCTTGTCGAACTTCTGCTATGTACCACCAACTAGCAGGTCCCAGATGGTGCCATTCAGCTGAATGCACTGAAAGCACTGAAGTCAGTAGCGAAATTCCCAGTGGCCTTAACAGCAACAAGACCAGACTCTAACTGGAAACGATTATAGATTATTAATCACTGAATTGGAAAATATAGCTCTGCAGTCAATCTTTTGTGTAGATTTATGTAACAAGACAGAGATTCTCATCTTGCTTGCATAACATGTGAAAAACTGCGTATGCTAAATACTGCCAAATGCATTCTAATCCTCCATTTGACGGTGACTAATTAAGACTTTCATACTCTATATGCAGCTATACTTCCAGCCAAGAACACAAACACTATTGTGGTTTGCTTGAATGGGAGGTTGTTATTTCACCTCAAGACAAAAAAAAAACAAAACCAAAAAGATACTAACTGCAGCACAGTAAAACTGCAATAAGCATGATTTATCACTAAATTAGAAGGAAAGAAAGGGAAGGACTTCTGCTTCTACCCAAGAGAATCACTTGAGGTTTTTCTCCCTCTCTCTTCAAACCTAAGTCTCCTTCCTCTAGTATTTCCTATGCGTCTTTACAACACTAAATGGTTGGCATAGTCAGAAATTGATGACTGTATTACTGCATGAATATAGACTCTATACATAGCATGTTGCTAATAAAAGTTATTGTTTAATAAATACAACTGTGCTGAATGTTAATTTTGAGGTGGGTATTTCCATATGTAAATTAACATGGCCAGGAAGAACTAGTAAGTTCTGTATAGCTACGTGCTAGGAAGAACTAGTATGTGTTCTGTAGAAGCTATGTACCAGCTTGGTTACTCTGCATTAGACAACATCTCAGTGGCACACATTATGAAACCTAGGCTTTTCCTATTTGGAGGCCTTATGTGTGTTTTCTTAAGTCACAGCTTGCTGTCACTTTGCCTCTGTGGTTGTTCTCTGCATTGGTAAGAATCCTGACTGTCCCAGAAGACATGGGAAGTATTTATTCTAGAAAAACTAAAGGGGTCCAGTTTGCTGGCACTGTGAAGTGATGGTTCTGTTGTGGGCAACAGCATTTATTACAGCACAGGCTTTGGTCCCACACTTCCAACAGTGAAGATCACTTGTGTCAATCCTGTGCTACCATAAACCCTATTTAACAGTTTGATCCCAAACATTTAGAACCCGTGCAGCGCTCAGTGCCTTCAGCACTACTGCAGGTGTAACTCACCCCTCTAGACTTTCCCTGACCTTCATCCTGCTTCTCGATCAGTCCTCATGCCCAACAGCAAAAGCTTGTAGCACATGGCCCTTTTCAGTAGGCACAAATGGCATCTAGACATAAACTCTGCACTACGTGAGGTGAATTGAATTGCTAGAGTGAGGAACAACCTCCATCAATGTGGGGTCAAGATGGGTACTAGAAACTCTCCAGTAATCTTTACATGGATACGTCCCAACTCAGTGGTCTCATTTAACTAAATACATAGAGATAGCCAACAAGGGCTTGCGCTCTCGCTCCTGTTACCAAAGCGACTGCCAGCTCTCATTTCATTCCCTCCCTGGTGCTGTCCCATTCTTAGAAATCAATGCAGTAATTCAAATGCAACAGTGCAACAGACCCACTGATTTCTCAGGATGACTCTCCAGCATAGGGTATGGACATC
Source organism: Limnodromus scolopaceus (assembly GCA_028565335.1). Taxonomy (NCBI): domain Eukaryota; kingdom Metazoa; phylum Chordata; class Aves; order Charadriiformes; family Scolopacidae; genus Limnodromus; species Limnodromus scolopaceus. Next base: position 29,676,135 of record JAOXNO010000024.1, on the reverse strand, counting down.
CTATCTGTGAACATCACTAACTCCTTTTCACTGTTAAAAGCATGAAGACATTATCTAAGAAACAATTTTAACAAATACATTCCCAGACAACTCTCAGCAAGTATAGCATGATTTATTTTCTTTTTTTTTTTTTTTTTTAAAGCAGCTCTGGAAACAGGATGATTCATACCAACACTGCTTTAGAGCACACAACTTTAATCGCTGCCAAACATTCTTTCAAGTAACATTTCAACTCAAAGCTGTCCTGAATCCTTGCCATTAGAGCTAACGCATATTCCCTTTTCCCCTTAAGGTCAGACAGTTATTCTTTGCTGCTACTTTTCTCTGGGAAGTACGGAAATACTTTCTGTAAGTCTATTTGGTGGGCAATTCCCCACAGGCATGACTTAAGTCACGGTCCTTTTCCCTGAGGACAGAGACTTTGATCATAGTAACTACAAGATGGGAGTGTTTTTAGCTTGTGGACTCCAGTCTAGCAGCTTTGCTTTGTTTTTATAAAAAGAGCGGCAGCAGACGTTGTAGTGATGTGTTGCTGAGAACTCTCCCATACGCTCGTTCAGCGGCTGTAGCAGCCAAGGGTGGGAAATGTCACTTGTACATGAGTGCACCGTGCTGGCTCCAGCCACAGCGCCACCCCTAAGGACAGAGACTGAAGATTTAAATCCAATAATTTTAAGGCACCCTATGTGTGAGAGAGAGGAAGCATAACTGTGTGGTCTGCTGAAGAGGGGGAGCAGATCCTAGCTCTGATCCCTGCTCCCGGAAGAATTTGGATACTTTACATTAAAACCAGCTAAAACTGGCAGTTCACATAGGCATAAGAATAACAAGAAGAAGCTGTTCCTGGCAGTATATATTATTTTTATAATGAATATCCCTTTCAGAAAGTCTCCTCACACATCTGTTTTGGGTAGTGAAGATAGTTGTTGTTTGGTAGCAGAAGAAAGACATTCAAAAATACACTGCAATATTCCTATTACCCTTTACAGCTGCTCTTCCTGCTGAGCCCAACAGCACACCAGAAGGATAATACCGCCCGTGAACGCACTTCTCACCATGCTAGTACTTCCTAACTCAGCTTTTCAAATTTTCAGCTGATCCTTGTATTATACCTTAGAGAGACAGTGATTCTCCTCTCTACCATTCAGGTTTAGTTTTAATTATGCCAAAAATCAAACCCTCGGGAAAGATCAGCAGCAGGTTTCAGCTAGACAACCACAGTAACCCGTAAGCTTTCTTGCAAAGTGTAAATACTGTTCTCAGAGAATACCTACAGACAAGGTGTGTTTGTATTTTCATCTACTTATTGAGGTACCTGCAAGCTGTGCTTTATGTGCAAACTATGAAGAAAAATAAGAATGTGACTTACAATTCTGGTGACTTTTGGTCATACTCTCCGAGTCCAAGGCATGGTAGAATTCATATGCCGAACGGCCCAGCAGCTCCTCTGGATGGTAACCAATCAACTCTGTTATTCTTGGTTAAGAAAAAAACAAATATTTAAAATTCAGGTCGCCTTAGCCTTATGCTTACATGTGCAGGGCAGCTGTCAGCTCTAGTCCTTAGGCTAACAGAATTAAAACCACAATATGAGAAATTCTGAACTTCCAAACACATTAGGAGCTGTAGAGGACTTCTGATCACCTTCTGAAATATTTCCACGTTGAATAAACTGCCTTCTACTACTACTGGAATAAAAATTCCTAGGGATGTCATTACACGTGTTGCAAATTTTCCCAGGCCTATTGCATAGTATCTCTTTTAGAAGCTCTCAGCTGGAAAACCACGGCTGACAAAGTTCTCAGGCTATTCCACTACATGCAGACACCCCCAACTACCACCATTCAAAATCAAATGCATGTGAGGGGGGTAGTGGTTGGCACCATCAGGTTTAAAAGTACATGCACATTCAAAAAGCATACATAAAAGGGTTAAATCGCTACTTTGGCTATTGCATTTAATAAAATAAAAATGCAAGGTGAGAAATTAAGGGCAGTTAAAAGAAAAAAATCAGCTCTTCTACTTAGTGTTTCTCAATTGTATGAGAACTTCAGCGTATAGATTAGGTTGCTTGGGTGACTAATCCACAAAATAAGTAGGATTTTACACAAAGCAAGCTATGATCTCAAAAACTAGACCTTTTTTTCAGAGCCTCTCTGAGTACTCAGGCAAGGCAGAATTTCTCACAAGTTCCTGAGTAAATGAAAATAGGTCACCGAACTGTGCAGATGATTTTCTCTGAGTGGGTGGAGGAAAAGGGTTCTTTTTTCCCAAATTCAATTTGAAATACCATCACATACAGCTTTACAGGAAACACGGTTAGTAAAAAAAGAAAAAAAATCCTCTATATACATTCAAAATCAAAGATATCATATCTTCTGGGGAAAGAAGGAAACATTGCTGTTTTCCAAGTCAGCCATAACACTCTTAGATGCCTTTTCCTAGCTTTTAAACTGCAGTAACAGCCTGTAGTGTTGCAGAGAGCCGTATGGAAAATGACTACAAAGCGACCGCTAAGCTGTCATAAACCTTGAAAAGGCGGGAGGGTTTGCAAAAGGAATGGTCGCGTCTTGCAGCACGTTGCTGCCATCCGTGGCAGAGCCCAAGTTTTATGCCGTGTAACTAACTCCCGTGGAAAGGCTTTATCTGCCACCACCACATCTGATTCCTGGCATTGCCGCTTTTAAGAGACACATCCTCAGGTTTGTGTACTCCCTGGAAGGACAGCCTTGGCCCAGCCCTCCAGACACGAGCATGTCTTTACAAGACAGACATGTAAATACTGTAAAACAAAGAGCAGGAGCATGGCATTCATCTCCCAGATCCCCCTCCAGCAAGGAAGACACAGAAGATGGAGCTATTTTGTGTATGGTTTGAAGGCCAAGGCATTGAGTCAGCTTTTCCCTCGCCTCCATGGAACTGTATAGCTAATACCCTGGGGACACCTTGGGTTTGTCACTCTGAAAACTACTCTCTGTCCTGATTTCCATGGAATGAACCTGCATTTATCATGGTTTACTTGAGAAAAGAATTTAGTTGGTTTTATTGGGTTCCCCCAAAGACTTACTCTCCTGTTTATGTTTGCAGTTTTATTTATGCTTACAATCAAACTGACAAAGGGGAAATTATTGAACCAGGTTTCAGAAAGAGTTGCTCTTTTGACTCTTCACTGACAAGCTTCAGAGCTTTTCAGTTGCACCCCAGTCAAATCTGCAACCTTTCTCTGAAACCACAATTGCTTTTTCTTTTTTAACAAAAGCAGAAGTTCTCATAATGACTTGGTCATCACAGCTGAACCATCAGGAGAAAATAACAAATACAGAAGGACCCCTAAGGCTCCCAAAATACAGTTGCTGCTTGCCTTTACGTACAGGCTGGTGTGAGTGGCCAGAGGCTCTTGCCAGGACCAGTGTAAATATACAGTCTTTAAAAACAGAAACTAAGGCCCTTGGTTATATAATGGCATAGTATCATAAAACCATCCTGGTTAGTTTGGAGCTCGTCACAAGAGGAAGGCTTTTAAAATTCAGGAAGTTGAGGATTTACTCTTAATCCAGTCATTGGGAGCTGAGAGCCAAGTGGAGGGGGGTTGAGCAGGGAGAAGGAAAAGGAAATAAAGATAATGGGAAAAAAAAAAAGCAGCATCGTGTACGCAGCAGCACCAATGCAAATCCAAAACCACATTATGGCCTTCATGGGTGTCAATGGTGGAACTGAGACAGCAAGCAAAGAATATGCATTACAGCAGGCTGAAGGACTCTTATTATACAGGAATTGCAATCCCTATGCCAAATTGTTTATTCCAATCCTATAATTTCCCTCTCAAATCACTCCTCACTGTTCATAGCGATCGCCCTCACTATAAAATTACTCCTTTTGTCATTCCATGGCACAGAATGATGTGTGGTGCAATCCTGCTGTGAAAATGTCAAATATAATTAGATCTAATGTAATCTGGGATGAAAGTTAGCAAGTGGTGGGTTGATATCATTTTATTACAACCAACTAAAAGTGTACAGAAAGATAAAAATAAGATATGAAAGAATTGCCCACAAACCCCACAAGACTGGCCAAACTCTAAACCCAAGCCTGGTAACAGTGAAATACTAATCAAGAGTAATTGGTTTAAAATAGTAACTTTAAAAAAAATAAACAGTCTCAATGCACTTGTTAACTGATCTGTTAATCTGTTACCACTATCCAGGTTCATTACATTTCTCTTTAAACGCTCCTAGGAGTGAAATGATTTGTTAAAAAAATTATAGAATGTTCCTTTCTTCCTTCCCAAAAAACCCCTAGAACTGGCTGGCAATGTTTCCTTTTTTAAACAACGCTATTTTGTAACAAATACCCTCTCTCCAAGAATTGTGAGCAGAATTGTCTTTGGGTGCATGAATTGGCGGATGACACCTTCCTTTATTCCTCCTCTGGTGCTGCTGAATCTGAGAAGTTTAAAAAAAGCTCAGGGGCTGCAGGCAGTGCAGGGCGGGAAATCAGATTAGCTAATTCCACGCCACATTACACACCACGGCCGAGGCGGGCAGCTCTCCCCATCCCCATCTCACCCATCCTGTGACTCTCCTGAGATGTTCGTGAAGGAGAACTGGCCACAGCCGAGACCCCAAGCAGCACCTGGGCCAGGAGGCAGCGAGTGCTTCAGCAAAGGTCTCTGCACTGACCTCACCTGAGCATAGCTCTGATCATCTCTCCAGTGGGACCACCCTCCAAACTCCGTGTGTGCTTTCCACCAGAGCCTCTCAGCAACATGAAATGCCAAGCGAATACACAGAGGACTAAGTGCTAAGGAAAAGGCACCCTTTGGAGTTAGGAGGAGGAGTAGTGCATAACTAAGAGAGTCACAGAAATGTATATGCCCCATGGGACCAAAGGGTCATTTACAAACCTGAGTCCAGAACACAAGACACCTACTTCTGCTTAGACACCAGACAGAAAATTGCCCTTTGTGCAAGCTGTGGAATGACAAATTTGGAAAACAAACTGTATGGTGGTTTTGGATGGCATTCCTGCCACGGTAGGCTTTGTGTTTCCTTTGCATTTGTAAAAGCTAAATTGGTGCCAATTAGAAGGATAATAATAATTTTTGTTGAAGAGACAGGTGGGCTGAGAGGCTGTTTATTCTCCTGTTAACCACTTGTTTCTGAAAACACAAATACCTTTGGGGGAATCTTAATTTTGCTAGACTGGCCCTTCAGTTTTCTGAGCTAAACTTGTCACCATGATGTACTGAGGTCAAAATCTCAGAAAACACATTAAGAGGGGGGCAGTAGCCCTTCGCGGAAGCTGATCTGTCTCAATTAAAGCTACTTCAGTTTCTCTTAATATACCCATTTCTTGGGATGTGGACTAAAGGTAAAGTTTCGTGCTTAGGGTACACAATGGAGAAACAAGTGATACGAATCCTGTATTTCTAGATTTGTACAACTTTGCCCTACTTTATCTCTTTGAGAAATGGCAAAGCAAACAAGGCTCACTGCTTCAAAGGCTACGTGTCCTAAGAGATGAGCTATTTCAAGTGGTTTTGTTTTTCTTAAAATTGTGCTTTTCTGTCTCTTTATAGGAGCACAAAGCTTTTTATTGTATACCATTTCTTGAGTTAAAATAGTATCGTAAGAACCGTCTGGACTGAGAAGTCAGGTTCTTTGTGAAAGACTGCTGTAATGTTTACTGCTCATAAAAAAAGAGCTGGGTGTATATTCGTCGGGCTGTGTGTGGACTGTGTGTGTGAGGGTGTGGATCTCTTAATAAAATCTTTCTGTATTCAAACTGTTACCAAGTTATTGAAGTTAAATTGGTCTTGACAGGAACACACAAACAAACAAAGTTATACTTAAAGCAGAATGAGTTTTAAAAAAAAAAAAAGAGAAAAAAATAAATCCCAACACAGCCACTGTGCCTGGTGTTAAAGCAATCTGCCAGAGTGCTATAGAGCAGGCGGCAGGGCAGCACGGCAGTCCTGACAAGTACCCACATTTCCTCTTGAAAACATTTATGGCTTCTTCCACTCTGACCTAGCCCAAAAAAGAAAAAAAATGCAAAATTCTGGGACCTCTGTCCACTCCTGAGAGGGGCAGCTGGCCTGGTCAGGTGTATCTGCCCTGCTAGGCAAAAACCCTAGATGGGTACATTGAAAACTGCACCAGGACTCCATCTCTCCTACTTGTTCAGTCTAAGTCAAAGTTTCGTTATTAACAAAAGAAGTTGGTTATGTTTTTTCTCAAATATGGCACATAGCAAAAGCCAGTTTTGCCAAATTTGGATCTTTGGCTTCAGATATCATCACTGTTGTCTCCATGCTGCATTTTCCCCCTGCACAGGGATGGAGGGACAGGAGGTCCTTTCAAACGCTTATTTTCATTCTAACCTCATTTAGAAATATTCCCCTAATACTGGTCAAATGGCAAACTGACTTAAAGCCTCATATCAGGTCCGGTGCCTGCATGCTTCTGTTTTACAGGGACGTAACTGGAGGCGCAATATAACTCAATTTCCTCTCAGTCGGGCACAGCCCGCATCCCACATGTACACTCATATTAGGAGAAACCTAACCGGGACCAACACTATTGGCATTGCATCTTCCTGCACCGTCCTATTCCGAATCACCACACATCCTCCACTGCTTCTTTTTCTTCTTCAGCTCTTCCATTAGAATGTTCCAATCAAGAAAAGGCAAAAAAGGCTATAACTAATTGGGTTTCTTGTAACCAGGAACACACAATTCCCCAAAGCAAGCCATGCCTTCAAAGTAATGGAGAACATACGCTTTTCAGTGTGCTGGTGCCAGGGAGCTGGTTTGTGACGCAGCCTTCAGAGTTGCTGCCTGCACATCTCACCCCATGCAGAATAGATCTGTTTCCTTACCCTTCTATCCCCTCACACGCGCTGCCCACAGCAATTTCGGGCAAAGAGCACTTCCCTGTCCCCTTCCCAGCACCCCAGAGAGGTCGCAGGGATAAAGGTGAAAAGCCAACACCACCCATGATGCCACGTTACCCTCCCTGCTTTCAAAACCCTGCTCCCCTCCAAAACACAGCGTATGTTTTTCCTTTGTGATGCATAAACCGTGAAGGCAGAGGCTGCATGTGCTGGGGCACCTGAAGTAGTTTCAGGGTTTTCTATCAAACTCAGATACAGTTTTCACTTTTGTTTTGTGAATTTTTCCATCACAGGAACATACAGCCACTATTTCTATCTACCCATCACCCATGTGGCCCTGCATGGGAAGATACGCTGAGCATCAGTTATGCCACCAAGGTAACAAAATTGCCTTCATACAAAAACTTGGCTTTTTTTCTGGCTAAAACACCCCCACTGGCAATTCTCCCCGACACAAAAGCACTGTACAGCTGAACTAAATCCTCACTTGGATTTTTGAATTGTACCTCTGATCAGCATTTCCATATTACGGCTAAAATAATCCTTCCTGTAAACCACTTAGCCAAGATAAGCGGAGCAAGGAAACATTTTTAAATTGCTCTCCAGGAATGGCTGAAGCAGGCATTTAGCAGAACAACCTATTTTTATTATTTATATCTCGCAAACCTTTCTTTATAGACTCATCACTTTGCAAAATCTGTTTCAAGAATACAAACATATCCCACCTAACCGCTGGCATGTCATAGGCCCACATATATAAAATATTTTTGGAAAGCAAAATATATGGGCTACTGTCTCACACATTTTAAATGAGGGATGGCCAGTCTTGCCTGCTTCGTATTGCATCTGTCCTGTACTCTCCTGAGGAAAAGCCAAAAGAATCAAGGCACTTTATCTCAGCCAACAAAGTGTTGAAAGGTGGCCAGCCTATATTTTGCATGTTGCTTTGTGACAGACAAGAGTATGAGCTTTCTTAAAGAGATGACAGATGTGATCCTCATTTTCTGCAAGGATAAACTTCAGCTTCACGTACAGGGGCAGCTCTCTTTTGTACCCACTTAAGCTTCACACTGGAGGTGGATGCTTCCATTAGTAAGGTCCAGCACAGCTCCCATTCATTAAGGCACTTCCTCAGAAATCCTCATTTCTTTAATTGAATATTTTAAAAATAAGAACTTTATGCTCCCTGGAGGCAGACCTGCCCACACCAGATAAACTGCACAGGGGACACTCAGATCGCTGCAGAAGCCTGCTAGAGGAGGCTTGCTGCTCTCCAAGATATCAGCCCTGAACTGGAAATACACAGTCTCTCGGGGAGAAACGAGCTGTGTCAGCCCTGCTGCTCCCCTACAGAAAGGCCAGAGCAGGTTGAAAAGGGTTTAGGCATCTGACTGGCACATGCTGCTTTTCCTCCCCCGCTCCTCAGCCTGGATTTACATTCCTGGCATAAGCTGCTCCTTCAATACAATTTGTCTAGCAGCACTGAATTTGATAAGAACAGCTGAGTGCTTTGCATTTTTATGTGTCTAGTGATGTGTCGCCTGTTGGAGAGAAATCAACATCCCTCTGGGAGGGAAGTGAGAGCCAGGAGGATCTGCTGGGAAGAACCTGAAAGGTTTGTGAGGTCTCTTCCTTCTCTGGCCTGGCCAGCTTTTTACAGCTTTATCATAATTTCCATAAAACATGAATGAAATATCCAACCAAATCTATCCTGCAAAAGACATGCTGTTTTGTTGCCTGGTTTTAAAGAAAAATCTTTGAAACTCCCTGCAAGTTAAATCCTCCAGAGGAAGCTGTTGTATTTCACTGCCATGTGAAAAGTTTTCTCTATAAATCAACTCCTACTATTTAAGACAGGGCGTAATATGTCATTCTTTTTAAAATAAGTACGTGTATCTTTAATGGGACAGTATCAGTCCCTCTAATTCTCATTTATAATTGCTTCTGCATTAAGTCTGGCAGAGACACGTGAATGCTGCAATATAGCAAAATCCTCTGTTGTTCTCCTCTAGCCTGCCACGGAACGGCCCCAGTAATTCAGAGGTACGTTGCTTTTAATAATGAGTCACTACCATACTGTTGCTTCCGCCACTCCCAGCAGCAAATTCCTATTGATATCCCAATATTTTCATCCCCAAAGTATTAATAAGAGAAAAAAAAAAAAAGTCTATTTTATTGCGGTTACAGAGTACTTTCCTAGTTACAGTACACTTGCTGCTAAATTCTCAGAGAGGTCAGAAGAAGGTCAGTCACAAGTTTCACACTTGTAATCACGCTTTCACCCACAGCTGCTAACACTGCTAGTTTATATGGTTGCTTCATCACATTGTTTAAAATAATAATCTTGTTTAGCACAAGTTTTATAAAACCTTTGAAGGATGAAAACAATAACCAAGATCTCAATCCTGTGAGTTTTTGCCCAAGATGCAAGCATACATATAATCCCACTGACAACCCTACAGGCCTCAGCAGTTGCTAGCACTTACGAATTTCAGGCGACCAGTTTCATTAGACAGAAAAATTCATAATAAATGCAGAGATGATCTCATGAACTTCAAAAAACCCCAAACCCACACTAGTACAGATGAATTTCTGGGGAAACGGGGAACAGGAGGACACTTCATGGGAAGGGATCTCTGGCTCACTCACACACAGGAAAGATGGTTACCGCAATGTGTAGACAGGGAGAAGAAATAGGTGGTACGAAATTATGAAATGCCATAGAGGTCCTTGGGGAAATCAGCCAGGCAGAGACAAGGGGGATCTCCATTTTTCCACTCGAGGGAAATGTGGGGAGTGGAGGACACAGCCCCTTGCTTGAACCAAGGTCTTGCCCTCCCCTTCATTTCGCCACTGAAAGGAGCAGATAGATAACCAGCAAAGGTTGTTTGCTTTTAATTGAGCAAGAGGCTGCGACCCCATTTCAGCGTTGCAGATGCTCTGGATGCCTTAGCAATTCTTAGTTAATCTAGAGCATAAAGTACTTTCCAGCTAACTGATAATAGCATCCTGGGCCAAACCAACCATAAGACAGTCCTTGACTAAGGTCCGTAAGGCATGTTGTTTGAGATGTTCTCTAAAAAATGAGAACAGAAATCCTGTGTACTCTTCAGTTTGTTAAAATTCAAGAAGCTTATGCTTATGGCTCTAAATTGCCTCATCTTCTGACAGTGAACTTGAATTACTCACTGAGCAGGAGAAGGAAATACAGCAGGCATTTAGGCAAATAGCAATTTAGGCAAATTTTTTGCCTAAATTAAGATTTGAAATGGATTAAATGAGCCACTGAATACCTGTCTTGGTAACAGACTGTACTTTCTTCTAGTCCTTGCTTACCAGGTCCATGAAGGGGGACATTTGGAAGGACTGCTTGTTTTGTTCAAGAAGATGGAAAGGAAAAAATCAGTGGAGTTTACCTGTCATCACAGTAGGTAAATTTCATGTCCATGCTATGGCGACTCAGGAAGGTCTTGCTGTCCAGGGGGATATCGATGTTTGAAGGATGCTGAATAGGCTCACACATTATTATAAGGCAGGTGAGAAGGGGCTCTTTATATCCACACAGACTGTGAGGAGGGCAAGTGTTATACACTTTAACTTGTCCAGTGCAGTGCAAAACCTGAAATAAGCATTTTTTAATGTGAAACAAACTTAGTATGTACTTTCTGTACATGCCAGCATGTCTTTTGACATAAAAATCACCTATTATGACTAAAATTTGGTACCTTCCATGTGGCAGACTTGAGGTTAACAGTTCTGCCTCTGTTGGTAACGGTGCATTTCATCCTCATGAAGAAGTCACGCTCAGTTGACATCTCTTTGTTTTTCTTTCCAAAGCCTGGACCTGTATAAGGAAAATGGCAAATGAGTTTTCTCAGTTTTGCTTCTTGATTTCTTCTATTTATAAGCATGAAGGATTTGATAGAAATAACAAACTAATTCTTAGATAATTTACCTGCAGAGACCATCAAAGATGCATGGACCATTGAAGAGCAGTGTGTAGAGCTCAGACCTAAAACTTTAAGTGGAACTTAAACGGGACTTTGTGCATTTAATTCTATGTTTTAGCTTGCAGCACATAACTCTTTGCAAAGTGTTACAAGTGAGAACATTACGCCTGTCTTAACTCGATGAAAGGAACACACTAAACAAACAGTTCTTAGTGCTATCATATTTAAGTAATATCTGGCAAAACAAAACAAATCTGCAAAGTATTGAATAACAGTTAATGATTACTCTAGGAATGAACATGACTAACAGATCTCTACTGTGAGCCAATTACTTAATTTGGTTATTTAAAAAGCAAACAGTGACTCTTTTCTATTTTCATTATTACCATTTTTCAGGCTCAGATTCTCTCGAATTTCTTCATGGTCACATGGATGAGTGAAGTCAAAAATGCTGTGTCCAGTTAATTCCACCTGTGCAGAAGTAAGAACTATATTTAGACAAATAAAAGTAACTAATTGTATTTATCTGTTTTTAAACACCACCTATTCAGATGAAATTGGTCACTAGAACTATGTGCTTCGACAGGATACTCACAGACACAAACCCTGTGACCCTCCCTTTGTTTATCCTGTGCGTAACTTCTAATTTTCTTCCCAGATCAATTCCCTATCTTTGGATTTGCATGGTGCAGTTAACAGTCAACACCACTGGTTATTTTCAACACAGAAGGATAAAACCCCCAATCCACAAAGCAGAAAAGGAGGGACCCAAAAGAGGAGCTCTATCCCCTCGGTCCCATATGTCTAAGGCATGAGTTGAATAAATGCCCCTTCTCTCCATGGTAATATCTAGGAAGGCAAGTTTGTAGTCACCAAAAAGACCACAACTTTGATAGAAAGGGAGAGGGAAAAATCCCCACTGCTCTTTGGTGTGCAGGATACCTGCCTGAGAAATAAGACATTTTGTTTCCAGTCTTTTTTGCCGTGACACTCAGCTGTTTTTCTGCATTTAGGCATAGGACTCATTTCTAGGAATTGTATTACAAAGACAGGAAAGTGTTAGGGAACAAGTTACCTGGGTAAGACCCATGTATTTGTTGACATTCTCTGACAAAAAGATCATGTCTCCATCCTGTGTCACCACGGCAATAAATCCCTCCAAAGCTTTCAGGTACAAGTTGTCCATCTGCTGGTCTGCCTCTAGTTCATTCTCGCTGTCAGCACATACTGAGAAAAAAAGAAAAAAAAATATAAAATCCTGTAAAGCCTTCAGCACCCTGCCCAGCCTTTTTCAATACAAGCATGTCCAGTTACAAGGCAACAAAATATTTTTCTGCTGTTAGAATTTCCTTTCCACAAACCCCTTCTGGTGTAGCCTTCTGAACAGTGTATAAAAGGGATGTCCTTATGACTAGAAAGGCAGGAGAGCTTTCCTAAACTTTCTGGCAAATGCAATAGACCTCATATTCACCTTCAATGTGTTTCTGCAAGATGTATTTTCAGTACATGACACCTATATACCTAGACATCTTCTTTGTGCACATTCTTTTAGCCACATGCAAGCTTTGTATCTCCTACCAGGCATATACCCCTAACAGGGTATAAAGCAAATCTTACAGAAGGTAAGTAAATTTGTGCATGCCACAAACATCTAACAAAAGATTTTTTGATCAGGTCAGGTTTCCTAAGAAGTTCAAATACTATTCCTACAAAGCGAGCCTAAATAGACCTCTCCACTCAGTATGGAGATGTCTACTAACATTACCTTTAGTAATGAAAAACCACTCCCTTGAAGTCCTTTCAAAGGAGGAGGGAAATCTCTCTTTCATCCCATAAATCTCAGTATTCCTGGGAAAACACAGATCCATCCCACTGATACCTGCTTTTTCATCTGCTAATGTCAGAACTCTCTACGTGCTACTCCACCAAACTCTGACAAGCTTCATCACCCACCTACGCTTCTCCCGTCCCTCAAGGAGGACAGTCTCAGACCTCACTCACATCCCATGTGTTTGCCTATGCAGATTCACGAACCCAGTGCATCTTACCAATTTTTGGGAAAAAACATGCCATTGCTGTGCTGAAATCTAGTGCCACGCTAGAATATTTATTAAAGCATTTTTTTGGTTACACATTTTCCTGTTGCTTTTTGGCTGTGCCGCAGAGACAATTAATTGATGCCCTCATGGTGTGTGCTCCACACTGCTCATCTCCTGTGATGGGAGGCAAAGCCACAGGCAGGGAGGGGACACTGCTTCTCCTAATGCCAGTCACCCAAGTGTCCACTCAGCATTCTTGCCTTCCCTTCTACATTTTAAGCATGTTTCAGCTCCATGAATAAGAAGCCTGCAGGAGATGATTTGTAGGTGCCTAGTATAAAAAAAATTCTGTGTAGGAGCTGGTCCATTAATTTCTTGACATGTTTTACGTGAAACTTCTGGGCTTTTCTTCTTTACAAAACTATTAACAGATATCGCATCTGGTCTGTGCACCTCAGACATGCTGTGGTGAGCTTATCTTTACAGTTTTGTCAGTTAGCCTGCACGTTTGCTATCAGTCATTGCAAATATGTGCAGTGGTAAGGCTCTGAATTCGGGGGGAAAAAGCAAACAAACAAAAAAACCCCTTCTTGTCTCAGAATAACCAACTCCAGCCATACGCTGCTGAAAACACAAAGCCATGGGTAAGCCCCATCTAGATAAAGGTGCTCCATAGCCCAAGGCAGCAAGGATGATCCAAGAGGAGCTGTAGTGAGCTGCCCTGTGCCCCTCCCTGGTGGCACAAGAGTGCTCCGGGCTGGGCCCACCACGGATTTTGCTGGCCAGAGGCTCCAGCCATAATTGCATCAGCCTTATTCGCAAGAACAGTGGGACTCACACAAGTTTCTTGGAGAAGTTGTTGTTCTTTGTTGGTTTAATGTTGCAACTTCAGCATACAGTTTTTGTTCTCCAGTACACATACTGTTAGCACTTGAGAAAAGTATTTCATTTTTGTTCTTTTCCTCCCTGAAACAGCACATTCATCACTTCCCTTCATGCTTCTTGTCGAAATAATAATTTTGGAAGAAGTCTAGAAGCAGGAGCGGGGTATTGCTTTGTAAAACATTATTAGACGTGGTTTGGGTTTAGTATTTCTTAGAGAAGAGGCTGAGCCAAACTAATGCAGTTTTTACTTTGAAGTATTAACAAGTTACAATTAAAAGATGAGTTCTGTTTATACACCTCGTGAAACTGCATGTGCTAGTGCCTAAGGATGAACAGCAAGCAAATGCAGAGGGATGAGCATCTGCAATGGAGAGCCCACCAAGCTGCCCTTTGGAAGAGATGAGTGGTGACAAAAATGATGCTGCTTCTGCATCCTCCTCGTGCTCCTCAACACCCCTCCCTGGCAGCAACCCATTACCCATCGTGCAAACAAGGGGACAAACGGACTCAGCCCCAGAGCCATGGGGAGCACTTCATTTATCACCCTTTGCTTCTCGATGTGACCATTTGGTAGCAGGGAAGAGAAGATGCTCTCTGGAGATAGCCAGCACAGGCTGGGGATTGATCATTTTGTGTCCCTGCACTGCAATTCTAGCTACACACACAGGGGCCAGTTCCTCCTCAGTACAAAGCAACTGACTTCAGGAAATTACATCAGGGCTAGCATTTAAAATACAGAAAATACACAATAATATATTTGAATAGTATGCACTTTGACCATAATGACATTTAGGGAAGGAAAAAAAAAAAAGGTAAGTGACCATCTGCTCCCAAGCTTGTTTCTGCTGTGTAAAGAATGTCAAGGGTCTTTTTTTACTTTTCCGGAAGCAAACAAATGGTTTATTCAGCAGGGATCGTGGCTATAGCCCAAGACAATCAGCCAAGTGTGGGTTCAGAGAAAAAAATGACTTTTCAGCTCTAACCCCAGACCCTCCTTTCCATTTTTTTCCCCAGCTCATTAAGTTTGCATTAACAAAACATGACTATTCAAAGGCAGGAAGGCTATTCAAAGCATTTGTATTCTTAAATGCCTCCAACAGTGAAAGACAAACACTTTACTTGTATTATCAGATAATTAAGTTTGCTTTTCCATGTATATAAATTATATTACTTATAGAAACACACACAGAGGACATAGGATCACTCACATCAGTGCTACAGGTTCAAACCCTTAACATCCTAGCTGAGCACAGCACTTAAAGATATAGTCAGCATTAAAGCACACGATTACAGGGTTTTGTTGGATCAGAGTTCAACTATTTAATTAAAATTACCTTCATCCAGCTGGAGGCATCTGTGACGTGGACTGGGAGGAGGGAGGGAAAAAGGTTTGTGCTGCTGTGCACCCCCTCTCACATAACCCAAAAGCATGACCAAAGCATTTTGCAGACACCCTGCAGCTTCCCTGATAACTCAATAAACCCCATGGCACGCACGCCTGCCTTCCCCCGTAGCACCCTGGCCGCAGCAGGCAGGAGGAGCTGGCAGGTACAGCTTTCTTGTAGTACTTAATGCTTACATTTCAAAAATGGATTGAGGAAACTATGGGCACCATCAGCCAGGTTACAAGTACCTCCAGGGAACACTGTGCTGCCGCCGCCATCTTTTCCTTGCCTGTCCCCCAGGGACATCCCCAGCAGCATGCCCTGGGAAGCCCAGGCACTGGGGGCTGAACCAAAGGTGCTCTCATCTTCTGCTGGGTCCAGGTTCTTTATGGCAGTTGCAAACACACGGTCCCAGAAGGTGTCGTCTGTGCTAAACCCCTGAAGCACGTTAACTACCTGAAGATCCTTAGCCTGCAGCAAAGAAATATGCTGGGCATCACTGTGGCAGCCCTAGTATGCCTTGTATCAGGTAACTCAGTATAATTATAGCAATATAAATAATAAATAACAGTCCCTCATATGGCTGCAGTTACAGCATTGTAGCTATAGCTTGCTCCTTTTCTCCTGTGAAAATCACTAGCTACTAATACACAGAGGATATACACATATTAGGAGACTGATACATCAGATGCAATTCAGTTATTGCCACTAGCGAAAATCTGGTTTGCTTTAGAAAGAATCTATTTTGCAGAAGAAAAACAAATAAACCCATTGCTACTGCAAACTACTCCCAGAAATCCCCATTGTCTTTCACTTTAGCACAAGAAATTTCAGCTTCATATGGAAAAAATTTGAGAAAGCTGGGACCAAAAGAAAATAGGTTAGCATGAAGAGCTGGGGGCAGAACTTGGTTTCCAGAAGGTCTGAGGTCACTTTATCCAGTTAGCGGCAGTATTTTCCAGGTCTAAAAGAAAGGTAACCATGGACCCAGTTTACCCCAATTTTTAGATAGAGGCTTTGTCATCAGCAATGCCTTTCAACACAGCTGCTAACTACATTTTGAAATAAGGATGTGTTTCTTATTTTTCCTGCAACTTTTTCCATCTCTACTAATGGGAGTATCTCAGTTCAAGCATGATGACAGGATAGCAGGCACACTGGAGTGCAAATATGCCAGTTTTACTATAAATTAATAGCACATTCAGCAGAATGAAGTACTGCAATATTATTGTTCATATTATAGCTACATTTATGGAACCCAGCCAAGATTGTGATCATGTAGCACTGGGAAGCCTATGAAGGAGGGTGAATCCCTGGCTAGCTGGGATCAGGAGATCTTGAAACATGTCAGAAAGCCACAGAAAAGTGCAGTGGCCTCCCTGGGGTACCTGTCAGAGCTACAGCAGAACCAGGAGCAGAGGAACCATGTCCCAGTTTGATGGGTCATCCACTGCTCGGACTTCACCAAGGCAGTATTTCTTGGTCTGCATCAAATTTTGATACAGTATTTTTCAGTCCATGTCTCAGTCTTCACCAAATTTTGATAAATATTTTTTAATCAGCTCTATTTTGAAAAATTTTCTAACCACCAAAGTAGAATTTATTCATCAACAAGAAACTTTGAACTGTAATGGCAAATGCTTATTGCAGTGTTTATGATAACCTTTTATGCTAAAAATAGCTCTTGTAAACAAGCTTTGATTAATTCCCACTGTCAGGATGTGCACTGTTCCCAAGTTTAAGAACACTTTTTCCGTAGATGCTTGCTCATTTCCTTCAGTCCAACCTCTTGGAACGAGTCTGAAGGCTCAAAAATCAGGCTCTCCTTACAAGAAATAACTGCTCAGGTATAAAAAAAACCTCCTAGGAAACAGCCTATACTCCTCTCAACACTTTTGATCAGACTCAAAGGGGCTTTTTTGGTCAGTTCAAGAGGTAGCAAGTGATAAAAAGGGTTTTTACTGTAGGTCACATCGTCACCTCCACAGAATTTTCATGGCTTTGTCTTTAATCCCAGATCCTACAAGTACCAGAAAGTTGTTTGGGTGTTGTGCATGCCAGACACCAGACTACAGCTGCCACTCCAAAGAAGGGTTATGAAAACTGCCTTATACCAGTAGGCAAAAGTCAGGGAAGATCTAAGAGCAGCTCCATCCTGCATCAGAGAGTGCAGCTTTGAGACAGACTTCTCTCTTCCTGGTTTCTTGTTTTGCATCAAAGGAAAGCAACTGATTTTTTTTCCTTTTTCTGTTTTTTTTTTTTTTTTTCTGTTTTGACAGGGCAGTACATCCTGTTCAAGGGGATATTTTCAATGTGTTCAATAAAAGCTTTCAATTTAGATACATCAAGAAAAAGCTACTCTTAAACTTGAAGCTTCCTGAAGGGCTCTTATCTCCAAGTGCACAAGCAACTTTGATAAAGAAAACACTTATGTTAGCGCTGTTTTGATTGCGGAGTTTGTATCTAGCCAAATCATTCAGATGCTGCTCCCAGGAAGCTGCTTTGAATCCTGCAGCCGTCAGTGTTGAATAGTGGGATGCAGCACCCCATCAGCCCAGGCTTCCTGAGCCCCGAGGGACCTTTTGGTGCACCTTTCCAGAAGAAGGACATCACTTCAACCAGTTGAAGCACTCAGCACCCAGCTCTACTCTCATTCATAGCAGCACGGTTGGCACAAAACATTTTTTTCCAATTTAATAAAAGCAAACAACTAGACATGCTATTTTTAAAGCCCTGTTTTATGCCACAATGGCATGAGACTAGGTGCAGCTTGTCCAGACATTCAAAAACAATGCCCACATCACTTCTCCCTACAGTTTGTCTTCTCCCTTTAAAGCCCAGAGAAAAGCTATTTTTTCCCTTCTGCTCCCTGCTGGCTTTCCGGCTCTGTTGTCTCCCTCCCTTGAAACAACTTCACACTGGCTTCCTCGTGGCCTCCCTTCTCCCAAACAACTTCCCGTCTGCTTCCTTGTTCCCTCCCCATTTCTGCTGCTGTCTGCCTGCACAGGACCAACTCCCATCCAGTTTCCTTTGCTGGATCTCTGCACAGAAAAGACACCCAGGTGGACCACACAATTGGGGTGGGATTAAAGAAAGCTGATAAAAGTGTGTTTGGCTGATTAGCCTGACTGAAAAAGACTGTAGCCCTGGCACACAGAAACTCACTAGTACCAAAGAGTTCTGGTTCCTGTAATGCCTTTAGCATCAGTGTGATCCAAATAAACACTTAAAATTATTAGTACCACATGCTAATTCCGATACAGGCTTCCCAAAGTCAATTATCTTCCTCATATTCAAACAAAAAGAGACTGAGACAGCCTTAGCAACTACCACGATCTTAGCTATTAAGCAAGACATCCACTTTTAGCAAAAGACAGTTATTTCTCTTTTGCCATCTATTAACTACCCAAGAAGCATTAGGCTTATTTACTAGCCATACTAGAAAATAATAGAGGACAATTTTTATGTATTTTCTGACTATACTAGAGGACATAAGATCCCAAGTCCAAAAGCTCCACTACCAATAAGCATCAAACAATCTACTTTCAGCAGCAAATTTATGGGATCAAAACCTTTACTTGAAATGGACAAAGATCAGTTCTAAATTTATCCCAAACATTTGAATGTGATGATGGCAAAAATGTATTATGCCAACAGAATTAGGAGGCATCTTGAAAAATATTTAAGAGGATCATAATTAAATATTTCTATTTAGCATTCCAATTATACTCTGTACTGTTCTGTGCACAACATGGAAACAGTATTATAAAGCTATTGTTTCAGTTTGCTTCCTGTGATACTAATCTCAATCAGGCCGTCAGACGAACAGCCTGCATTTCTAAATGTTAAAGGCTTCCTCTCCAACATTCCCACACAGAATTGCCTACTGTGAAAATCAAAGGGAAACGTGTTACTAAGTAAAGCAGCGACTTTTATAAAGCAAAACCTGGTATTTTTTACCCTTTTGAACTCTGAGATATACAACCAGCTATTTCCTATTATGATAGGATACAAGGGCCAAGCTCGGACCCTCCAACGCCTGCAGGAGACGTGCACCCCGCAATGCAGAAGCCGGGATTTTCGGACGCACGTAGCGGGAGAGCTCTCAATGAGGGCTCAGATTTGTGGGCTCTGCTATTCACCTGCTAGAAGAATGTGAGCACAGATTCCCCTAGGTCTTGGCTTCCTGACAGATAAATAATCATTATGCAGACACAGCTAGTAAAACAGCCCGGGTTACACAAGTGAAAAGCCCTATTCCAAGTCAAGGAATAATAGGAAGGGGCACGAGACACTCAATGCCAGTGGACTGAGGCTGGCAAGATGCCTGCAGCCATCTCTGAAATCCCATCTGGAGCATGAGCTTGCAGAAAGATGAGGATGCAGTCCTGGGAAGGCCCTTTGCTCTCTCTGCTCCCAGCAAAACTGCTATGAAACAAAGAGATGCGTTTGTGTTTGAGAATTGTGCCCACAAACAGTAATATAAAATAAAATCTGCTGTATCAATAGGTTTTGATAGAATAAATAAGAAATAAGAGAAATGCTAATCAAGTGGTATGTTTTTCTTTGCTACCTTTTGAAGCACTGAAAGCTTATTTTAGTGACATCGTGTATATATATACATAAATGCAGTAAATGTTATTTTAATACCCTAATTAATGACAAAACAAATACTCCCACTTAACTCCAGTTTACACTAAGTGTCTAGCCCAAATAATCAAAGCTACTTCCATGAAGACAACATGAAGCAAAGGGGGAATCTGCAGGCTGGGGCAGGCATTTGCTTCTCATGTACACTGCATTCTCCACCTCCCCACTTCCCAGGCCAGTGTCAGAGACAACACAGTAACCCCTAAGCTCCCCAGCAGTCAAATCAGGCTCCTCAAACGCAACGCAGAATTAATGGCCAGATCCCAGTTTGCTAACCATGCCAACCCCCTGTGAAATGGGGGCAGCTTTGCTTGGGGCTCAGAATGGGTTTAGAGCAAAAGTGAGAGTGGAGCGCAGACAGGCATCACACAAGCCCAGTGCCCGTTTGCTCCTCACTCTCATCAAAACATGATGAGCAGCAAATTTCCTCATCTGAGAGCCAAAAGCTGTATCGAAAACCTATCACTTTGAATTTAATCGGATGGCCTTCTGGTGAAAGCCAGTGACCTTATAAACACTAACATTATTCAGAAGCCCACCATCAAAGACTTAAATTCTGCTTTTATAGGAAAAGATCATAAAAACAGCAGCCATCAAATATTAGCTGTATTAAGTAGCTATTTCATGTCAATGCTGTTAATCAGTCCTGAAAGACGGCATTTTTCCAACAAAGCTCACCTGCCAGAAATGCCTATATTCAATTTTACAGCCTTGTCTCCTGAGAGTAAGAAACAGTTCTCAGCCTGATAGAGATTTACTTTACCCAGAGCAGTATCCTACCCCTGTGAATCTCAGAAGTTTCAGCAAGCGTAAACTGTCAGGCAATTCCATGAGGAAGAAATACTCTGAAGTCATTATTCTGATAACGATAATGAAAGTTCTCTCTCTGATGCCACTTTATTCCAACGCCTGATAAAATTTATCTTTAAATACTCAGGGCTTAAATTTTCAGCCTTCTTGTTTAGCTTGGCTAATTTAAATGTTAGCTATACTCAGAAGATATAAGTAGCAGATGAGGCCTTTACAAGCAAACAGTGGTTTTCTGGCTTGAGTTCTTTCATCTCAGTGTATTCTCATTGTCAGAAAATAATACCCAGCTGTTCCAGAAAACCAGTCCCTTTAAAGCATCTTAAGTTCAATTCCTCAGAATAAAAGCAGTAAAGATTTTAAAACCTTTATCTATATCCCCAGTGTCTAAAGATGCAGCTATGGACAAATCTGCACTTGACTAACAACAGAAATTTTAATGAGAGGACACTCCAAGTCAGTATTTAGGCTGGGAAAGTGCATCAAATTTGAGGCTAAGCAAATAACACAGAGAAAGCCTGAAATATTAAATCACAGCCTGTCACTACTGTAACGTTTCATTTCCAGATTCCTTTCTAACTGCTGGGTCCTGGTGGTACTTCAAGAAAATCAAAATCAGCTACATGAATCACACTGTTTTTCAAACACTGTTGTAGAAAAATCATATATGTATATGTAAGTATGAATATTACATTGTCATCACTACCAAATTATATGACCCTAAGCTTTAACACTACAGAAGAACTAAATAAAGGTTTTATCTGTAGATATTTTCCTCACCAAGAAATATATGTGTATTTGAAAATTTCACTTTAAATTTAGCAGTTTCCAGGTAAGCAAATGT
The DNA here is from genome assembly GCA_028565335.1 of Limnodromus scolopaceus. Lineage (NCBI taxonomy): Eukaryota > Metazoa > Chordata > Aves > Charadriiformes > Scolopacidae > Limnodromus > Limnodromus scolopaceus. The sequence goes on along the minus strand of JAOXNO010000024.1, from coordinate 29,654,681 downwards.
ATTTTTCTAATGATGACAGCATCAAACTATTTCATGTCAAGTTTCAGACACATGCATTCTTTATATTATCTGTTACAGCCTTTAAGAAGTCTGCATCTGCTATGCTGTGCCAGTCTCTAGTTCATGCCATATAAATATTTGGAAAGCTGAAGCTGTGTTTTCATGAGAAAGTTACTAACAAATTGGCTTGGTGTATTGCAGGTTTAAGAATATTTACCTATTTCCGCAACTTCTTGAAGTATTAATTACATGACGAAATCAGAGATGATTTGCAAACACTGTTCAACAAATAAACTTTTCTTTTCATCGAAGTAAATGTTAAAACCACATTCTATGAGCTTTTTATACATTTATACCCACATTTTATACAACAGTCTTTAGCAGAACCCAACAAAGCAATAAAAATTACAAAGCACAAGGAAGCAGAATTGAATTTGTCGTATTTTTCAGACTAACCAACAACAAACCAACAGCATGCTCTTCCACAAAATGAGATACTTCCTAATAACATTTATTGAAGTAATTGTTATGGCATGACTCAACTTTTCTAAAGAGAGGAAGTGGAATCGTGACCTTATCAGGAATTTTGCCCTTAATGAAGGAAAAGATGAAATTTTGGGTTTACCTTCCACAAACAATACAGGCATTGTTTTTTTAACATATTCTGAATGCTTATAGGTCACCGTGTGAAAGTTTTCCCGGAAACATTGGTTGTTTTCATTGATCTCACAGGCTACTAAAACCACAGACTTATATCAAAGTAATTATTCAAATATAGGTGCAAAATAAGAACACTGTTAATTTTATCGCTTTCCACAGGGTACAAAAATGATGCTGGTTAACATTTCTTACTAGTCCAACAGGAGCAAGATTCTCATTAGGGTGCATCCATGTTGAGAATTTAAAAGTTGTTTGCTTTAGCTATCTTAGTCTACCTTGTCATAAACAATCTACCTATTACTCATTACCAGCATATAGCACACTTAGTCCTTTCAAACAAAGTATTGGACATTCAGAAGTTCCCAGCTGCCTTTCAAATGCACTGAATTCTGAATCTTGTAAATGAGCTTAATAAGCAACATTCAAGAGTTTTGAGAGTTGGGTTTTCTTAGAGGCAAAACTGCATCAGTTGCTATTTTGGTAACAAAGACCTTATGTGACTAATCACTCAGATTTTTCTATCCCAGGTAAAATATACATAATTCTGATGAAAAAAAAACCTCCCACCAACCTATCTTTAAACCTAGTTGTATCCTCCCAACACAAGCAGTTGTGTCCTGTTCTCACTTTAGGACCAAGTACTCAGACAGGAACACGCACAACTCTTACCAAACTGCCATGAACTAGCATTGACAACGTCTTTTAGCCAGATCTTACCTGAAGACAGAAGCTTGTGAGTGCGTAGGAAACTGATTGCCAGGCGCATTATGGAGGCCTTGTCCAGGTGGGAACTGATGTTGTGGGGCAGGGGCAGCTCATGTGCCAGTTCATAGAAAACTTCGGTTTCTTTGCTTCTTCTGCATCTTGCTGCATCTCTTGATTTCTCCTTCCTCCGTTCGGAACTGCTCCTGGAAGGTAGAGAAAGGAAAAAGCACTTCTTCAAATGCAATTCACGACCTGAGAGAGGCGTTTACAAGTAAAAAATCTTCTCAGCAATGAATCCATTCTGTCAGCTGGTTTAAATCAACTGAACAGACTTTAACATCTATCTGCTTCTTCAAAAATGAGAAGAGAGGACTGCCACAACTGGAAAGGGCTCCGATTCTACACAAATCAGCCTTTGGACACCCTGAATCCCCACTGAGTGTAACAGGATCAAGATCTGCCATAGGTAAGAGATTCAAAATAATTTGATTATTCCTGATTCAAGAAATATTAAAAATAAAAATTTTATTTTTTCAATTTAAATTAATTTACTCTGAAAATACTCTGGGATGAGGTGACAATCTATTTCAAAGCTGAAACAATTACAGTGCATGTGACTGTGTTGTAGATATTTCAATGTTTTAGAATTTCAATGGCTGTACGCCACATTACAATAAAAGTAATAATAGGGTATTGAACCATGTTTGTATATACAACCATCTCAGCTCTTAATCCAACATTGTTCTGGAATACCACCTTTCCTTGACCACAAAGAATACAAAATGGGAAAGAAAATATTGTTGCTTGCAAGAATAGCTTCGTAGAAGCTATTCTAATTAAATCACCATCTCTCCATTGTCTATGAAAACAGATTCCTTCTTGAGTAAAATAACATGACCGATAGAACCAGCCTCCTTCAAACTCCACAGAGGACAGAAGTACAGGAAATAATGAAGGAAAGGCATTTTATGAGGCAAGTATGCAAAATTAAGCCACTGAGGGACATAAAGCTAAATTTAACATGCGAGAAACACAAGGGCTATACGTATAATGGATCTGGGATAGCATAGTTTAATAGGGAGCTTCACTGACTTTAAGATTCTTTTATAAAGTACAATTCTTATTTCAGAACATGAAGACCCTGAATCCATTCAAAACCATCAACTATTTCAACTCCATGTAGCTCTGCTGATGTTACAAGTTTTCTTCACTTGCACGAGTTGAGGTTTTGCATCTTAGTCACGCCAACACAGAATATATTTATTTTCAGGCAGAGTCCTGTAATGCTGTACCAGTGAAAACAGCACAGCTTGGATAAGCACAGAACAGGGTGTGAAGATCAGCCCCACTGTTTTTGCTGTTGTGGCTGCACATTCATTTCTAGAATCACCAGTGGCAGCTCTCCATTTGCAAGGCCACCTAAAAATGAACTAACTTATAACCTGCTTTTTCCAATGTCAGTATAAAATAATGAGCCTATAAACTAAAAATGAATCAACTGAAAAAAAAATAATAATCCTATCAAAACAGGGTATTTCAATAAATATATTCTTTGTGTGAAAAAGATAAGCAAAACAAACATTAATCACATCACTTAATCCTAGAAACTGTTGCTGGTCTCATAAAAAACTACACAAAATAGAAAGAGTATTAATATCTAGTAAGGTAGTCTATAGAAAGGAAACAGAGCCAGGGTGTTCATGAAATGCCAACAGTAAAGTTACAGTAAGGTGTTGGCTTGGCATTCAACACCATCATCCAAAGCAGAAATGTGCTCACATCAGGTCAGTAAGGTCCTCGTGCTGGAAAACACGTGAAGCTGATCATACGCTTACGGATCAGGTAGGTGCCCACTGGTGGGTATGCTAAGAGGGCAAGGGGCCTCATAAATGCTTCTCAAGATCCACGATCATAGCTCAGCAAACCTCTTCCACAATTATTTTGCCTGAGGTGAATATTTTCTAACACGGCATCTGTTACAGGAGGTATGCACAGGATGAGACCTACACACATACACCTAAAGGCAGGATCCAACTTTGGTAATGACTTCAGAGGCATTGCAAGCCCACCCAAGTTTGAATCTAAAGGATCAGATATTCACAAAGTGACACCATCTCCATACTTTTATCCTTGCCAAGAGTCATACTACATCCATATAAAAAAAGGCCCTTCATACAGCTGTCTGAGAAAGTACAACAGAAAATGCCCTGTGTCCCTCCCAGGGTAGCTGTTGGGAACAAAGGAGCCACATAAACTACTTACACCAGTGCTTCTTTCAGAGATATGTCTTGCTTTCTATAAAGAAAAATGTCTCTAAACTGTGCCTCTAAAGATGCCAGACTGGGAACAAATCTTCGCCGCTTCTAATTCTACCAATGAAATAAAAGAGTAGAAACAAACCAAAACCAAACAGAACAAAAACTACGCAGCAATATTTGTGAGAATTTGCAATTGCAGCTTAGAAAATTTAACTTGCACCATAAATGTTGAAGCTCTGCTCTAAATCTAGACCCCAAAATTTTCAGATTAGAGCCAATTTGGGCAAAACAAGATTCAATCCCTCCTCATTGAAATACAGAACTTTGGGAACCAAGGCCAAAGCTGTGTCGCAATTTGTGCAGTAAAAACGGGTTGTTTAAGACAGGGTCTCTCATGACGCCACTCTGTCCACAAAGAAAAATATTTAGTTTTGCTAACCTCTGTAAATATAATTTTGAAGTGTGGCTAATGAGACAAGCTGGTTTCATTAACCGTGGGTTGCTCAAGGTTTCTAATAACTAATGCTGCGAGCAGAGAATGATTTTTTTTCCTCTCTGCTGCAGATGCTTTCCCTCAACACTGCTTCTGATTGTCGTGCTTGTTTCTCTGCAGAGAGACATTGTCATTTATGACACACTGCAGGAGAGCTTTCTCACATCAGAAAACAAGGGGAGGAATCAGTCTGCCTGGTTGCTTTCAAAAGACTTTCTTGCTCACTCATTATCATTTTAAATAAACAAATAATTTGCTGGAAGCCCCTTTGTAGCTTTCTGCACCTCAATTTTCCTCCCCACCTTCCCTCCCTCAGCACAGCCTCAAGTCACGTTGTGACTGTAGCCAGCCCAGCACAAGCAACATCAAGGGGGGCTGAAAACACCCCCAAGACGCCATGCCGCTTGCCCCACACAGCTTCCCCCCTCTCCCAGCAGACAGAGAATCATAGAATGGTTTAGGTTGGAAGGGACCTTAAAGATCATCAAGTTCCAACCCCTCTGCCATGGGCAGGGACACCTCCCACTAGACCAGGTTGCTCAAAGCCCCATCCAGCCTGGCCTTGAACACCTCGAGGGATGGGGCAGCCACAGCTTCTCTGTGCAAGCTCCTCCAGTTCCTCACCACCCTCAAAGTGAAAAATTTCTTCCTGATATCTAAATCTATCCTCTTCCAGGTTGAAGCCATTACCCCTTGTCCTGTCAGTACATGCCCTTATAAAAAGTCCCTCTCCAGCTTTCTTGTAGGCCCCCCTTTCACATACTGAAAGGCCACAATAAGGTCTCCCCAGCGCCTTCTCTTCTCCAGGCTGAACAACCCCAACTCTCTCAGTCTGTCCCCATAAGAGAGGTGCTCCAGCCCCACACCTGCTTGCTGTCCCTCCCACCCAGGGACACCCCTGTCACAGATGATCATTCTGTGCTTACTCGCCCTCTTGCAAAAGCCTCCAAAAATTGCAGTCAAGTGTCAGAATTCTGGCACACAAAAGCAGTATTTTCACAGGTTTTGTTTGCAGGCAAACAGGCCATGAAGTCTCTCTGCAGTTACCCCCATTTTATGCCTAGGATTAGCATTTTATACCCCGGGCGAGACTGGACTACCCACAGCTCGAGAGTGAAAACATCACCACTCAACAGCCTGCCCCTTTGAAGGCCAGGAGGAGAGTCTGACACCAACTCCCCTTCACACATCGTTAGGGCAATAGAGAAGGCCCAGGCTCTAGCTAATGTATGAATCATTCCCTCCCAGCACATAAACCACCCACTTATGTGGCAAAAAAAGAGCACACATGTGCGTCACTGCTGGGAGAAAGTGACGCAAGCAGAAGCAGAAACCTCGCTCACCCAAACCTGTGTCAGATTTTTAGAAGTGCAGAGGAAGAGGGAGGAGAAAGCCACCACAACCGAATCCCCCATGCACTGGTGTAAGGCCTGGAGGTACTGCAGGGGAAGCCTCCTGGGAGCTTCCCAACACTCGTTCCTGCAGGAATCCCGGGATCCAGCAGGATAAGGACCTGCTCGGCCACACACACACCACCTACATTGCAATCACAGCATGACCATTCCCTACAAAGAGACAAGGAAGGAATGGAGATGCTCAAATCTCCACTAGAAACAGGGTGACTGAGCTGAGGAAGAAGCCCAGAGATTCCTCTCAGGACTTGGCTGCGCAGAGGGTGGTCGGGAGACTGGAGGAGAAGGAACAGGAAGGCGCTGCTTCCCAGCAAGGATTCTCCCAGGGCTGTCGGACCACGCTCCAGGCCCACAGCGCTTACACGCACGCAAGCCATAGGGAATGAAAGAGTTCAGGCAGCACAGGCAGTTCCCCACCACACAACACAAGTATGGCACTATACCCCGGGGACAGCTGCTTACATGATTTCCCACTCCCTCCTGGCCATGTTTAGTTTGCGCTCTGAAAATAGAATTTACAGGCCAACACGTGTCAGCAAAGATGACAAACTGCTGGCAAGTACTTGTCCTCTCAGGTGAAGCTCCAAAATTTTCAGAAGCAAAAGCTCTCCATGCTTCTCCCAAGAACCCAAACAACAAACCAGTCCCAAAGGTACACCCACGCACGGGAACCGAGCACGCAATCCCACCCGCCGGATGGAAGCATCCAAAGGGCTGTAGGAATGCCCTGCACAAATCCCAGGAGACAGATTCCTATCCCCTTGCTCCTCCCTGACAGCCCCTTGCGACACGGCTTCACTGAAATCGGCGGGAATGCCTGCAGACGAAGGTCTTGCACACCCAGGGTGAAGATCATAATCTGTCTTTCCAAAGCCTCTCTTGCTGCAGGACTAGAAACTCCAGGCACAGCAACTTCTTGGCAAAACCTGAAGCCCCACATAACCCACCTGGCTTAAATAACCTTGCAAAACATCACGTCAGCTTAAGGATTGTCACTCGCTGCTGTGATGGCTCCAGACTCTGGCAGTGGGAAGAAATGCTGGAGCAGACAGCCTGGGCCGGGGGCTGTGCTGCTGCCACCACCCTCCCTGCCCAGGCACCTGCAGAAGGTACCTGCAACCCAGACACAACAGGGACTAACCCCACAAACACTGGGGCAAACAGATCACCCTTCCACATGGGAGTTTATGTGCAGGTATACAGCAGCACTCTCTGGTCTGAAGTAGGGTTAGATACCCACACAACCCTCCTCATCTCAGCAGAGAGGAACTGACCTGATGTTTTGGTAGTGTTTCCATTGGCTATGACCATACTCACTCTCTGCAGTCTCAATCCTACCAGTACTTCATTCTCCACCAGTAATCCCTGCCCACCACCTCCACCCATACATCTCCCTGGGTCCTTCCCACATGCAGTTACCCCCTCGAAGCCCTTGGTACCCACTCAGCCAACAACGGTGCCAGGTGATCAGCTTCATTGATCCTTCCTGCTGTCAAGGACATCGGTGGCCTCCTTTAAGATGATGGAGGGGACTTGCCAAGATAGCAATCTTCTGCTCAGTGTTTCACAGCTCTCAACAAGTCCATATGGGTCGATACTCTGGTTGTGTACACACAGGCTTGCTTGTTTAAGAGTAGGCAGCACAGTAATTGCACTGAATTACACTCCCACCTTGTAGGCTCCAGATCACAGAAGCTTTCAGAGAAATCGTAATCCGCACCTTGCATAAAAATACCTTGCATATAACCTGGTAGCCTTCACTTGAACATACATACTGCGTGACACATTCGTGTAACGCTTTGAAATACATAGTTCAGACTGACTCGCTTCAGTTTACTTGATGATTTTGATGACCCTTGGACTTTGCTTCAAACTGCCATGTATGCAAGCTAGTAAAACAACAAGCGTATTACTTTATATCCAATGGCTGGTTATTAAATGTTTCTAGCTCCAGCACTTTAAAGGTCAAGAATCCACAGTTAATTAAGCGGTCACATGAAATTTCTGTAGTAAATGTGCACTTCAAATGGTTTAGAGTTAAAGCTTCAAATGCTAACTTGCAGAACAAGAAAAATACATTCTAGGGATGCAAAGATAAGAAAATACTTTACAGTACAAATAAATGAAAAAAAATTATGAGATGTTTAGCATTAAAAAGATTTTCCAAATCAAACCAGTAAAAGCTCAATAAAGATATTTTAACAGGCAGCACTCTTAGATAACACCACAGATCTTTTTCAATTTAGCAAATCCATTTTTTGCTGTGTGTTTATATTTTGCTTTACCTTCTGCTTGGAAAATCTTGAGATGATATAAATCAGCATAATATCTAAAAAGGAGTTTTGCTGGCTGTGAGGCACTCTGTAGCTATCTTGGAACCACACCACTTGACAGCCCCAGAGGTGTGCTTGTACAGACACCAAGCAGCCAGTGGTCATGCTTACTTAGCCTTAAAATTCCTTTAAAAAGTATTTGTAACCATTCTACCTGACAAGCAGTTTATTCTGGATGGCATGCTGTGCTTATGAAAGCCCCCCTCCATTAAAGTAATAAAAGTGACCATCAGTAAATAAAAAGTGCTACAAACAGCAATTTACTCGCTCACTAGGAACTTGGGCCCAACTATGAAAGCTGTGAATGAAACCCATACACAGTGCCATACAGATCCCTCCTTATACCTGTCCAGTGAAAATAACTATTTCTAAAGTCTGAGAAGACCCCAGATCCTCAGTTTCAGCAAAGCAGCAAGAGTGATAGGGAGGGGAAGGATGAAGAGTTATTCTTGGATTGAGAGGAAAAAAATGCCTTGAAAATACATGAAGTGCTCATGGCTGTTAAGTGCTAAAGCAGCGTTTCTGCACGTTGGGATATGGTACCCAGTACACAGACAAAACAAATACAAACACCACCAAAATGGGGAATTCATTAATAGAGGAAATGAGAGTTCGAAGGTAACAAGAAAAACTACTAACAGAAAGGGCTATTACAAAAATAAGGAAATGAAATACCTTCCACCCTTCCTTTAAAGCTGCCCTAACTTACAGTAACTCGCCACCGACTCCTTGATTTGATTGGGGGATTTCTTGTGCTTCTGCACATAACCATTAAATAACAAATCACTGCTAGTTCTGTAAACCTTGGCACCTGCTGCTGTATCAACATATGATGCAATAATTTCATCAAAGTCTAAAACCAAAGGCTAGATGACAGTCAGGAAAATGAGAAATATGAGTGTCTCAGGGACAGACCAGGGAATAGTTCGTGTTAAGGGTGAGCAACTCATTTCCATTCTCATTAGGCCTTTTCAAAGGATACCTGGCACAATGATAAGGGACTTGGCTGGTACGATTAGAGTATCAAGAGATGAGGCCTAAGTGAATACCAGACTTTGAGTGTATTTGAGCGTCTTTGAGTGTATTTATGATTCACTAAGTCCATGTCACCCTAGGACCACCATAGCTAGGTGGTCTACCGTAGCTACTGTCTACCATAAACAGTAACACAGCCAGAAATATGTTTTCTTGAATGGGGAACACATCAGCTCTTTAGACAAGATAAATTCTACGTGAACTTTAAACCCACGTGTAAGACAGTAATTTCTCCAATGTCTGAAGCTCTGATATTTAGTCTTAATTACTTAGTCTTTACAGTTTTAAAATGCTGATACCACTAGCATCTTTTTTATACCACTAGCTGCATTTAATGCTGCTTCTGAAAGAAAAACAATTTGCACCTGCAGTTTAAAGTATCATTGTGAATACTGAAGTTGTTACAGCAACTAAATAGTACTTTGGGAGTTCAATGTTGAAAACCTTACTGAAACTACAAGAGCACTTATATATTTTTTTAAAGCATTTAGGTTCACAATATGTCACCAGAGTCTGATAAATTTAATCACAGTAAGCAAAACAATGTCTACAGGATTTATGTTCTACCATTTTCTCTGTAGTTTTATGAGTACCTTGAACCAGAAAGATAAGTATTAGGATTTCAGCAGCCATTAATCTGGCCCTGGATTATTTTATGATGGTGTGAGTGCAGCCCGTCCTGCAGTCGCCACACCAGCATGAGCCTGGTACCTCGGAGGACATGCTGAACGCGTTGCTCCTGTGGCAAGGCACAGCCCCGTGGAACCGCACAAGGCTCACAGCAGGCAGAGGAGATGGTTTGATCAGCAGTTAGAGCACATAGACGCACTGCCTTTTTGCCTTTTCAACCCATTCCCTGCATTATGGCTAGATGGCAGAGAAACTTTTCTTATGGCTTAGTTTTCAGGCAAAGCAGTTTCCAGCTCCAAGCCACTGCGTGCTCCGCAAGCCCCAGTGTCGGTCATGGAAAGGGTCAGGACGGCTCTAGATACCCCTGGTAAAAAGCTGCTGCTGCAGCCCATACTTAAAACAGATCAGTGAAATGCTTCCTCCATCTTCTCAAATAATAAGGAACTTTGGGGAGAAAAGCAGCCCAGCACGTAGTCAAATCTCCATCAGAGGAGCACAAAGACATCTAAACTCAGTCTTCCCTCCCAAGACTGGTTTTGCACTGCTCAGCTCCATCAAGATACGGGATTGTGGATTCCTTCCCTGTGGCAATCAACTCTCTGATACCAGCCAAGATACGGTAAACTTCAGAAATAACTTGCAGACTGAAAAATCCCACCACCAAACCCACTAAACAATGCTATAGAAAGGTCTGTTTCAATGTTGGCTAAAACTGAACTTGCTTTCAAATTAGCAAATTTTTGGGGGGTGATAAATGTACTCACTCTGCTTTTCTTCATAGTTTCCACTTACACATTGAAGAAAGAGTCCCTGCAGCACAACTAGAGCTGGAATCACACCACAGCAGGGGGGATAAGGTTATGACAATGCACAACCCGAGATGTCTATCAATGATTTGTGTTTGAGAGATTACAGATCCTTATCTTGTGGCATTTCTTGTAGCAATCAGTCAATTTTGACAGCTAATCTAGAGGTCCATACATATTGTTGCTCAGAAGCTCAGCAGGTATTACTAAGATCTGTTTTCAGATAACCCAACTATTTACCTGCTCTAAAAAACACATACCAAAGGATGTGCTTTATCTTTTCACCAGCGGGTTAAAGCTAAAGGTGAACGAAGTGCAACTCGCAGGCCTGGGCCAGGGTGGGGGCCCAGAAGTTAAATTCAAAACCAGCCTCATTTTTCAGATGGGGTACTGACCACATCCTAGCCCATACCAAACCACAACCAGCATTATTTATCAAGATGGTGCAACTGGAGGTAAACAAGGACAATTTTTCAATTAAGCTTTATTTCAAGCCTAAGGGACAAACATTGCCATCACATGACTTTACTATCAGTGGCACGCGTACCTATGCTTCAGCCTCAAACCCACTCAACCGTAAACAGCTGAGAGAGTCATGCCAAAAATTGTTGACAAATCCCGAGTTTTACGATCTCATGCTGTGTTACTTCTTGGGCAATATCCGCCGATATTTGTGGGTGAAAACCCTGGCGCTTCAGCAAGCTCCAACCAATATCCCACGACATTTTATCTCATCCGTGGCGGTGGCACATTGCTGACAGGCTCACACAAGGGGCCCTTGTGGGTAGGAACAATGAGAGAGGCGCACACAGCACAGGAAAATGGGTGGTGACCACCAAGGGCTGGAAAAAAGCCTCTTTCAAAGGAAGGTCTTTGAAAACATTCATTACACCCCACCCAGCTATTTTCACTACAATATTTCAGTACATAAAAACAACACAGAGAAAACAAACAGCCCACCCTTCAATACGTTGTAGGTTCTCCAAGCCCTGAAAAGAGATCAGCAGAGATCTTCAACAAACAGAGCCATGTAAGAGGTCTGCAAGCATCCACCAAAACCTCCCCCATCACCTTTCTTCTCTCATGCATCTCCAGGCTCTCTATGTAAGCAGACTCAATTTATTATCTATGCAAACATCTTCATTTCCAGAGTAAAGTTATCAAAATTTAAAACAGTATTGTCTGGTAAATAAACAATAGGGAGCATTTATAAGGATCATAAAGTAAATATATTGCCACAATTTAAAAAAATTGCTATATAAGTGAATGACCTTCCACGATGCATTTCAGCTATGATCTTTTTTTTTGCTAATTCCGCCAATTAAAACAGTTTTTAGAACTAATGTAATATGTAAGACAAAACAACTGCAAGACAGAAGAGGAGCTATAAAAACAATCAATAATGAAATGGGTCTCCATCAACAGATAGTCAAAGACTGTCTCTCACACAGGCTTGTCCCCATCGCAGTCAGTGTGGTTACCAACAGAGCAAAGATCAAGCAGGTGAAGTTCCCCAGCCTTGGGAACACCAAGAGAGGTGGTTCTACTTGTAAGGCTCCAGGCTGCTCTGTAATGATGCCCTCATCACCCCAAGTTCAGTACATAGAGTTGAGCATCTAACAAAGGAAATTTGTCCACTTTGTGTCACTGTTTCAAGCCCAAGGTCTCTGCACCGGATGCTCTGAAGACGGCAGTGGTGGAGCACAGCAGCTTGAGATGAAAATGCTTCTCCTTTAGAGAATGCTCAAAGTGATCATCAAAATCATTTTGCGCCATTGACTGTTAATAAGCCGTGCCTTGTTCTTCCCAAGTGGCAAACCTTCAAAACACTCTTGCTAATAAAGTTAAAAAAGCAGCTCTTGCAATAAAATCTTTATGAAATAATGCTGATCCTTCTTTACCTTTTGGACCTTAATCATTTCAGCGTGCGCTTAGTTATGATGGAATTTAATGGTTTCTCCCTCTGTCTCTTGGCCACTTGTAGCCATTCACAGTGAGAAGATGGATGTCCAGAAAGACAGATTAAACAGCCACTTCTTTGGCAAGCAGGGAATAATAATTCTTGAGAATAACAATACAGACGCTCTAAATTTTGATCATTCCATGTAACACAGTTTCCTCCACTTCCTGCAACAACGATCAAGGGCAGATCCTGAGAGCCAGGCTACATTTTTTGCCCTCTGGGGTGTCAGTTTTGTCTGTACAAACATCCTGGGACACAGCCCATTCTTAGCTCCCGCTTTCTTTTCAGGGGGCTGTTATTTGATACAGTAGCTCTTTAATTGTCTGTCTCCTCTTAATTAAGGCATCGGGTAAACTGAAATAGGGACAACTTCCCATGCTGTGATTTTGATGTCTCATTACTATTTAAGTCTGACGCTAGATGATAAAAATCGAAGATTAGTAGCTTGAGCTGGGGTAAATTGTATTCTCCTCTTACTCTGAGGGAGAAGTATTGAATCAAAGGGCCAGGCTACTTCAGCTACCCGGCCAGAAAGCCAGCAGTCACTTCAGCTGAACTCAGAGGCTGGAAGCTGAGGACAGCAGAGCCTTCTCTGTCCACCTCACAGCACACACCTTCCTGCCACTGGCAAAGCCCTGAGGAGCCTGCTGACCTGCCTCTCGGCACCCACTGCCGTGGCAGAAGCCAGAGGGACATCGAAACTCCAGTACTCGAGGAGGTTACAATTGTGGCCTCTCCACACTCAACTGTAGTATTTCAAATATTTTAGAAATTAAGGCTTGGTTGTGTCAGGAAATGGCTGCTAGCTCTTCTGACACATCGTCCTGAATAATTACATGCTAAATACAAACTTTCAAAGGGAACTGATACAAGGGCAGTCTGTGTTGTGATACAAAGTGAATAACTAAATGCAGCCTTTCTCTTTTGCTGTTTCTTGCTTTATCGTTTCCTTCCCTACTACTGCCTACCAACTCCTCAAACTTTTATGTATACACAATCAAAGGATGGTTACTCTAGACAAAAATAAAACATGATGATAAATGGGAAGCAGCAAATCTAGGAGGCTTTTATACAAAGGTAAATTCACATGGCTACTTTTCTTCATATTTTCTGGTTTTTGCTTCAGAACCATGAATTAACATATCAGTATTTTGCCATTGTTCTTGCTGGAGCTTTTATCCTCCTGAAAGTTCAGCCAACAAGGCACATATGCATATATTGGGCCTGACTCTTATCTCCAACATGGTCCCATCAACCCAAGAGGGCAGTAGGTGGAAGTCTAATAACTGTAGTAAAATCTGTTTATGACAAAGGTAGGCAAACCTCAGTTCTTCCAGAAAAGAAGCTAGTCTCTTTTGTTTAATTTGATACAATTCACAATTGTCAGCTTACTTAAGAAACACATTACAGCCAGGCAGGTCTCGGACATCTATCAGAACTTTGCATCTGTCAGGGTGTGGTACCTCCCCATTTCACTATTTTGATTCTAACTGTACAGCAGCCAAATTTCTGACAAGAAAGCCCAAGATGCGCATGCTGAAATGCATGCAGCTGCAGCAGTGTACGCATAAGGGGTCACGAGAGTTACAAAAAAGAGACGGTACATCCCAAGGCAGGGGCGAGGGTGCTCTCATCCCTTTGGAGCCCAGAGTCTCAATAACTACCAATACTGTTTTGTAAACATACCTTGTGCCTCCTTACAGCGGTTCTTGGAAAATGAAATTTTTATTCTTCTTGTTCTTTCCTAAATTAAATAACTTAATCAACTGAACTGCACAATTTTTCCAAAAATGACTGCTTTCTCAGGAAAAGCGAAAAGTAAAAAAAAGAAAAAGAGGAAAAAAAAGAAAAGAACCTACACTCACTGCCAAAACTGATGATTTTTCTATTAGAAAACACGACTGAGATGGTACAGAGGCCAAAGGTGAGTTACGCCGAGAAACAATTGTACCACAACCCTATCCCAAATACTAGTGCAGAAGAGGGATGAGGGAGGCACAGAAAGAGTACCATGTACCCGGGTTGGTACAAAAGGTAAAATTGCTTCTTGCATTAACATATTCTTTTGAATTGCATTTGTATGCCAGTATGGTTAGCTACATTTGTCCAAAACACACTGCTATGGCCAAAAGTAGTTATGAAAAGACTTTTACCCTTCATAGACAGAAAAAAAAAATCAAAGAGAAAGTCTTTTCATACAGAATATAGAACATGAATAAATATTTAACTCTTTGACTGGAACAGCCATATGCTACTGTGAAATACATTTAAGACTAAGAAACCTTTATAATGCAATGCATATGGAAAACAACAGTAATGATTAAAGAGCAAGGCATAGCACACCCAATGGAGTCAATCTGAATTGTACAAATATGCATTAAACTTGATTTAACATAATTTTCAGTCAGTGGAACATTTATAAAATAACAAGCCTTAGAGGAATACACTTTTTGTACGTCCTATCCATTTTATTCCCAATGTAAAAAAAAAAAAAAAAATCTTATTCATGTTTGTATATAACAATAATCAATATCAACTTTTCCCCCTCTTTCTTATTATCATTTCCTCATACACGTAAAGCACTTCCACCAATTTCTGTTGACCCTCCCACTAGTCTTTTGAAGAAAACTTGAAAACATTGGGAAAAAATCTCCAAGGACTCTAAAAGAACAATAGTCATTAGCAGAACAAACCCACATGGATGAATATTTCAACCACAGTTTCTCCACTTAGAGGGGTCCAATATCTCGGATCATAAGGATCAAATAGGCGATTTTCATCAATGATGATAAATAAAACTTTATTATGTACCAATAAATGTTTACCACAGCTGAGAAGAGGTTGTTTAGCTTTAACCAACAAAACCTGGAAAAAAGTCTTCTGAAATCACAGTCAATAAAATTGACCCACGGTGTGACAATAAATAGCCGAGTCCACTGCTCTACTATATTTTCAATTAAGCTTCAGATCAGAGTGGAGGTAGGGTGTAGGCCCATGCCTCTGCAGACGCAGGGATTTTATTCACTATGATTATAGCATGTTTTATTAAAATCCTGAATGAAGACATGTTTCCCTGAAGCTCTGGCTTACTAACAGCTCTGGGAGAAGCATGAATGACAGCGTCAAACCTCATCAGCCCAGAAAGGAAGAAGAATGCCAACAACTTGTCTAACCTGTAGATCAGAGGTTGCAGGATTCGCTTGAATTAATACAGTTTGAATCCTAGCATTTTTTTAAAAAGAACAATCAGGTCAATTTAAGCAACTTTCAGGGATGCAGAGCCAACCCACTGTAACATTTAGTAGGTTGCTCTACTGGTCAGTCACCTTCACTGTCAAAATATTTGCAGATATTTTATTTTCCCTCTGTAAGAATTAATTTCTTACTGCCTATTTTTATAGGTTTGAAGTTATTTTGAGCACACAGGCGTGCCAACCCAACACCACTTGACTTTCAGCCTGTTTTACATGCTGAAAAATATCCTAAGCAGCAGGTCTTGCATCACAGACCTGTTCTAGGCAGAAACAAGGTGCAAATTCAAAACAAACATTTAACATGAGAAAACTTCAGGCTGAATAGGAAAGAATGCTGAATTACAAACTGGAGTCTGGCCAGAGGGGAGAGGAAAGACAGAAAAATAAGCAAGATAAGCTATGGGGTTTGGGGAGAAAAAACCTCACACGCAAACACCCTCACCCCCTCCCAGCCCATTTCTCAGAAAATACAGTGTTTGCGTCTAATTCTGGTGAATGCTGTTTCTCCTTCCGCATTACGAATGTACCAGCCCCAGCAAATTGTTACTTTGGTGCTTTTTAGAATCACGTTGTTCACTAGTACTCACCATCACACAGCTTTGCCTGGCATGGACATTTCTACAGCCGAGGTGCTCTGGACAGTAAGAACCGAAGGTTGGCTTCGGGCAGCGCCTGCAAAGCCTGTTGCTCTGTGACCTCTCCCCAGCGTTTACATGGGAAGGACTGGATGCCATGAAACACACTCTCCCATTTAGGGTTGACTCAAAATAGCTTTGCAAAGCCAGTCTCAAAACATGTCTTTCCCATGTTTTTGGGAGCTGCAGCTATTTAAATTACCATCTTGAAATGTTAACTCCTCACTTCCTCATTGTGGCATTAAAAGCAAAACAGCCACAAAAGGACTGGGAAAAACATCCTTGAAATGGGGAGAGGGATGCCCCGTGTCTGACCCATCAATCAGACTCCAACTCAGCGCAGGGATCCAGTGCCAACACTCACGCCCCCACATAAACAGGGAACCCAAGCACATGAAGGACAGCAAAACTCATCTGAAACTCCATTTAAACACTCGTACTTGCAGTACAAAGGAAAAGGACACAGTGGGGACACAACAGAGCGCAGGATGAAGGACTAGCCTGCAACAGTACTAAGGCAAAGTCTGCCCTCCCCTAGTCTGGGGGGGGTCACAGCACACCTGTCCCTCAGACCAATTCTCACTTCACCACATTAACTTAAATGGAGTTATCCCATCTTTCATGGATGGGAGATCAGAACACAGCGCTTCAAAGTAAGTTTTATTTTATGTTTTCTTGTCTTGTAGCAATACCAATAAACAGGAAATATTTTGCTCTCAGATTCTCCTGGGACATGTCACACTCCTTGCACCAGACCAGCTACCAGTAGGCAGTGACTGTCTGGCATGGGAAGGAACATCCAGATTTCTGCATCAGCCCTGCTACTTGGCTACCAAGAGAGAAGGATAAAGGTTTAAAAAAAAGGAAGTAGGCAGAAACAACAGTTTAGTTTTTGTTATACAAAACAAGGGATCTCCATGGAAAAAGTAACTCTCTCTACAAATCTATTACAAAAAGCAATGAAAATTTCACATAATTTCATAGGTCAAGAAAGAATTAACATTTAGCTAGTTTATGACATAGAATTTCCAATGCATCAATAAAATTGTACTTAATTATAGAAAAAATAATAAAATTATTGAGGAGCATTTGAAATGGATACCACTTTAAGGAAAGCAAGAATGGCCACTAACAGAGCTTCATTAGATGATGTTCTCTACCACACAGAGGCCTGAAGCATGGAGAGAACTGGAAACCAGATTTTTATCAAACCATCTCTGGAGGAAGCAGATAACACAATTCAGAAAATGGGAGAAAGATTTGGGAGTGCCGTCAGCAGATTTAGGGAGAGGAAAGGGAAAGCAGACAACCAAAAAAAATCCCATGGGTGTAGAGAGACTTCAAGAGCATGGAAAAATATTTCCAAGTGCAGACTTAGAATTAGATAAAGAGAGAAGTGGAGAACTTTTCACCCTAAGTGTCTTGCTTCACGCAGGGTAAAAGGTGCAAGTGTGGCTGAAATACAGGAACTTCTGGACTCTGTTAAGTCCCAGTTATGCAAGCACGGATCACTTTAATTAAGCAAGCTTTGAGAACAGTCAGAAGGACAAAGATTGATTCTGTTTAACTCCATGAATAACACTTCTAAGAACAAAAGAGTCCAGCCCGCCTATCAGCCTGATGCATCAAGATTTAGTAGCTCAAGAACTCTTAAAGAAGGAACCACTTCTCATCCCCACACGAAATACTGTAAAGAAGAAAAGTTACTATATAAAAACTTTTAGAAAGGATACAGATACACCTTATATTAAGCAGAATCTTCTTATAAATATATATGACTACAACTGTGCAGATACAATTCAGTCCTCAGAAAAAGTCTGGACTAAACCCCACATTGGGATCTATTTTCCATTTGCTCAAATATTTTTCCCCATGCTGCTCCCCACCAATGTGCACCATCCTCACTCGTGGGAAGCTCCCACGCCTGTTCGCTCCGTGAGCCCCACACTACCACTTGCAGATTCAAGACCATTCCCAGCCCATCACAGAAAGGTACACACTCTACTATCGAGGACTGCTCTTCCTTGACGCAGAGAAAATTTCATTTACTGAAAAGCCTTTTGCACTGTCTTTTCAACTTTTGGCCTGAATAAACTTCTTTTCATCGTTGTCGGTCCAAACATCTCAGGTCTCATGTGCTTTATCTCTGGTCTGACTGCTCACCTAAACTACCTAAAATAGCTCATTTTCTGCTGTGCTTCGGGCACCCACATGGCCAGGAGGTGTTCAGCACTTGCAACCTCCTCCCTGAAGACGGACAGAGTTCAAACAAGAGCTTGGTCTAAGACCAGCTATTCTCAGGATTTAATTCTGCAGTAGTATGCATTTCCCAAATGTATTTGACACTGAGTGTTCAGCAGAGACACCATTTTCCAAAAGCTCTCAAGGTTCCGTGCTGCTGTTTTCAGTAGTTTTATGGTCTACCCCTCTATTTCACTCTGCCATCAGGGAATAGGAGACCAAAGTGCTTTGCTGTCCAGCTACAGTGATACAGCTCTGATGTTACTCAGCAAAGTTTTACTTGACTGAAGTTACGTTTAAGACACCATGAAAAGAATCAGCCTGTGCATCGCATCCTGCCTGCCTGGTAAGAGCCAGAGCACTGGCTGCTATTCTACACCAGCAAGCAGAGCTCTGCCACCACGCTTTCAGGCTACCACCATAAACTTGTGTTTCCATCAGTGAACCAAAATGTAGGTTTTCTTCCAGCACGGCATTATTATTATTCCATTATATTGACCACTAATTATTATGCCACTAAATGCATCTCTGAAGGCAACCTTCCCTTATTTGGACAGTATTGTGAAATAAGACCCTAATTATCTGTTCTGCTATAAACACATTTTTAATAGTGCTTTTTTTTGTCCAAGCACTTTGAACCTGCAGAGGGAATAAAGCATGACACACAGAATGGACATAATACAGAATAAAAGCTCAAAATATTATAACAGAAATTTATCACAACAGCATTCTGCCCCAATAGTAAACCACTTCAGAACAGTACAGACCCATGTCACTCACAAGATTAACACAAAGGCTTTTGTCAGATAAAAGTACCTTAGAAAGTTCATACATATAATATTTCCCGCTACATTATACATGAAAAATCAAGATATTAGTGCACAATAAAATATTAAAACAATACTAGCTTTGACATTGTATAAGCCTCTGCCTATAAGAGATTGTCTGACAAGCAGCAGTGAGACTGTGTGTGGTAGCTGATACTCTGCACAGCCACACTCGTGAACAGTTTCCCCAGCTTTTGAGTCGCCCTTGTCTTATTTTTGGGGCCAAGAAGAGGGGGTTTGTGTGCCTTCCCGGATTCCCTGGGACCAACAAGGCCCAGGCTTCCCAAGGATTACAGCCATTGCAGCCGCAGAGCAGAACAGGAACTGGCAGCAAGAGCTGGAGAAGGAGCACTGGAGAAAGGGCAGGTTTTCTGAAGGATGGTCAGAGGCAAACCACGCAGGAATGTGAGAGGGTAACACTGTCCTTGACATTTGCAAACTGGCAAGTGCTGTACGGCAGTGCCCAGGCTGCAAACACAGAATACTTCTAGGTACCGCAGCTAGAGTTTAGCAGTTGTTCCCTATTTAGTCATTCACAGCTGAAAGTCTTTAAATAAATCCGTTTATGAACTACAAATGTACCCATGAGCCATGTCCAGCTCTTACAAGAAACCAATCATCTTTCAAGTACCCTATGGCTAATGTTTTACCCTGGACACTGGTTTCCCGTCATAAAAGTAAACTGAATTCCAAGCATTTAAAAATGATGACTCAATTTCAAGAGAGATAAGGCTGGCTTACAGGGAAATTATAAGATTTAAATGTTTGTGCATGTGTGTGTACATTTATATATGCACACATTAGAATCATCGTACACACACACAAACACACGGGGCTCAGAAGTCTGTACATTTACCTTCCCATTTATGAGTTTTTATGAGCAAGTGGGACATGACTTCAAACTTCTCTGTTTTAAGAGTAAAAAATTATTTTAAAAAAATTAAATACAGACATACTGAAAGACAGACAGAAAGGAAAGTATGAGTCTCACCTAAACACATGACACCAAGCTAAGGCTTTCACAGTAAATATTTTGTAACTCGTGATAAGTTTACAAGAGTTACCAGCCCTGCAATGAGATAAACCATTTTCTCAGTTTTCGTCATTAGCAGATACATTCCTCAAGTTAGGATGGATAAAACTATACCGATAACAGCACTTCAAACTGTTTACATGCTTTGACTTGGCAATATTTTAGTACAGAAAATGACAGGCAAAAAAATAGTAGTTATCATAGAATCATAATCCCCCAGAAGGCTACCCTTGCCAGGATTTAGCATACCCAAAATTTTATTCCTCTTAAGCCTCTACTGAAAAGGCCCTTGCTAGCATGGCAAGGGGGAGAAGCCAATAAAAAACAGAGGACAGAAGTAGGTTATAAGCACTAGCAAACATTATCCATTTAAACTGCTAATGGCAAGCTCTGCTGTTATATTTTTATCATTGCTTTTCTGCAAATTACTTTTATCAGTGATAATTTAGCTTTTATTTCATTACGTGGCACAGCAGACAAAAGGAAAACAGATTTGTTTTAGAGCAGCTCCAGCACTTGCTCTTTCCATTAGCATTGACAGATGAAGGTAAATTAAAGCATTTTCAGCATTATGTGGTACTGAAACCTCCATATCTAACCAATATGTGTTTCTAAAGGGCAACAGAGTGCATGCTAATGTTTTTATTCTCTCCATACAGTTAATGGAAGTTTTCTTATTTTCCTATTTTTTCCCCCCACTGTCTCCAAAAACATCTCAGGGCAATCAGGGAGAATCAGTATTTTAAACAAGGAAATTACTCCATTTCAGTCAGCTGAAGAGTGAAATAGCACTTTCCTTCCTTCCAGTTTTCTTAAGACCACAAAACCACAGAGAAGTTGTGTTTGATTAAAATATTAAATATGCATAAAGAACCCTTCGAGGATGTTATGTTGTTCCAATGCTCCCCTTCACCCTTTTTTTAGGCATGTTTTCAACTATTCTACTTACTTCAGTAGAGGTAAACAGACTGCTTTATAACTTTCGTGTAAAATAATAAACTTATTTATAGAAGCTAATGTAACTACACAGCAGTTCTGGGCAAACGGTAGCCTTTCCACTTAAGCGATAGTATAATGGCTTTGATTACAAACAATTTTGCAAGAACAACAACAAAATATTATTGACTGCTCTAAAAATGCAACTAATAGTCATTAGCAATAGCTATTCTCCTAAGTAATGAAGTCACTTCAGTTCTTGCATGATATATCCTTTCACCTTTACTTAACAAAAAAGCAAACCAAAATTTCAAAGTCTGAACTAACAGTCAGATGTTCTGGCTTGCTTTGAAGACTGCCTGTGCTATCATAAAAATTAAAAAAAAAATAAATTAAAAGAAATTCTTTATTCTAGATATTTGGGATAATTTTAATTTGTGATATACAGACCACATGAAAGGGTTCTTTCTTAAAGGCAACAAATAATGTCATTACTGGTTGTTCAGTCTGAAATTGCCACTACAATCCAAGCATAAACATTTATTAACATATAATGCAGAATTAAAAGTTAGCAACAAAGTATTTCAAAGAAAGAATATTCTACTTTGCAAAAGCAAAATTAAAGAGTTCTGCTACCATAATTTCTTTGATGACCATTCAGGTTTTTGACAAATTACCCACTGATACTGTCAAATGCTATTACATTTTCTAATAAAAACTTTATTTTTCTTAGAATAAGTTTTTTAAAAGCTTGAGATAAATTTAGTTTATATCCCTTTAGCAATCATTACATGACCAATTACAAACAAATTTTACTGCTGGGGCAGGTCACATTGATGAAAATATATTAATATTAAAGCACATGGAAATTTGGAAGAGCAAGGAAATACTTCTTGGACTACCACCAAAGCAATTTCAAAGCACAAACATGAATATAATTTAATCATTTCCTTACAAGCAGGCTTGGCTACAGGGCTCCCAAAGTAATGATAAAAATGAAGTCACAGAGAATGTATTTTAAGAGGACCTTTACTGAGAGGGGGGAGGAGGAAGAACATGGTAGTTGAATATTTTTAACCAGCTTTCCACAGATGGCTCTAAATCAAGCTCTTACGATTCTTCCCTGTCATAACCCACTACAGAGGTTAAAGGTTGAAGCTTTCCCAGAGGTTCACTGTGCATAACAAACACTAAAAGTTCCCCAAATTTAGTTTATATATAACAGCAAAAGTGCTGTGGCCATTTACATCCAATACTGTGCCATTAGGATTGAACAAGGCATAAGCAGGGCAGGCAAAAACATGAAATCTCCAAATTTTCAATTAGTTTCTTTACTCGTGCCTGCAAAAGTTCGTGCTCCTTACATTATTTAAAACATGCCGTGAAAGGGTGACAAAAGAAATCCTTCCGTACGAAAGTACAGACATTTTGTCATAGTGTATTTTTTCTAATGTATTAAAATGATTAATGATCTATTATTAAGCATTACAAAGGGACTTGAGGGTGCTCACTTTTTTTTTTTTTTTTTTTGAGCAGAGGTCCAATGAATAATTTCAGAAATTTGAGATCATGAGCTCTGCAAGCTGGACTGGAGGAGCAAGTTCAGGGCCCTCTGGCTAACCTGGGGGAATCCTGGGGACATACAGTCGGTGGGAGCTTGGCCACGCTGCCAAAGCTGAAGCCTTTGGCTCTTACTCTAGGCATCTGACCTGTGTGCTATTCCATGTCTATAATTTATCTTAAAACACCAGCAGGGAGACTGGTAGGAGAGGGAGGGCTGTGGAATGATTGTGCTGAACTGTCTAGGAAATCGTCATTCCAACTGCAGTTAGGACTCACTCTTCTAAAAATGTCTCCGATCAACCAATACAATAAAAAAACAACTTTTCCTTGAACTTTTTGAAACACTTCAAAAAATTAAAAAAGCCAATATACTGGAGATTGTTCCAGCAGGAGCTACCAGCATGATCAAAAAAGCAAAGAGAAACTACTGAGTTTCATGAGAAATTGTCATCATCAGTAAATTCATTTTAAGGAGGTTTTTCTGCCCCAGGCTATTCATACAGCATCGGGGATGAACACAGGGACATGAACGATGCTGCTGTACAGCCTGACCAGGATCAGGGAAGAGTCTAAGGACCTGAGGACACAAGTCTCTGTCTCCAGCCACCTGCCCCTCACGACATTTGCTGTGGGCACACAGGTGCTGCAGAAGCCACCACCAAGCACTTGACGGTTAAAGTCTTCACAACACAATGTGAATGAGAATTTAGCTTCAGTCGGTTTTGTGAATGTAGCCGGTACCTGTAAACCTATCCTTTTCTCACTCTGACGATCTTTGACATTAACCTGCCCTACACATATCCAGAACTTGTTTGGCACACGAAGATGTTTCAAAAACACGAACAACACTGTAATCATGGTTTTGCTTTGTATATAAGTAGTGGTAACCACAAAATATATTTAAGGCTATTTGCTGTATATGCAATTCTATCTAGCACGTAAACATCCCTCTCCAAAACAGAGCCTATTTGCCTGCATTAAGCACCCTGGTGCCCCTCAAGATTTTTGGAGCACACATAACCATCCCCTCCCCTCATCAATCCTTGTGTACACCAGTCCTCTCCTGTCTGTCAGGGCCTTATTCCTCCACCTGGAACACCTTACAAGTCTCCACCATAGACCTTACACCTTCCAAGTAACAACAGATGTACAGAAGAGTCTCAGCATCAGCATATGCTAAATGCCCTCAGTCCCTCAGCAAAGCCACCCTACAGGAAGCAAATGCAAGTTACTGCCTTCTAAACATTAGGCACAGTCCTGGGGACCGTATTATTAAATCATTAACATTCACCTTTCATTTTACCTATGTTTCCAGTATTCAAACGTTGCTTGACATAGACTATGCTACTATTTCCCCATGCTGCAATTACCAAGTATTTCACTCCATTGATTGAACATGGAAATGTTCCTTTTTAAAAGAAAAAAAAACAAGTTCAATAATTATTGCAAAAGTTAACAATAGCATCTCCAATCATTGCAAAAATCTGTTTGTTCATGATTCTTATTCAATCCATAAAACAAGAATTTTAAAGAGCTTTAAATGCTGTTTCTCTGTCTTCAAAGGCTGTAACTCTGCACCCTACTGATGCTCCAGTTTATCAGGAGATGATGCTAGCCATGGCTAGTATCTTATCTCTCTAATCCCCCAGTGTTAGACCAAGGTTAGAGTTGTGCTAAGGGTATGTAAAATGTGCTTTGCTGTGGAAAAAAATACATGCCATTTGTGGAAAAGGCAGAATAACTCCTGGAATAATTAATTATGGTTGCTAGAAGCAAATATTTATTTTTCCTGCAAAACAAGAAAAGCAGAAGCAACAAAAATACTTATTTCATACAAGCCCTTATTAACCAGACTGAAAGTTCATTCATACACATATTAAGGATAGATACACAACGATGAGGACGTCTGCTTAAAAAGCATGTATGACCACTGAAATCAGCAGGAGGTTTTGCTGATGACTTCGATAGAGTGAAAGTAAAGCTGGTTTGCCCCTTCTTCAACCCTTTTTATCCTCCTGGGGTACCTTGTCTATGGAGGAATCCACAGATATAGCCTTGATGGGCCAAGTGAGAGGTTGATGTAGCCCAGTATCTTCCCAACAGCCCATTTTGATCAGCAGACACCACAGAAAGCATGAGCGATGCTTCCCCAAAACATTCTCCCAGCCTCCACGTCTTTGTCCATAGACCTTAATCTGAGCACCGCCCCAAGAATGTCGCTTCAGTCAAACCTCTAGTGGCTACAGATGCTCTTGATGACAAGTCCAGCATATACCCGAGCCTCAGCAGAACCCTTTGAAACTACATGTGATATGCCAGCATGGCACTCTGAGCTGAAACTGCTCATCAGCTTTCTCCACAGCTTGTGGTCCTGTCCTGCCAGCCTTCCCATGTAGCAGACAACCCACAGCAGTCTCCTCAGCAGAAGTTCATGCTGGCGAACAGGGCTCTGCAGAAAGGGCAGAGCCCCCTTGTCCCTTCTCAGCCCCCTGGGCAGCACTGGCACTATGTACACCACCTCCACCCAAAAGGAAATCTCACCAAGCCTGCAGGAGCACCAGCACCAGAACAAGCAGAGTGCACCTCTTGTCCTCTGTTACAGCTCCCAATGGCATCGAGCTTTTCCTTGCCTTTGTTTCAAAAACGTTCCCATCTTTACGTATTAAAGGAAACAGAAATTCTTCTTGTTGCTGTTTAGGGAAATTGAAGTGTGAAAACTGTGTAAGATGTCATTGTTCTTTCTGGGACTTTTGGTGACATTTCAAAAGGTGCCTTTTCATAATTTATATTCCAAAACACAGCCCCACGTCATTCCCTAATGCCTTGAAAACTGCAAGCAAAAACCAATGCACCGTAAGCAATGGTAACATTTACTATTCACTTCTGCTTGATCTGGCAGATCGGACAACCAGAGAGCTTTTCAGATCTCTATTTTTTGTAGTATGGCTAAGCCTACACTTCCTCACTAAAGCACATGCTAGGGTTTAATGTTAATTTTACAGTTCTTTCATTTCACTTTTTCAAACCACATCCATTTAAGCTTTTTAGGCATACTTAAACATGCAAACATACTAATTGTTGTTATTAGACCTATCCTCTAAGAGGCTAAATATACTGCATTACTACTTCAGACAGTAGGAGAAGCTGTTCCAAAAATCCCAGGGTCCTCAGTACTTCGCAAGACCAGCTTATATAGTGTACAATAAAATTGTTATTACACACCTACAGCATTCCCTCATGTGCACAGCTCCCTAATTACAGCATACAAATCACAATATTGCATGAGACGTGGTGCGTTTTGCAGTGACGTCACGAGTTTGGCATTCCCTGCTGACAAACTACAGCCTCTGGGCAAGTTTCATAAAAAAAAAAATTAAATGATAAGAAGAAAATAAAAATAATCAGTGACTCTTTCTCAACCGTGACACCCATATGAGAGTATCTAAATACAGTCAGGAGTGTGTTCTGTTCCGCACTGCACCACACCTATGAAGAGGTTTACAGATGTTGCCCACTTTGCCAGCTGCAGAATGGAGTTCATGAAAAATGCTCTAGTGCTCTTTGGGACCACAAGCATAACCCTATTTCTGGTGTTTCCAGTTAGTCTTTACACAGTGTCTTCCTTCGATTAGGGTTTTATTCTTGCTCCTGTGCAAGTTCAGCCTGAGAAATACCGAGCAAGATCTCCAGCTTCAGGAAGGGGCAGGCACACAGGGCTGAAAACACCCGGCGTTAGGCAAGCTGCTCCCTTCTGCTTTATCTGTGAGCACAGGCATTTTGAAAGTGCATATCTGCCCTAACACGTCCTGCAAAGGAGAGCAGTATCTTGCCGCACCAAAAGCCGAGTGACGGAGGCTGCTGTACCCCTCGAAGGTATCTATCGCTCCCCTCCTGTGGCGAGACACATGTGGGCTGGCGATCAGCGTCCTTAACACCAGCTGGCACGAAGCTCGAGACGTGGCCACGCACTCAGCCACACAAGCGATGCAGGGTGTTCCCCAGCTTCGAAAGCAGATTACCGCGTACAGCTACACGCGTGTTTACTTGACCGAGGTCCATATTTAGACATGTGTACAGGTGCACAATCCCAAGCTGTTTATTCAGACAAAACTCCCACTGAATGCAGAGAAATGCGTCTGCCTGGGCAGCTGAGGATTAAGCCCTTAAATCCTCAGGAGCACCCAGTTGCACATTTCTAAATAATCAAAGAAAAAAGAAAAGCAGGAAGAACATGCCCGTGTGACTGTAGACCTCTCCAACACTCAGCTATGTTTGGATTCAGAGAGCACGTGCACCTCTCTGACCTTGCCGATACATGTGCTAAGGCCTAGCCCATCTTATTTTGAACAAGAATTTCTAAACCTTGTTACTCTATAATGCTGAGAAAATTTCCAGCTCTGTGACTTTACAAGCCCAAACATTTTTTCTGAAATCTTTTAAAACTGCTCAGATCGTTTACACAGGAGAGACAAAAATTTTTTAAAAGAAACAGACTGTCGGATCCTAAAATGTCTTTCTAACTGCTTCCATTTCAGTCTACTTCTACCATGCAATTCATATTTGTGTGGCTTATCCAGGACTCCGAAAGCATCAGTGAGAAACTTCCTTGGTACTGGCACCTAAAGTGGCTCCTCCATCACCAGCAAAAACATGTTGAGGTAAACCTGGTCTGTTTGGCATCCACACCGCTAGAGCTGCATGGTCAAGCCATACTAGGAACTCTGGCTTTGCATCCATCTGCCAAAAATGCAGTGCATTTATACAAGCCTCACAAAAGTGTGGGTATTCACAATACTATAAAATTGTCTGCTAGATGTCAGTAGCATCGCAGTGTATTATCTAGACTGTAGTCATTAAAATGTTGATCCTAAGAATACAAGGCAACAAACCACTTTTAAATGACAAGAAAAACTTCCCTGATAATACATTTTAACCAGTTAGATTGTATTTTCCGTTAAATTAATCAGATGAATAGAAAGTGTTGCAGGAAATCATGTGTAGGCAGCGTGAACTTTTCAATGTCAATGTTACTATGACAACTGGATAACCTGGATTCATGGAAGAGATGACGGAATGAGATGATTTAAACAAAATCACATACAACTGTGATGATTAAGTCAAATCTAATGTTTTTGCTTAAAATGATTCTTCTGTTCCTTCACAGCAGATAGCATTTAACTGGAAGATCATACAAGATCTGAAAATTATAACACATAAATCAGTAAAGTCTATTGAGTAAATTTACAGACACACCGAAGCGACGATTTTGTAATCTTTGCTCTTCAGCTTTTCAAAATCATGCCAGGAACGGGGTTGCCAAAGAACACGAGTAACAGTTTGAAACCTGCATTTGAAAAGGGGGTCCTAGAAAGTGTCATGTTAGACAACTGCCTTTCTGAAAATGACAAAGCTCTGTAATTACATGCAGTGTTATATCTATAGATACATGTGCAGACACAAATATTAAAAAATTATTAAATATACATTTAAATATTTAAAAAATATTTAAAAAATAATCAGCATCAATGCAGAGCTACATGGCACAAACTGCTATGAAATTCACTTCATAAGTGGTAAACATGAATAAATACACTTTAACAGTAATGCAAAATTCACGTGTATTTTAATAGCAGACAATTGCAGAAACAACTGCGTGGAAGCATTAAAGATCAGTAGAACGAAAAGACTATTTTTTTAAATACCTAGACTTGCGATCCTTGTCTTAAAATTAATATTCAGGATACCTGGAGCCCATTTTCAGGCCAAATGTAAGGACTTTTAACTGAGTGACTTCCAGCAGTAACGAGAATTTCACAGTGCTCTGAAAACATGCTCGTTCATTGATACACCGCCCGCAGTGCTGCCTCCCCCCCTCCTTCATTAACATCTATATTTGTTACAGAAATTAGAGCAACAGCAGCGCGTATTTCAAAGGCGCGGTCAATCCGAAGTCGTGCCTCGCGCTTATCTCGTCACGAGGCTGGGACAGTCAACTTTATTGCCTTCAGACATGTCGGCAGAGCCGTACAGCCCCCGCCGCCGGCTGGTTGCCCGTGGAAGGGCGCTTCCATCGGCGTCACCGCCGGGACGCCTCCTGCCACCGACGTGGCTCAGCCGCACGTTTGCAGGACTGGCCTTTTAAAAAGTCAACCGTACAAACTGGGCAGTGACCAGATCGAGCCGCAGTTATACAAGAAGCAAGGAAATATTATGCAAGACCACAGGAAGTCAGAGGAGACAGCATTCTGGGCAGGCCTGGCAAGGAGTCTGTGTGAACTTCAGCTAACAAGCAAAGCTCGGTCATTGGCGCCAAATTCAGCAGAGAACATTCCCAGTGCTGCAAAGGATAACACTCCCCATGTTTTTGCCAGTGGGCTACGTTCCAGCACGCCATGTACCTGATGAAATGCAGATAAACCCGGGTCTTATTTTTCGCCAAGTCTTCACTTATTTTTAAAATTTAGAGCATATTTTTGTCCCAACGTTTGTTAGAAGTGGCAAATGGTTTGTTTTCATGGCTTTGCTAATAGACCGCTTGTTCTAACGCTCCCTGTAATTTTAACTACAATAAGTGACCTACAAAGAAAACGTTTGGCAGAAGCCTCATTTTTTCCACCCATCCTGCCCATCTCTACCTCCAGGCACTCTGCTGATAGGATATGTGAAGGTTATGGATTCCTTTTTCCTTGGCATTTTGGAATGACCACGGCAAGTGGACTTGGTGCAAAAAGATGACACCCACCTCGCATACAACTGTACTATTTTAATCCACTTCCATGCAGAAAGCAATTGGGGTTTTTTTTGCGTTTTTGAGAGCTACCTCATCCAGGTCCTAACTTGGAGAAGACATACATTTAAACGCAGCAAACTTTGTTTCCAAAATGGCTAAAAAAATTGGCTTTAATCTGGCGAATGTTCATCACCTAGCAAAACATGAGTTCAGAGAAGTTTTATGCCTTGTTCTAGGATTCACCTTTAAAACACCAACGATAAAAGCTTGGAGGTGGGAATCCATTTTGAGGTTCAGACACACATGCATGCTGCCAAACAAGAAGCACAGCATGCAAGGTTCTTACACAACACAAAACAATTACCAATTGTGACGAGTGTAGACAAAGCATTCTCAAGAGAATCTATTTTATGTTTGTAATCGCCCTCAAAAAACACACAATAGTGCTCTCCTTCCAGCAAATACATAATACAAACAAAAACCAAACAGTAGGACCGCCTTGATTGGGGCATGTGATTCTGAGAAGTATAATAGATCTCCAGTAGATACCGATTGCCAACGCCAATACCGATAGTAGAAGTTTTCATCATTACCATCATTTATGGGAACAACAAACGTACACAACTGTTAACAAGAGATTCCCGTCTTCCCCACAGTTTGCACATGAAAAGGTTCCCATAACTTACTGCTTTTACAAAAACAATTAAATGAGCACGGCAGCACCACAGGAAAGTGAAAATGTTAGTAGTGACAATGCCTTCCTTGTTACCGCTAGTACAACAATGCCCAAAATTAATCACGAACCTGACAACCAACACCAAATGCACACACAGTTGGACCTCTCCAACCAAAATAGACCCTTTCTACAGCCGGATCCAGAGTTATAGCTGTTCTGAAGTGCAGTTGTTTCTCTACTTGAAGACAGCAATTCCTGTCCAGCAGAAAGAAGTCCAGCTGCATTTCTTGGGGCCCGAGTCAAGCATGGACTGGTGGTTTTAATATGGCCAGTCTAAAACATCTCGAGGTATCAAGTGTTGGCAGTAACCATAGCTGGACAGCAATTTCTTCATCCAAAACCAGTAAGGTCTAAACACACTGAAACACTCAGAAGTGCGCAAAGGAATAAGGAAAAACATATTATCTGTCTCCATTTCTACCAAATATCAAGGCAAAAATCTCCTGGTTACAAAGCCTTTGGTCTCTACAGGGAATGCTCTTGTGCTGGAGCCTTTCCCTGAAGCAATTACAGCGCTGTTTCTGAACACCTATTCCCAGGAATTTAATACCCTTGAGATCTTCACAGCTCTACCAGGAATGGAGACAGAGAGACACTGTAACAGTGTAAACCTTGACTCTATAAGAAAACAAGCTAAAAGAGGATAGTTCTTCTAATTACTGCCTCATCTTCTATTAAAAGTACATCTTCTATTAAAATTTCTTTTGATGACTGCATTTCCCAGTAGTTTAAAGGCAACACGCACCAAGCTAAAACCCTACTCCGAACTTCCCGTATGCAATTCATAGTCAACTACAACAAACTATAATACACCTACCACCACAAGCAATACAGCATTCACTTTCTCCAGGGGGAGAAGCAGATGTTCTGACTCTCAATAGCTAGCATATCTCTAGGTTGAGACCATCTCTTTATTTTCCTTCAGTACAGTAATTTCATATTCAACAGCTTTACTGTATGTCCTACAACAACACCTGGTATGTGGGCAAACTAAATATTTTCAAAATGGCACGTACCGAAACAGATTTGTCCACCAAATATTTCCTTCTTACAACTTTATAAATCAGAACTGACTTCCTACACAAATAACCACGTAAGAACAGATGCTGCTCTGCTTTCCTCATACTTTACTGAGTGTTTGACCATTTCATTTGCTTAATCCACCAGCTAACAGAAGTAGAACCCAAGTGAAACAATCCTGAAAATCCCTTTTAAGAGGAATAAAGGTTCACACTACACAGTTTATACCATATTTTCCTCAAAGGTATTTGCACAAAGCAGTACCCAGAGGTCTGAGGCAGGAACTGAACCCCATTTGCATAAAAGTTCTAGACATATTATCAGACTTCAAAGATTATGGAGCTCAAATTACTTTGGTACAAAAGCCAGAGCACTCAAGTCTGTTAAGTTAGGTACAAACAGAAACTAAGGAACCCAACCAACAGGAGCACACAGCTCAATGTACAAATGACTCATTAGGCTCATTCCACAGCTGTAACCTACTCAAAATGCAATACAACAAAAAATCATTTTATGTTTACACTGTATTCATCACATCAATTCCCTCCGAAGGAATGCTCTATAATGACTTCATGTTGATGTGGCTTGTTCTTAAAGCTTTTAACAGGATAATCTGCAGACACCCTTCCCCTTTCAGCTTTGTCTTTAGGTGGACCTCTGCTCCACATTGGCCATCACTAGAGCTGAAATCCTTATTGTAACCTGCAATACAGACTTTGTTCCCTGCTCATTTTATTTCCCAGGCTGGAAGAACGCTGAAGAGTCATTTCTTTTATAGTAAGTATAATTTGCTGTCGTCCTCCCCGTTTAAAATATTTTTTTAAAAAAATTAGAAAGCAAGAACATTGGTCACCACAGTTTGTTGCCTTGTGCTTGCCTTTAGAGAAACTGGAATTTGTTACACCATGTTTAAAGTAGAGCTTAGTTCTGGGGGATGGAGCTGTTGTCCTAAGATTTGGCAGGCAAAGGGAAAAGAACAGTGCTATACAGATAACACACCTTCTTGTATTATCTTCTTCAGGGCCTACATATACAATATGCAGAGCTGCCAATAAAAGCCCTTATAAAATGTCATGCTTTCCTCAATGTCTTCTTTACACTGCCCCTCTCCAGTCCTGCCTGGCCACCCACATGCAGGAGAAGACTTAACGTGAACAAAGATCCACAGGCTTCAGTCTACACAAAGGAGCTTGTGTACACTAAACTCCCTAAACCTGTGTAAGATTAATCCTATAACTGAGTGCTGCTTTCCTGTCTTACGGCTCTCAAAGAAATTGGAAGCAAATGAATGCCAGCTGAAACCCTGCTGAATTCCCCATCTGCAGAAAAGACTGGTTTTGCTGTGCTGGTCAAAACCCTCCTTTTCTGTTCTTATTGCTCTGCAGGTTGCTTACCTGCCTGCTTCGCGACGAAATCTGAAAGAATAAGGGGGTTCATCATCTCCCAGACACTTTCAGGGTGTTGCAATCCCCAGCCACCACCACCACCACCCCATCGCCTCAATTGCTCAGGGTGTCTATATTGCACATGGATCTTACATGACTGGAGAGCCAAATTCAAAGGTGAAGCAAACGAAGGCGTAGGTCACCTGTCAGCATGTGGGTGTAACCTACATATTGAGAGATAATATGGAGTGGTGCAGTAAAGAAAGCAATTAAGCAGGTGACGTAAGAAGAGCGACAGATAATCAAACTCCTTCCATTTGACAGCCCCCTGTTTAAGCATTTTCAAGTTAGTTTTATCACACAAGATTCTTGCCAACATCGCTACGGCATTGTGTTAGGCATAGAAATAGAAAGTCTCTACTTTAAAAAGTTTACAGTCTAAGTAAATAAGACACACAAAGGGTGGAAGGAAGGATATACTACCATCCCAGTTTTCCAGACTGGGGAGTGAGGATAATTACAGAGATCAGCCACCCCCTCCAGACTACGTTACCAGCCAAACGCCCCCAGTCCCCAGCAGGACAAAGAGCCTGGGCCAGGCGAGCAGGGCTTTCGGAGAGGCTGTGGTGGGGAAAGGCAATGGGAGAAGCAGCTGTAGGGGCCAGAACCCCCTGCTGAAGCTGCTATTCAGCAGCCAGGTCAGCAACCAGACACAGCTTTCACAGCCAGCTCTACCAAGAGCAGCGAACAAGCTCAAGAGACAGAATCCAAGAAATGGTTTTATTCAGCTTGGCTGCGCTTTGGTGCAGGTCCCCATGCCAAAGAGGCTTTGCTCAGGTCAGCCTCACGGTTAACAAACAAAAGTAGGGTTGGGGGGTTTGTTTTCCTTAAATGTGAAATAATGGGTGTTTCGAAACACCAGCATTAAGTTTCCCTCAAGGTATCTGCACTTGCTTCTATTTCATTTTCAAGCCAGCACATGCCTAAGCGAACGCGATAGTCCCCTTTTGTGAATCACTGGGAACATAAATGTGGCTTTGCTGTTACGTAAAAGCCAGTAGCAGCCTTAAGACAACTTGAGCACAGAGAGGATGTTCTCATAAAAACATCCCTCTGATTAGGAATGGCAGTAAACACATCCTTCAAATTATTTTCTGGGGAAAAACTAAGAACTGGAGTTATTAACAGTAACTGATAATCTTACAGCTGCAGCACATAAACAGCCTGCCTGCAGCTGAATCAAGCTATGTTCCATCAGTCAAATGAGAAATCTTCCTCCAAATCATGCTGTAAAAGTGCCGCATTAAGCAATAAAGGGGGTCACACACACCACCCCTACCCCCCAAATGTCTACCTTTTCTTAAAAATGTGAGTAATGCTATTTTTTTAAGAGTAGGTATCATCATCTTGGCTAGATGGGGCACTGGTTTCCTCCTCTGCAAGTGAAGGTCACCCACCTCATTTGCAGAAGTTTACAAATTCCATCTCTGTACATTCCCTGACACATATGGGTCAGCTTCAAGGATGACGGGAAACGGGTTGCCCAGGTCAATATGGGGATACACCGGAAGAAGTAAACCAAGAGCTACACTAGTCATGGCTTTTCTTTGTGACAGAGGTTCCCTTTAAAGAGGGATGGAAAAATCCAGGAACAGCTGGAATCAGCGGTAAGCAAAGCCCCGCTGCTCCTCCAAAGACAGCTCTTCCCTCCTGGTGACGGCAACATGCAGAGGCCTTTCCCAAAGGTCCACCCCTTCACAAGGGCTCTCCCCTTCAGAAAATTGGGCAAATGCAGCCTTCCCAGAAGAACCATCTGGGAAAAGCTCTACAGTAAAAGTACCAGAAGTGTTTCCACCAATTTCCAATCTTCTTTCACACAATATGAAACACACTGGAGGCAACCAAGTCCTCTGTAAAAATCCTGGAGTGGAATATAGCTATAAACGGTCTCTAGGTTTGTATTCCAGAGAATACTGGCTAAACTTAGGACAAAGAGTTGTGGCATGATAAAGCCACTTAATGTTGAATGTCTTCTTGCACATGTATGTACGATGCTGCCATTCCATGGATCATTCAAAAAACGTTTTCATTCTAGCAAACTTCATATCAGCTTTAAATCAATACTCTCCATAATTACTTAAGAGTAATACTGTCATTGCCATCAGCTGATGTGCTATTTCATCATAATGGCATATAACAATCTAACGAGGGACAACAATGCATACAACCTCAAAAGATACTCTGGTATTTGCAACAAGTTTTGGATACAAATTGTATGACAGCTAAAAGTTTGGCACATTCCTCGCAACATTCCCCATTTACAAATGTAGACATACAGAGAGGGGTGGGTTTTTTTTTTAGTGTTTGTTAATGTCACAAAGATCTTTGAAGTATTGTGACGACAAGCACTCCGTAAAGCCAAGCATTTACTGGAAGAGAGGGTGACACAATTGTGAATGGAGGGACAGGGCTCGGAAGACCAACACCAGCCCCAAGAATGTCCCAAACACAATGACGGAAAAGGGTTGCTTTGTAGTTTATCATACAAATGCAAGTGCGAATTACAACTGTGATACCAAGAGTTTAAGTACTTTTTATGGCAGTAAAGACCTTAGATATGCTAATGGTTGAAACAAAATACAAGGAATGTTCTTGAAAGTGTAATTCCACTACCTTTATAAAAACTGCCTAATAACCATCCCGCTTCATACTTCCTTCAGTTTATTACCTAAGCAAATATTTATCTTGCAAGCACATGAATATATCTTGAAGGAAAAATACTATACAGTAACTTTTGAACACTATTAGACAACTTGCACCAAAATTTTCAGCTCTGAATGTTTTTTTCCCAGTGCTAAAATTTTAAAGTTCATGAGCTCTCTGGCACTATACATTAGCAACAGCTTTCCCTTTTCTTAAATGAAGAGCAAGAGTGCACAATTTTAGATCTCACGCACCTTATTCAGACCACTGTATTGGCTTCTTAAACTGAAGTCATTCAGCAAATCACTTTCCATGTATTAAATAATATACACTAAGGGACTCACTTCAAGAGTATCACTATACTTCAAGATATTATTATTATATCTGTTACTTAAAGCAATAGCTTTCCTGGGAAAGACAAACATTTCTATCTCTCACTGTATGTAGGCAGGTTTTCAAGAACATGAGTCTGAAATTATCAGTCCTTCAAGCACAACCAAATTAGAAATTCTGCAACATGCTGGTTTCATCTC
Organism: Limnodromus scolopaceus; assembly: GCA_028565335.1. Classification (NCBI taxonomy): domain Eukaryota; kingdom Metazoa; phylum Chordata; class Aves; order Charadriiformes; family Scolopacidae; genus Limnodromus; species Limnodromus scolopaceus. Next base: position 29,618,790 of record JAOXNO010000024.1, on the reverse strand, counting down.
TCCCACATTTTGACTTCCTTTGTCATATCAGGAGCCAGTAATGGGGGCCACGGGGCGCAAAAGGACTTTATTGCTATGTTTTCAATTATACTACTGTCTTTAAAAAGCTGTTCACACAACCAAAGCTAAAGACCTTTATCATCTCCAAGTCACACTTCCTGACTAACCCGATCCAAAGACGACTAAATATTTTCATCAGACCTCGTAAGTTTTTAAAGCAACTGCAGTTTTGGAAATAATGGGACTGTTTTGAGTTCAAGGCCTCAAGTGATGAGGGTTTCATGAGCAGTGCAAAAGGAATACCTAATAGTTTGGTTTAGCAGATAAACTTAAAGAGAGCCTTCCTGAAAGGAAGACAGGAACTTAATTCAGGTCAAGCCACCAAATCAGATTCACGTATGTGTCTTGCGGCTTCCAGGAAAACAAAGAAGATCTGGAAAAAAAACTCCAATTGAGTCAAACACCAGAGAAGAAAGAGAAAAAAAAAATCTTTTCATTAAAAAGAGGCTTAAGATTTCTTAAGTCTCATTCAAATGAAATTTAAAACATCCAGTTTTAGATTAATAATGTAGCACAACACAGGAATTCAGAAAGTTTATTAAAATGAAGGCAAATTTAAAATGTTCCAGCACTCTCCAAATGTTTTGACAATTTCTCAATCCTATCCCCTTATTTTAGTCTAACACTAGCTCTTGTTTCCCCTGTGCACTGGAAAATTATTTTCAAAAAAAATATTTATTTTTACAGAAAATATTCGCTCCACCAACTGCATCTGCAGCTCTTCTGACGCTCAGTAACCAATTGTTAAAAACTTGCACCTTATATCTTACCTTCATTTGCCTAACTCTAGCCAAATGTATTTTGATATATTAGATAATGAGTAACAAATATTTGCAATAGATTAAGTTCACATTTCAGTAGTTCCAAATAGTTTCTAAATGATCCTGGTAATCTTATTACACATATACCTTCAGACAGACTGCTTGCTATCAAGTGCCATAAGTTACACCCACATGATTCATCCATTAGGAGAATTGCTCAGTTTAAAAAAAAAAAAAAACAACAACCCACAACAAAACATACAACCCTCCCTGTATCCCTACTAATTTTAGCCTCTCCCTAGATAACACAATTTCCTGAAACAAAAAAGAGAGGGTCTGACTGCTCACACTCTTCTAGCACCAAAACATTATTTGTAAAAGTAGTTGAACGTGTGCAGTAATTCATATCCAAATATAAAGGGATGCTGCAGTGCTCCAGCTTTCTGTTCTGGCTGGGCTGCAGAGAATGAGGTGAAAACAACAGGGAATTCATGATTTTTTTGAAAAAAATTAAGGCAGACGATGGAGCACACTGTAGGACTCCGCACTCATGGCTTTTCTGCAGAAAAAAACCCACCAGAGCATGGGACCCAAGGCTGGGGCCACCGCTATGGCTCTGGCTTCCAGGGACAGCCTCAAGGCCAAAAGCAACAAGACATCTAAGATGTTAAACTGGTCATGGGCACAGCAGCGTGGAAGGTGGGAAACAGCGTCTCATGGGATATATTGGTCATCGGTGCAACCCTCCCCAGAGCAGGAACAAGCTAACGGCCACGCCAGCATGAGCAAGCCCAGCAGAAAGTCTTGTTTTCAGCTCGAAGAAACTTAAGGTAGGTTTGACACCAGCCCAGGTCGGTAAGAAATAGCACCATTTGCCCACCACCAATTTCATAAATACATCCATCATTTTACAGATCTGAAGGGCTGAATCAGATACCTGCAGGGGAATCATCATTCTGTACAACCTCACCCTTATCTCGGTACACTGGAAAAGGAGCACTGCGTTTATAGACCCAATGGTGACCTAATCGCCGCTACATCTAGTTGGGAAAAAAATAGCTGAGGAGTCGTATTAGTTGCTGTGAGTTACCTTAAGATCATGGTGGGGCAATAACTCTTAAGGTTACAGATGATACAGTAAAAAAAAGCAAACAAACAAACAAACGAACCTCAGCCAAATCCCGTAAATGGCCACACCCCGGTTGTTCTCTCCATCACAATCCTGCTTTACTGCCTGTCCCCATTCTGGCCTGGGGTTTTTATTCGTGTAGGTCACAGCTGGGATTTAGGGACAAGCCTCAAGAAGTGGGAGCCTCTTAAAGTAGGGGCAAGGTATGGGCAAGGCACGTTTTTAGGAGCTGTGTTTACTTCTCCTGTGTCTTCTTTGAAACACCAATAAGTTGTTGAGATCCTTTTGGAAAACAGTCAATTTGGTTCTACAGATACGCCACATATATTTGAGATTAAAACATATGCTACTAAAAGCCTCTCTGCTTGAAAGCAGATCACTCTATAAATACATACAACAGAGCGGAATGAAGAAGCATTTGTAACTTGGGGGATGGTTCAACATATTTGCATTAGGAATGAAAAACGCTAAGGAGCTGTATTATCCTGGTTTTGTCCCACTTCAGAGAAGAAACAAAATAAGAAGTGTACTTTTTCTTCCTGCCCAGATGCACAGAACTTGTTCATAAAGCTGCAATAAACCAGTATTAACCACACACCCACAGGCTAACATAAAGCATTTGTAAAGCTTCTGAATTTTTCAGACAATCTTTTTGGAGGCAACACCCTAAACATTACCCTAATCAAAGAAAACTGCTGATTCCACATATTCATGCACAGAAGAAGGGTCAAGACTAGGACACTTCTTTGACTGAAGATCAGACATAAAAATTCAAGTAAAGCAACTTTGCTTCTTGTCTCGCAAAACATTTGATGAGTTTCTATAGAATGGAATATGGAATATTTGCTGTGTCATGCAATGCAATGGACAGAGAAGCAAAATGGATATGTTATCCTATTCCAAACTCTTTGCAATAACAGTCAAGTAAATTAAATTACAAGTCTAACTGTGTTAAGATCTAAATATGCACATTGACCAGAATTTATTATGTTAGATTTTGTTTCAGCTAAATTTTCTAGACCTAAATAAAGTCACAGAGGAAAGAACCAAAATCTTAATTAGATTTGAGCTCAAGGAGTAGAAAGCATAATTAAATGAGAGTTACTTTGGAAGATTAGTTATTTATCAGCCAGTTGGCCTGCTTCATTAATCTACTTTTCAAATGCACAGTAAAATAGTTTCGCATTTTACAGACTTCAGGAAGAATCTCCGTGAAAAGCAGTATTGCAAATTCAAGAAAACTGTTATTTTTTTCTTATATAAGCATTCAAGATTTTTATCCTCAGCAGATAACTACTTTACTATATTGCCTTTTAAGCAAATGGAGCACAAGACTGATAAATAAGAAAAAAAAATTTGCCAGCTGCATAATAACCGTATTTGGACTTCTGTCTAATTTAAGAGAAGGGTTCTGTCAACCTTGTGCCAGCTACTAGGAGTGAAATTATTTATAACTACTAAGATATACAAGACACCATGAATATTGGAGTAATTAACAGAATAGCATTTCAAAAATAGCTTTAGAGGAATAAAAACATTCCACATATCCAAATTATTTTTAAATATGACCTGCCCTTTGTATTGCTCATTCCATTACTCTATTCTATTTCCCAGTTTTAAAAAGGTTATCCGTTTGAAAAGAATAGCAAAAAGTTCAATACTTGCAGAGTTCTGCCCCAATTACACCTAACAGCAACTCCTACTTGGAACCTAAAACCAAAAATCTTAATGTTTATGAAACCCTCATAGTCAAATACATTATAGAAGGGCAGAGAGATCCATTTTTAGTACTCATGATGGGTCTCCTAAATTAGCAGCATAATCCCAAAACTCCTATTAGCAGACAACCCCCAATATGCAAGATGTTCCCTACGTTCCACACAGGATAAACAGGACAGAAGAGGACCTACATCAGAAGATGAAGCGAAAAGGACATGACAAAGAGAGGTGCTGTATGCTAAGGGGTGTTAGATTGTTAACTTGTTCTGGGGCTAAGTGCTAAATGCCAGCAGAGCCAGCCCTTGTGGCATCCCTGCACAGCACAAATCCTCAGAAGCCTGGATACCTTTGGGAGGGTGGTAGACACCAGGAAGGCCTGGCACTGCACACCGGTGAAAGCCATTCAGCTCTCATTAAGCTCAAACGCTTCGGGGCTCTACAGAGGTGAAGCCACAGCAGTTGGGAAGCAGAAGTCAAGCTGTTCCAAGCAGGCCAGGACGCCAAGTCAGAGCTCAGCCTCAGCTCTCCTACGTGCCATTGCAGGCAAAGGGAGACGCGGAGGCACGCGTGCAGCCTGCCGTTCCTCACTCATGTGCCCTTGGGCCACCCTCTGGTAGAAAAGCCCTTTCCACTTCTGTAGAAATACAGCAGGGTGGTGAATGTAGAAACCAGAAGGGGTGAAATCAAAGAATGATGAGTATGACTGGCCAGAGTCATTAAATAAGACTTGCAAGCTATGAAGGACCTGCATTTCTGGTGCTGAAACCCAAATCCAAATTTCTTCATCTTAACATACTGTGCATGTGCTAAACAGACAATTTCAACAGATTGTTCGTCATGAATTCAGATTACATTTCCTTTTGGTAACTCCAAATAAGAAAAATTGTAAGGGTGGATGTTAACATAGAAGCAAATGGGAGTAAATTAAATACGTGGGCTGTGCGTGGGGAGATGTTGAGAAATAACAAAACTCGAACAACCTTTTTATTGGTCTGCGAAGGAAAGCATTTGAAGCTCTATCAGCTGAAGTACATAAAATGAGGTTTACATAAACATAGGGAACAACTTACATTGGCAAGAGGATGGACAAGATCACCTAATTCACCACCAACCACAGAAGAACAGGCAAGAGGTAGCGTACCTGACAATACTGACATACCTTAAAACAGAAACCATGCTGGCTAGAACAATACTGAGACTGTATGTTTCCTGAGGTCTGCAGTTTAACACCTGGCACATCCAAACACTCACATTTCCTGGCATCCGAAATTCATGCAATAAGAGCAAGCAACTACCTGAGCTCTGGAGCGCGGTGCTGTCAGGACCGTTTCCTCATCCGGAGGAGGAGCGGCCAAGAGTGACCTCAGCTTCGCAGAATGGCTCTCCTGAAGTAAAGGTCAGTGAAAACTGAGGCACAAAGTGTCTCATTAGAGGGGCTCAACATCTAGTAAAGCCCAAAGCAAAAGGGTAATTGACCTAGGCAATAACTGGGAGGAATCTGGTTTGTTTACTATCTGGACCAGAAGAAGTTAAACAGATTTAGGTAACATTACATCCTTAGGATCACAAAACAGTACTGTACAATTATACCGGGACCATTAATACAGAATTTCTGTGAGCTGCAAAACTGGTTTTATTTTTCAGACTACTGGAAAACAAATGCAAAAATCCCCAAACACCACAACTCAAAAGGTGAAGCCAAATGATGGATCATACTCATTAGTACCCGACTTGTCCTGAGCCTGGTTTCAAACTGTTCTCAAACATCCAGATGTCCATCCAGGACATCCCATCTAACACACCAACCATTCCTAACAAAATAACTATGTATCTCAAATAATTCAAAAACATGTGGTGACTACGTAATTAATAACCACACCAAGATATTCTACAAGAGTGCCCTAATTAAATTGGGATTTATCTACTAATTGCAATTGTACTGCACAATGATTACAGATGCTTTTTCTTTAGCTTTTACTTTTTTACTAAAATGCGGTTTACCCTTTTACTGCTCCTTTTCCAAGTTTCTAATTACTGGCATTCTAAGAAACATTGGACTTTGTATTCAATATCGATAATGATTTTTTTAAAAATTAAGTTAAAATAATAATATTAATCTCAGCTCAGCTCAGTATCTTGGACTAACTTTAAATGTGGGAAATCAGACTACTGGAAGTGCCCTAACATTTGTTATAAAGAAAGCAACTGCTCTTTTCTTTTTTTTTTTATGAGCTCTTATGTGAAGCTCATAGACAGAGCTTCACATAAGAACCTGAGGATGCTCTTCAACTTAAATGGACCATTAAAAGAATCAAAGATTATCTTCCATAGAGCATCTGTTTGACAGTAAGAGAACTGCTCCTTTAAACATATGTTCCAGAGCTGCCTGCAAACCTGGTAAACCCGATTATCCCCACCACCTTTTCTCCCTGGAATCGATTTATAAATGCTATTAGCAAGTCAGGTTAGAGTTCCTAGCAGTATATCTGGATAGAGATCAAGCAAATAATACAACAACTGTTGAACTCAAGGCAATAAATCTATTCTGTAATAGTACTGAAAAACTAAAAAAAAAAAAAAAAATTAAAAAAAAAATATTTTGCTTCAATAGGGTACGTCCCTAGTACATACGTATGTACGTACCAGCACAGACAGGGAGGCACAAGCACACTATCTTTAATCCTTCATCTGCTACTCTCACAGTTCCACAAACTTTCCACAAACATTAATTTACACAACAATCCCATGAGCCATGTAACAATTAGCCTAGTTTTGAGAGAGACAGAAAATTGTCACTGAAATGTCACAATATTTACATAAAATCAGTGACAGAGTTGGGATTAGCGTTCAGACTTTAGTCCGGTGAAGTGCTATGTTGTATCTGAAGAGTATTTCCACAAAGCACTTCAGCGTGCCGTCCTGCAAACGCTTAATCCCTCATTGTGTTTGAAAATAAGAGGTTAAAACTGAAGAGATTATGAGTGCCTCGTTAAAAAGAAATGATACAGTGAATGCAGTATATTATCAATATGTACACTATCTCATTATTCTCATTCCTGTGAACTACTATAACACAGTTTTATAAGTACCACGTACTGTACTCTCATGTTCAACACAAGAAGACACAAAACGTACCCATATTTTATGCCTTACGTGGAAGATTGAGATCTAGAACAAAATAAATTTAAGGAAATTGTTTAACCTTAGTACACTAATGTTCAATAAACTACTTGGAAAATGCATGGTTTATACTACAATACTTCCCCTATTACGTCGTCATAGGGTGACTCAATAAAAAAGGAGCTATTATACAAACTGAAAAACAGTGTTTAAAGTTTAGGGCATCATTGCCTGGAAAGTACACATGACAAATAACAAGATAAAATTCTTAGTCTGTAAATCACATCGTTTATGAACACAATGTATAGTCAGAACAGAACAGCAACCTGAGCCAATACTAGACCCAGCCTTGTGACTGCCCGCTGTAGAAAACAAGCTGAATAAATACCCTGTTGCGAGACTTTGTGGACCTTTATTCGCTTGCTTAGCCTTCACCGCGTCAGTGCCCTCACTCACCCACAGAAACTGGTTATAGGCTCGGAGCCACGACTAGATACTACTTCTCTCAATCTCCATCTGTAACTGCTGTGTCGGGGATCGTGAGTTTTATTTTGATGTTCGATCCCGGGAACCAAACAGTAAATATGCAACTACAAAAAACTACCACGTTACTTTTAATCCCTTTGGAAGGTTCATTACGGGAATAGGGAAACGTCTGGCTTTCCTCCCTCGTCGGTACCGAGCGCCCGGCGCGGCGTGCTCTCAGCCCTCGAGGAAAACTTGCTGACACTTGAGGAACTCCACGAACCGCAGGAGATGCGAGTCCCCGCAGAACGCGGCCAGCTTCTTCTCGGGCTCTGTTAGTTTTATACAATTAGTAAAAGCGTGTGCAGAGCCTGTCAATTACACCCAGCCCATTTTAATTACGGAACACGTTTTGCTAAGGGTGCCACCTTTAAAACCCCCGTCTCCTCCGAATGAAAAATAATTTCCTAATAACTAGGTTTTAATTGATAGCGAGTGAATAAAACCTGCCACGACGTGTACTAAATCGACCTGGCCAGAGCCCCGCCGGCCGTGCCCCTCCCGCCCGGGGTGCACCTGCCCGCCTGCAGCGCCCGCCGGGCACGGCCGGGGCCGGGCCTTCGCTCCGAGTGGCGGCGGCCGGGGCAGGGGCCGCTTCCCGTGGCTGCGGCTCCCCGGGCGCTGCTGGCCGCGGTGCCGCCCGGCGGGAGCAGCTCCCCGGGCAGGCGCTCCCCGGCGGCGGCCGGGACGCGGCTCTTCCCCCGGCAGAGGAGGGCGGGCTGCCCCGGCGCTGCTCCCCCGCCACTCTCTCCGCCAGCCCCAGCCCGGGCTGGACGAACTGACTCCCTCCGCTGCTGGCCCCGGCAAAGGCTCCGGGGTCGGGAGCGCTCCGCTAAGGAGCCGCGGCCGTGGGAAGCGAGGCCGCGCCGTCGCACCGGCAGCTGCTGCCCGCGGGGAGTCCCGGGCCGGGGGAGCCGGAGGAAGAGGACGAAGCGGCCCGAGCAGCCCGCGGCCCCCTCACCTTTTCTTCTCCTTGTCAGCTGTCATCGCGGCGGCTGCCGGCTCCTGCGCCGCCTCTCGGGCCGGGGCGGGCTCAGCACCTGCCCGCGGGGGCTCCGCGGGCGGCGGCGGGCGGCCGGGTGAGGAGGGTCGGAGTCCGGTTCGGCCGGGTCGCCCCCGAAGCGGGCGTACAGTCTCAGGACACTGCCGAGGATTGTACGTCCCGCCCGGGGGAGGCGGCGGCGGCTGCTGCTGCTGCGGGGCAGGAGCGGCGCGGCGGCGGCGGGCTGTGCGGCTCGGCGCCGCCCGCAGAAAGTTCTCACTTTAAACCTTGGGCCGCCGCCGGCCGCGGGGGCAGGGCCGGCCCCTCCGCCCC
>JAOXNO010000024.1:29586491-29603802 GCA_028565335.1 Limnodromus scolopaceus | reverse complement strand
TCCCTGCCCGTGGCAGGGGGGTTGGAACTCGATGATCTTTAAGGTCCCTTCCAACCCTAACAATTCTATGATTCTATTGCAGAACTGCGAAAACATGCTAAATTCTTCAGGCACTGCAATATTAAATGCCAAATCCCTGCCAAAAATAATATAAAAATCTTTTCAGGGAGCTGAAAACTGTCATAAAAAGATATATTCCTTGTCACTGTGTCCTTTAAAAGAATCACACAGTAGTGCTGGAGCTCTCTGACTTATAGATCTTTTTCTTTTGTTGTAAAGAAAGGCTAGTTTTTAGTGGGTGAGGTTCTTGGGCCAGCTCAAAGGTATAGCCATACAACTCCCAAATGTATTCTGGGGACTCCAAAACCTTAACTGACGTGAAGCAGCCATAGATACTCAGCCACGGATAACTGTAACCGAGTCTCCTGCAGCTCTAAGTCAACGATGAAAACATAACTTCCATGAGGGTGTGACCTGGAGCAAGAGCATAATTCAGGTCTCAGAGACATTTGTGATGGCCTCCACCCACTCAGCATACCCTCACTGCCCAGACAACCCAGCCGCTCACCATTTGCCTCCTCAACACCCACAAGATTGCAGCAACCTGACTATTTAAAGTGCTAGTAAAGTTCAGCTTTTTCCCCTTCACCCTGAAACTTGTTCTATTTTGGGGAACCACTCCAAGATCCATTTGGCACTGGGCCTAACGTTAGTTTCTCAAGTAGATCTGCTCCTGGAAATATTTAAAAGCTCTTAAATAGAGATAATATGAGATATTTATTGGTAAAAGTGATTCACATACAGACAAGGAGTTGAATAGTTGCCTCCCTTTTCCCCCAAACCCACCCCTGTGCCTTGTGTTTTTCTTTCACATCTATGTGCTGCACAGTTCACGTGAGGCACCTGTTACTGATAATAGGAACCCTGGCTGTGTATACTAAGGGACACTGTAATGTATAATTTATAATAAATAAGATTATAATTTATGGTAACATTTCACAGAGAAAGAAAAAATAAGATTAGGAGAAAACTGCAACTATTGCATGCCAAATAATTTATTTCTGTGGGGAAAGAGATTTATAATTTCATTGCAAGTTACCGTGGTAAGGGAATGTTTTAACATTCTCCAAACCCTTGGCTTTGAGTAGTAATAGGAATTAAAACATGAAGGACCATTACAGCTTCCTGTAATTCGCATTAATGATGAACCCAAGACAATTTAATCAAGTAGCGAGTTTGATTACCACTCATGCATTCAAATAAGAGTTCATCATCCCATTTTTGCAAACTCAATATTAATATTAAGCAGCAGCAGCACTAACAAGGGGAGGTACCTATATTTCCACAAGGTCAAAGCTAGGGACTACGTAAATACCCTTATGTAGTCACTGATTCCAAGCTACACTTTGTTTACACTTCTACAGACAGCTACAGTCAGATTTCAAATATCTGAAAAATCCTATTCAGTAACATGGAATCTGAGACACTATTATACATGGTTTTTCTTCTTTCTTTAACAGTGATAAAGGAATTGGTCCAAAGACTGACACTGTCTTTCAAAAAATCTTTAAATTAGTTTCAAATAGTGCTAAAACCTCTGAATCTCCATCTCCAGCAAGTTTTTTTAGCGCTCTACATCTACCCTCTGCTTCAGAGCAGTTGCAGAAGTGTTTGCTCAAGCTATGGGAGTTGTTGACTTATTGATTTTATATTATATGTCCTATAGACGAAGTGCGGCAGCCAAAGGAAAGAACAATGTTTAGAACTGTTTTTCTCTTCAGAGAGTGTTCGGGAACGCAGCTAAAACCTCCAATTACATTTTTCAAATAGCGGAGCATGTTAGGCCAGTACAGCCCAAAATCTCGGCCAGCCTGACAGGCTCAGCAGGTTTTCTCCTTGAATTGTGTCACCAACCCCAAGACAAGTATAGCAGAGCCCCAGACATGCCTTGCATCAGAAGCGAGCAACACATCAAGTTTTCAAAGATGTAGGTGGAAGTTTTGCTGCAAGAATCCTACAGAACATCCATGCAAATCAGGAAACTGGAAACATGACCTCCAAATAACATTAAATACATCTACATCAGTCAGTTTGAGACATTTCCCACAATCAGCACAATTTGTTTTCATTATGCTAAATGAGTACTAGGGGGATTTTTCTAAGTCCCCACTGACATCAGTTTTCAATAAAACCAGCAGGATTTTGAAATCACAGCATCCATTGTTATCATCACAACAACTCAATTCAAAACTAGCTTGGATATATAAAAGGTTTTCCCAAAACCTACACATTTCCTAACAGTGATCGCACAGAGCTTCATCTGGTTATCCAGATGTACACTTTATTAAAAGTTTTTCAGGCTGTGTCATGTAATACATCTGAGCCTCAGAAAAGCATTGGAAAATCCGCACATACCATGTTTTCAGAAAAATAAAAGGATGTTCATAATTTGTAGCATCGTCCAAAGGCAAGGTAACAACTATGAATCAGTGTCCTACTTAAATAAACCGTGTTTTGTCTTGAACACAGTAAAGAACTTAAGTTTAAGTCCTTCATTGACTGGATACTCATGATTTGGCTTAACGCAGGGTGTTGGCATTTTTCCATAGTTACAGGCACATAAATGACTTCAGCAGAGTTCTCCAACAAGCTGAATTAACTCAGTGTTCACATTATTAACACAGCTTTTACTTTGTACCTAAATATTTTTGTTTACATGTTTTAGTTTTTCCCATCTGTGTTTATGTTCTGTAGTTTTGGCTCCTAAAAATGTTCCACAAGAGAAAATGCTTTTTGATGGAAATAGTAATTTTTGCGGTTTGAGCGCATGCAACTTCAACAGAAGTTTATATTCAAATTAAAAACTAGTTCACATTAAACAATACTGATTTTTTTTTAAAGTTATTTTTTACCAGAAAATACCCAATATTCCTGCCACGTAACCTAAAATAATGAAAACAGAAAGACAAGCCTGAACTTTCTATTCCGCTAGGCAACTTTCAGTTCTTTTCCAGTAAAACCTGGCAAACAAATAAGAGAATTAATCTCCTGAGAGATGAATAAGTAATTTATGTCAAAACTCCTAAATTTCTTTAATAAATAAGAGAGGCAGATGATGAAGCACTGAGATGAAAGTACTGAGCTTGGAAGTTGTGCTGCTCAGATCCCGGCATGAAACACATAGTGTTGCTGGCAAGTACCAGAGTCAAAGCAGGACTATTAAGCATGGAGCTCAGAGGTTAGCACGTGTTCTCCTCCAGCACTTACGCAGAATAACTCTAGCTGAGATTTTTGGCCCATAACCCACTCGGATGGCTAGTTCCTATTAGCTTCAAACAGTAAGCGGGGTGCGAAATACCCCTTTCACAATACAGAAACTACAGCCACAAAGAGGAAGATGATGGGGGTGGGGGGAGAGAAAGAGAGAGAGAACCACCAAGTACTGTCCTGACAAACCAAAATATTCCATGCCTTGAAAATGAGTTTTGGTTTTTTTCTTGGAATTTATCTTTTTTTGCCCTATAAAAGCCAGGGTCAACCTACCACAGCCATCTGACACTATCCGTGTTGCTTCTTAACTAGATTTTGTCTTGCAGGAGTCCCCTTATGAAATGCCACCTCCTTACTGACCTTCTCATTCCCTCTCCTCCCTTCTTCCATCTTCTCCCACAGACCCACCCCAAACTCCCCCCCCCAAACTCCCCCCTCACAGTTCTCTCCCTATGTCACTCTTCATCCTTTTCTCAAACTGACAGTTCACTTTCACTCAAAAGACTCCATTTAAAAGACTCATTAGAGTTGTCAAATCCATAGATATAAGGCAATAAAACAGCATATCACAGAGAAGTTTTCTAGTATCTTTTAGATAATTTTTGGCAAGAATCCAGCACAGCTCTTGGTAAATGCTCCCATGTTCTATCCTCCCAGTTGAAAACCTACATTAAGTGTAAAATGGTCTGCCTTCTACTACCTATAACATATTATATGTTTGGAAAAAAACCTCCATATTAATTTTGAAAATCTCATTCCCCTTTGCCTGGGAGATACTCATGATCTGCAGACTAGTCAGCTCCCATCCTTCAGCTTGACTTTTCAGGCAGTTTTTTTTTTCTCCCTGTGTCCCACTACATGCAGTTTTCTGCTCTTTTAACTATTCCCAGATGGACCTCCTGCATTTTCTATATTGGACTAACTGGAAAGAGCCATAAAAGCATCTCCTGTGTAAAATACAGAGCAAACGTAGGTTCTGTTGATACTTCCTGAAATTCTTCAGTTCATAACTTTAAGGGTCACATTAGTCTTCAGCATTACAAACATACTAGATACTGTCGTTCCATAAGTGACCCAGCCATTAAACTGCTGTCAGGGTCAGGTTTTTAAATCCCTTTCAGCATAGGCTTTACCATTCATAGCTCTACCAATAGCCCTAACATTTTAATTTCCTTTTACTGCAAGTTCTCTGTCATCAGTAGCCTGATCTGCAGTAGTCATTAGTTTTGCCCACACGAGCATCTTCCTTACTGCAGCTACCTGCAGGAGCTTTTTGAGCACCTAGCAACACTTGCTTAAAAAAAGTCTCACTAGAATGAAGAAAAACATGAGTGATGACTTCAAATAATGAATCAGCCAACCGATCCCATGCCAAGGAGGCCAAAGTGTTTAACACCATCTTTGCATTTGCCAAAAGCCAGCTGTGAGTAGGCTGCTGGTACAGCTACACCAGTGACAGTGATTACATATCCTGTAGAATGGAGACAGAATTAGTAAGAGAATACTTAAGCTAAACACTCTCACCTTTGTCATAGAATACTTAAAGACTGGGCTAAACTAAACTCTGAACCTCAGTTATTCTTTGAGACCTAACAGGGAACGGTTGCTGCACCAGAGAACTGGAAGAGGCAAAAACTTGGCAGCTGCCTCTAAAAAGCGAGGGGGCTGAGGTGGGAGAGGAGATGTCAAACAACATATATATTTATAGACTGTACTTAAACCCCTAGAAAAATTATATGGGAAATACTTAATCTGCTGTAAAGGGAAATGAAGAAGAGAGTAACAGCAGTTACTTTGGATCTATCAACATCAAATCTTGCCCAACCAAATTAACTTTCACCTGGAACACAAATCACAGGCCTTCTAGAGAAGCAGCAATGACTGTCATCTCTCTCAAATTCATTAGTGCTATCTGGCAAGCCACAGGATACATTGATGCATCCTTTTATTTTTGGCTATAATTCATTAAAGATAGAGGAGTTTCTGGGTGTATGTTGAATGATAGCATTAGAAAGAAAAGATAGTTTTGGTAAACCTGACAAAGTGGGGAAAAAAAGTGAATTCAGTAGGAAAAATGTAAGTTACTTGGATAGCTGACTGCTCAGATACTAGGTGGAAAACAAGAGGGGGAAGCAAAAATTCTGTGATAAGTAATTTGGAGACTACAGGGTGCATCACAAAGTCAGCATAATTCAGCATTTCCTTCTCCGTAACAGCATGATAATCCTTATCATGGATCTGGATACATATTTTTCCAATACAAATGGCAACAACAGCCCACCTTGTTTTTTTCTGAAGGTATGTAAATATATTGAAGGAAGCCTTTTTCCTTTTAATACTGTCCAAGCAGTGATATACTGGGGCTACACACCTACGGAATCTACAAGATGAATAATATTTTATGTCATTTATTTTTCCTGTGTGAAAGGCACAATCATATAGAGACAGTTTGTTAAGAGAACAGGTTTCTGAAGCACTCAACTGGTGCTGGAACAGCAGAAGAGCTGTACACTTTCACACATTTCTAAGCACGTTGAAACAGGTACTTGCCAACTTCTAGCTTGCGCTGGAGTGAGCTGCGTGGTAGAAGAGAGGCTGATGCATGGACAGGAGGATCTGTCGGTGCTCTGTACAACCACACCAAATAAACTGGTAATGTGCGTGTTGGGGAGGGCAAACAGGCATATTTCAAAGTGACAGATACACGGGCACACTCAAACTTTCTGAAGTAATTCAGTAACTCACAAGAAGGCCAACAGAAGTATACAGGCCTTCTGATTTTCCTCAGATGCTACCTGGTCAGTACAAAACCAGACACAAGCACTTCTCATCATTATTGTGCAAAACTAGCTTTTCACAGAGGTGGGTAACATTAAAAATAACTTCAAGGTTAGGTTCTCTCATGCAGTTATGAAACCCCATGAACAATCAAGCCTAAACTGCCTAGTTAGCTTGTCAGGGCTGTCAGTCAGACAGCTGCTTACTCTTCCTCAGAATGCAGTAGTGAAAGGCTGGTTTCCAAGGAAAGCCATGTGTGTGCCAACAGACTACTATACTCTGGCATAATGTAAATACTACTGAAAGGATCTTGCCTTCCGCTGAGAGAATATCAACCTTTAAGACTTCACAACTGGTTTCAGAGTGCCTTTGCCATAAGCCTCCTGATTATGAAGTTCTTGTTGTGACTAGTCCCACTACCAGCCACAGCAGCAGGTAGCAGCCAGGATGATACACACCTCTCTATTACTATGATATGCCATGTTCTGGTTTCCAGTCAGTCTTTCAATTATATATTTTTTAAAAAATTCAATATATTTTAGGCTTTATTTTATTACTGACTCCACAATATACATTTCTATTCTCAAATACATAAGATTTGAAATCCGGGAAGCAAAAATTCCATAATGGTTTGCCAGAAGAATGGCTTTAAATCTCTGATGTAAATAACTGCAGCCCCAGACTCCACCTGGTCCTGGAAGCAGAAGGAGCAGAGCCAGCGGAGGGAGGAAGCCGCTACAGCTGGGCTGAGAGAGTCCAAGGGAAGAAAAGGCAGCAGTTGTGCTCCATTGAAATGCAGACTGCCTGCCAAGTTCCCCAACTGCACTGCATCAGGAAGTATTTTTTAATCAGTAAAAAAAAAAAAAAAGGGGGGGGAGGAGGGAGCGTGGTTATTGGAAACAGGGCGACTTCTCTATCTATTAATTGGGATTTTCCTAGAAGGACTGATTGTCTCTTAAGATATTATTATTTTTCATGTTCTTTTGGTAGTAAAAAAATTCTAAGGAGGAGTTTAACACAGCCGTCTCACAGAAGGTTATCTCTTGTTTACAGTACATTTTGATACTGTCTTAAGCACTGAAACAGAAACAAACAGGCATCTAAATACACGTTACCACAGTTTGCAGAAGTGATGAATTATTAACTATTTCCTGTCATCTTTTACATTGCGTTAATTTGTTTTCTCTTGCACATCTGTCACACGCACACTCCTATCCAAAATACTGGGAAAAAACGTTTAAACAGGGTTATTCATGCTTACATGTTGTCAATATAGCTGACATTAAATTGAAACAGGACAAATCTTCAAAGAAATTGCACCAGTTACTCTGCCTGAGGAACTGGCCCTCAGTCTGTGCAATCTGTTTTACAGTCCTCACCTTCTAAACCAAGTTCTTTTCACCATCGTATCACTTTTTTTTTTAAAAAAAAAAAGAAAAAAAGAAGCAGTCTTAATTTAGAAGTTAAAAATCCAATCGAACAAAATCCAGGGAAATAAATAATTTAAATTCATGATCTATATTTGTTATTTTTACTTTTCTAATTTAGGATAATCTTCAAGTTTGTTTTCTTACACCATCACCCAGTTAGCATGGGAACAGTAAGGGATTGCAAGCTTTAACCACTTCTCAAATTAAAATAATAGGTCAGAAGATTCTCGTTGACCACAGTGGAAATTAGATCAAACAGAAGTACTAGACTGTAGGAACACAAATTCCACAGGCAGGCAGCACTGCCAGTCTGTGTGCTCCAGCAGCAGATAAGCTTTTACACAAGATTTTTATTATCAGCAGAAATTGACGGATCTGGATTAATTCTATCATAATGCTTTACTCCCAACTTTAAATACTATAAATACAGAGACTCCATCTAAAAGCAAAGGCTTCCAATAGCAATCTGGACTAAACTTTTGTGCATGTAAAGCATTAACATGAAGGCAGAAATTGGATTAGGCATCCAGTATATATGGTTATGGCATAAGAAATCATTTTCTTCTTTCTTTATTTGCATAGGTGTCATTTGCTGTTTCCTAGCAAAGGAAGAGTTGAATGCATGCAGATACTCAGTTGCTGTAGATCAGATGCCTCCTTTAAAGTCAGCAACATCATGATAAATTAACCCAATCAATTTACACTAGCTCAGGGTTTCCTGCCTATATATACTTACACGAGTATATAAATACTCGTAGCTCAGTAAGATGGCAGTACAAACATGCCTCCTCTTCTCCCACACCTTTCTGAGCAAATACCATGTTCTTCACCTGTTTATAGTATTATGATAAGAAAGCAAAGAAGTCAACAGAAATCCTGCAAGTATGCTCCAACCCAATAATTTTATTTTTTGCCCTGGATTTTATTTCAGGTTTCACCTGCGTTCATTAGATATACCAACCCTGGCTCACCTGTAGTAACACACAAAAGAAAAAAGCATGCTACAATGTGCTAGAGAGATGTGTTGAACCAGAGAGGCTGCCTGCCATGGAAATCCTAATCTTTCTTATTTTCAAAATGCAGAAGTCCAAAACATTGTTAGCACTGAGTTAGGCAAAGATGGTGCATGCAGAGAAGTATCATGATCGGTAATACGTATAGTTTACCCCAAGGCTGGGGTTGTTTCAACTGAAGGCTGTGGAAAAGAGATTCTTTGAGTACTTCTCTGGATTGAGACCTATACACGTATAGGAGTCCCTCACCCCTTCACATGTTTGCATTTTTCATACAGTGTCTGTGCATGCAGCTACTTAGAGGCCTCTCTCAAGAGAAATATCTAAAGCCTTATTACTACCAATTGTCATTAATATTGACTAAGAGCACCAAAATATGAGTGTTCTTAAAACTGCACTGATACTGTAAAAACTTGGGGGGGGTTGTTTGTGGGGTTTTTGTATGCGTTTTTTTTTAATCATGTGAACACACAGCAAAGAATAAAAAGACTGCAGTTCTCCAAAATTAGAAAGTGCACAAACATCCCCCAGCAAAAACCCTGTCCTAGTCTTGTTTTCTGTGTGTGTCGTGAATCCTTTCTCTGGGGACAAACCAAGGTTTTATTCACTTTATCCTTGGACCTCAGTGCATGCAAAAAAAAATATTTTCCAAGTTTCACTGGCAATCTTTAATACAACCATATTGTTTAAAGGAATGCCTAAGCACACTTGACTGCAGCAGATCAAAAGACCAAGAAATTTAAGGGGCTTTACTTTTTTTTTTTTTTATTGTTTGGGGTTTTTTTATTGCTAGTTAATGCATTTACAACATTTAGTTATTCATCAACAATTAAAGAGACAGACTATCAGGCAGCAAAGTGAGAAGCCTGGTGCGAGGCTGTTGGCAGAATAGGTTTGATAGTTCTGATGTGGAACAACTGATATGCCTATGGCTAGATAAGAGTATATGGCTGCTGTTAATCATTTGCTGTATGCCACCACTCAGGGTTGTTTCTCTCATTAGGGGTGTCTCTCACCATTAGGAAATGAAACCTCTTTTCCTTTTTGGAAGTACATATCGTTGCACACAGCAGAAACAAGAGAACTAGGAATAGGCATGTGTAAAAAGCACAAAGAATAAAGACGGCCAGAACTTGCTCATCCAAACACCACCCACATATGGGTCCTTCCATGCGGCCCTTTACACCAGCAGCAAGGCAAACCAGCAAGCTTTTTTGACAGTATTGTGAAAATGGAAGAGCTGCCATCAGGTTACGTGCTTTACAGGAGGCCCCAGATCTTAATCCAGCATGGTGCTTCTGCTGGTCTCAAGGAGCACATGTGTGCTCCACCAGCAGAGCCCCACGGGCACAAGTCAGCATTGGGCTGGCAAGGGAGCAGTGGGGCAGTCCCAGAGGAGGGTTGTCCCTGACCAAGATACCAGCAGCAGCTCAGCCCTCTGCATTCCTGCAACACGGTCTGTATTTACTTTTGGCCAGATCATTAGCCAAAGACATGAGGAGATAATGCCTTCCTTATCAATTTATTGCTCCTTACTCGCCCTGCTCCTATTAGGGGCATTTGGGGTAAAGACTACATTTTGGGTAAACCTATTCCTCATTTTCACAGGAAGATTCAGGATCATCTGCAGCCAGCAGCTAGTGTGTGTCTGCATCAGCATATATAGCTGTGCTAGTTAAGTCAGGTTCATAGGCAACTATTTCATGTTATAACAGCTAGGGGAAAAAAAACCAACAAACACAACAGAAAGGTATATATCATCTTGAATTTTGAAAGGCCAACTCACTTAGCTCTGCAATGTAAAGCACATGCTCCTTCTTAAGTACATGAGTAAATCCCATAACGACTCCTGCTTGAACACAAGTGTGCACTGCAGTACTTGCACTTGGCTGGATCCTTAATTTCCAACTCATTTGTATAAAGATTTTGGACGTTTCTTAAGCAATGGGAAGCTGTTGTAAGAAATTACCTGCTTATTCTTCCCAATAATGAGAAAGCAAGAGTCATTTTCCATTCTCTTATCCCTATTGTTTTAAGTCTCGCACTGATACATGACATTCATTTAAAAGAAAACAAACACTTTCAAGCAAAGAGAAAACAATCTTTGTTCTAAAGAGAGAGCAAAATAAAATTACATATTCAGGTCTCTTTCAAACAGGGCCTAACTTAGAGCTGTGGGTGTGGCAGGTACTTACAGTATTTAACCATGTAAGTAACAGCACTGGGAATTTTAGATCTTGGATTCCTTGTCAGGTAACACACGCAGAGGAAGCTACCAATGCTCCGAGTGTTTCACAACCACATGGAAAAAAAAAAAAAAAAACCCCTTTCACAGGCCAACAGTTTCCCTTTCTGCCAGAAAAACCACACTGAAGACTCATCTGGCGTGTGAGTCTTCACTCCCTCTAGAATTACATTCTTAATTCGAAGCTGGGTGAGAGGGCATATGTGCTAGGAGATGGGACATAGAGAAAGATATTTACATTTAACAATAGCATTTCAAATTTTAAGAAGTGTATGCCCTGAACACTTTTAAGATGAACATGGAAGATAGCTGGTAGGATCAAGCACTGGGGAGAATTAGGAGATTATTAAAGGAAACCAGTGATTAAAAAAAAAAAATAAGTGACTTCACTAAAAGGTAAGAAATGTGAGAGTTGAGTTTCCAACAGCAGTTAACATCACTGCTGTTCTTTTCAAAAGCCTTTTCCTGAAAAGCATATCATACTGACAGGCTGCTGTGGAATCCCCCAAAGCCTCTGGGGCTTTGGATTTGCAGTGAGTGGGTGGATTGCTGCAAGTCTCAGGATCAAGAATTCACCATCAAATCGTGAACTGCCCAGACTGTAATCACACCATCATTTAATGGTGACCCTTATCCTTTCCTGTATCTTTTCCCCTCTACCCCTTATTAGTGCATCACCAGTGTCAGGCTGTGGCCTCTTCAAGGAAGGATCATATCTTTCCATATTTTTCCCTCTAAGACACCTAAAGTTCTTCCTAGAGACATGAAGAGAACTCCCAGGGAGCTCAGCTAAGTGGCATGCAGTCATTACACAGCAGACTCGCATGCTTCAGCATTTGCTAAATATGTGCCGTAAAATCAAGTGGATATGCTGCTTTATTAACATTGTTTTCCATCTGTATATTTTGCATGGGTCACTCTACAATTTCCAGATGTATAGCCTTAGCCTGGCACTGCCCTAGGCTGGATCTTGTGTATAACTCATTTGCAACAATATTACTTTAATATTTCAAAGGACAGAATTGGGACTGCAAGTTGTATTTTGAGTTCCTTGAGTATACTGCATTTAACAGTGATTATTAGAGTACAAGGTCTTTTTTTTTTTAAACAATTATTCTCTAATATTAGTAATGACTCAATTATACCAGCAACTCCTTACAAGCTCCTTTCCCCTCCCCCGCCCCACCATTTTAAATGCACTTTTATAGAATTGATCTGGTAAACTAATTCTGTCAGGACAGTTATTGCTGATTTTGGAAAAAGAAACCTAATGCCTAAGAACTTGAGTTAAGCAGCATCAAAAAAGCCTCCACCCTCCTATATCTCCCCAAGAAGAGTTTTTGTAATACTTTCTAGCACTTCAGAAGAGCTGCACAGCCAGCACAGGCAAGCTCCAGCAGGTGACAGGAGGACCAGGTGGGCTCAGGCTGGTGTGGCCTTTCCTCCTGGCCTCTCACCCCACTTACAAGAGTTGCCCAAAGCATTAAGGTCTTGCTGCAGAAAAAAATAACGCAGCTTCAGGAGACCAAATGAGCTGATCTAACTTCTGAGCACAGGTGAAAAAAAAAAAAAAAAAAAAAGTATTTCCACCATCTGGCTTCTCACACCCATTCCTGTCTTACATTGTGCCAGGCCTGATGCTCATTAGACTATTCTTATCAGCCACTTCAGATCATTAATTCAGGAGGAAAATAACCCAGAAGAAAAAAAAAGTAGTCTGTAATTTTGTGCTGGTATTAATTCTGAATAATTTCCACAAGTCCAAGCAATGTGCAGCTGGTGCAAAGGAGCGAGGCAGACCTCTTCCCCTTTGCGGTGAAAAACTGATGCATCTGCTTACTCTACTCCTCCTTTTGCCTACCTGAGTAAGGGCACTCAAGGACTCTAGCTTGATTACTTCTAGGGCAAAAAGCTATTTTGGGATCAAGACTAAACCCAAGCAACTGGCTAGTCTGACAGCAGCTGTGTGACAAGAGCAATACCATAGGCTCCTGATGTTTGAAAGTATGCATTTGCAGCTGCCTCCCCCACAGGAGGAGAAGCACGAACAGCCCTCTCTAAAGTGGAATGCTGAAAAAAAATCACCACTTCTGTTAATTTTCTTAAGATCTTAGCTTTTGAGCTCCCTGGGATACCTCAGGAAATGTGGGTTTCCTCATCCAAACCAGCCAATCTCGTAAATTGGTACTGTAGAAACCAGCAGCGGGTGTGGTTAGCTCACAAAACCACTGGAGAAATAAACTGCAGAGACTCTCTAGCAATACAACCAGCGTTAGGGCATGGGAGCAGCCACGGACACTGCACCGAATTCCCTTGTCTCTGAGGGGAAAACTATACCATCCCTGATCTCAGTCTAAATTATCATATATCAGCTACAAGCCAGTCCCATACTAGCTAGCTGCTTTTCTACCAGTTGTCTGGACTTGCTGGCACACCGGGCTACCAGCTCTGCGTTCTGCCTGGTGTCTCCCCCAAAAGAGCCAGAGGAGCAAGAACTGCCTTTTACCTTGCCAGGCAGCTCCAGAGGTCCAACATCTATTCAAGCACACTTTAAACCACAGGAACAGCACAAGAGAAACAGCCACATCAAAGGGGATGACACTATCCTATTAGACATACCGGTGTAGAAAAGGTATGTTCTTGTACATAAACCCTGGAACTGAAGGGGTAGAAGGCTGACAATAAGCTTTTGAAATTCAAAGTAGGATTAAAAATAAAAGTGATCTTACCACAAAACCTGCGTCTTTATGCAGTACAATAAACTTTTTGGGAGTTTTCTAATGCAGTCATTGGCTACTGGCTGGTACAGGTGGGCTGCCTCTACGACTATCAAAAAGGCCTGAGAAAGCTTACTGCATAGCTCGGGGTACCTCAGTGCACTGTGCCAGCTGACAAGCAGTAATGCAGCCCCAGTGCCTTCCACCACCACCTGCAAGTTCATTAGGTGCCTTCATTGCTTCGTACTGCATTCTCTCCTCGTCCTAAAGCATTGTCCACCTTGAAACACTCTCTTTATAAAATAGATTCTCATAAAAAGCAAGTGTATTTATGTGCTTCTACACAGAAGAAAAGTGGCCGAAGGAGTGAACTGAGAGCAGAGCAGGTGAAAAACTTAAGGCTATCACAGCAAGTCAAGTGTAAAAGTCTCCTGAAACCACAATAAGCAAGTTCACTTTTAGCCATTTACTATATGCTATTTAACATTCATGTTAGCCCCCTTTTAGCACTGCATTGATCACATACTTTGCTTTAAACACTGGTGTCACATACCTGAGATTAGGGAGGTATTCAGCTAGATTGCTGAAATTGGAGATCAGAGAGCAGTTTGTCAAACTGGAATATTTATACAACTATTAACAGGAACAATAAGGCTTCATTGAGTTCAGTTTCAGCAGAAGAATGAAACAAAATAACAGGACTCCTATAAGAATATGTATAAACATTACAAATTTTGAGCTGCTGTAAATCAATGAAGATCAAGATCTTTAGTGGATGCTTGAGTTGAGCAATACTGTCTAAGGATCTCTCTTTAACAAAACCAATGGGTTTAGATAAGCTATAGAGTGTACAAACAAGAAGTACTGCTTCAGGGGCCCGTCTGCTTCAACTTTTCCGTTTATTCTTTTTTGTCAATTGCTCTCTTTGGGATCAATTGCAACATTGTTATGCACTTCCAAGAAAAGGTTGAAATTAAGAAAGACCAAATTTCCCTCAGTATTTTTAAAATTATATTGAAAGCAGGCTTGAATGGTATCTTAATCACCATCCACTAATTATACGATGAACAGAAGAAAGCCAAAAAAAGGGTTAGGAATAAGGACAAAGTTGAATGGAAGAAAACATCAATTATACACAGGGTTTGGAAGAAAAATAATTTGACAAATGCTAGTTAAAACACAGTAGCATGGAAGTGTGAAATTCAGAGCTGGGCCTGTTTCATCCCCACTGCAAAGCTGCATCATTTAAATTAAATTCCAGCAAGAAGCAGTTTGGCATTGCAGGGTGAGCAGGCAACACAACACATCACCAACAGTGGAACCAGCAAGCTCAGTCTTTAGAAGGCTTGTGTCAGAAAAAGGCAAAAGACATTTCTTTGCAAGGCCAGTGACATCCAGCAGGATTTTAAGCTGAACTTCAGAGAGATGTAAACAACTGTGAGGGATTTTGGAGAAGAGCTTCAAAACAATTATGTGGTTGCACGAACCGACTAATTTGAGTTTTTTTAAAAACTTTTAATTAAAATTTAATTTAAAAAAGGTATATCTTTTTTCCCCTACCACAAAATAAGCTGGTATGGAAAAGTGTATGCCATAGAAAATAATTCTGCTGTGAAATAAGTATCTGAGGAAAGCAGCTGCATATCAATCCAGATTAGAAGGTACTAACAACCAAATTTGAGGAGAGTTATTTACTGGAATCATACAGAACCTGGAGGGGTAGCATGCTTAAACTGAGATAACAGAAAATAAGATTCTTTGGACCTGGAGACAGACTTTGTGTTCTCCAAATTCAAAGTCTAAAGTATCTCCCTTCCTAAGTTTTTGAATCAGCAGCACCCTGATTATTTCAAACATTTAAATGCTTCACTAAAACTTTGACCCACTATTTTATACAAAAAGCTCTTCCTCATAGGAAAAAAAAAAAAAGCTTGTTACAACTGATAAGGAAAAACCAAGATTTGCATGCATTAGTTCAGTTGCAAATTTGTTTCATACAGGCTGTTTTAAGTCGGTTGGAAGACAGCTGTCATCAGAGCACATCGATCACATCATCAGGACCCGAGACTTTTTAGGGTCACAGAAGGAACAGACAAATGCAGGGAGGAAAAGAGCCTGTAATTCTGCTTTTCTTTACCCCCTTACCTGTAAAATACTGACTGATGCAAATGTCTACTTTTAATTGTTTTTGCCTTTAATTACGTTAGCGTACACAGGTACATTACTGGATTAGTGTGGCTCAGGGGAGTCGTGCATTGGCAGAAACAACCAACTACAGCGATCTAGTGAGTATTTTCTAATTCTTAGACCTAGGTCTTACTGAAAACTGGCAGTCTTTCCTGCATCTTATTCCAGCTTAAAATCAGCCCTAGTTGTGGTCTAGTCTAAACCTTGGCATCTGTCAGCTTTATGGCACAGAGAAACACAAATATAGTAACATTTATTTTCTACATATTATATCCTTCCATTCATGTTGGTGAGAACTATTTTACATCAAATCTTCCTCCAGTTCTGCCTTCCCCCTCATCTGCACACAAACTTCATCTTCTTGTCTATTTTCCCTTTTAGCTCAAATTTTTGTCTCCTTTGGGAACTATAACTGAAGGACAGAAACTTTCCAGTTACATTTGTTTTTCCCTCAGAAATTAAAATGATCGACATTGGTAGGGGAAACGGACTGCACAGTAGCAATTACACTTATGTCGAGCACAGCATTTGGTCTGTGTATTTTGGTTGCCTTTGGAAGGACCTTTTATTTTAGCCCCAAGCCTACTTGGCTGCAGTAGGTCACTTGTTTCCGACAGCAATAAAAATGAAACAGCCCTGAAAGCAGCATTCTTCTTTTTTTTCCTCCCCCCGCCCGAGGATGTTGTTTTCCAGCCTGTCTCAGTTTCCGGTTCCCATGAACCAGTTTGTTGCTGTTGTGTTTGGATACACTGTGCCATAGGAAAATATTAAAAGGCTTGCTTTCTTTTAAAGAAAAAACAAGAGATTTTAAATAGAAAGCCACCTTGGGTTCCATGCATATAAAAAAAAAAATATCTATTTTTTCAATCTTTTTCTCTGTTGTCCTCTTTGTATTTATTCCAGAAAATCCCTTTCATCTTTACTGAGATTTTGCATGGTACTGAGGGGCCAGGGCTTTACTTTTGGCAGCAACTTGCTTTCCCTATGGATGGTCCTGCTCTGCCAGGGGCGGCTCTCGAGGTTTTTGCCCATTGGAACTGGAGTTTCAGGAAAGTGCATCCTGTCACCCCCCAAAACACCAGACAGCGTGATCCCACCATGGCTTCACCTGTTCACTAAGAGCGAGAGCCAGACAGGGCCTTGAGACCATTCCTGTCCCTCTTCACATCCAACCCATCCCCCTTTGCTCCAAAGCGGTATAAGCACAACTAGTAACAAAAGCCCAAGGACCTGGGCTGTTGCTCTGTGGAAATCACAGCTTGTGTGTAACACACACATATATACATACATATATATATAGCTACACTCTGGTCTTCAGCCATTACTGCAGGACTTGGAGTCAATAGGGTTTTTTTGCTTTGGGTTTTTAATAGCCTAGTTTCATAAGCTAAAATAGCTGACCCTGCATCCATTAGTAGGTTGGAGTGGATGATTCACCAAAGCCTCTTCCAACCTGAATTGTCATCTTATGACCCTAAAATGCAATTAAATTCTCAGTCTACCAGCCCACATGCATACTTCATCTAGCTTTTGGACTTGACTGATGTATATTCAGCTTGGCAAAGGGGTATTAAAATATAATTAAGGTCCTGGAAGGTTTTTGTTTGCTTTTTTTTTAAATTATGGTGGGATAGAGAAGAAAGATGAAAAGCAGATTTCACACACACACAC
>JAOXNO010000024.1:29567571-29584994 GCA_028565335.1 Limnodromus scolopaceus | reverse complement strand
GATGGGGGGGGTAGTGGTGGGTGGGTGGGAGGAGGTGTGCAGGGCAGCAGGGCTGTGGGGCCACCCTGCACCTGAGCAGGGTGGAGTTCAGTGCCACCACCCAGTTTGGGGGTGGGCAAGGGAAAAAAGCAGGAGTTATTCTCCACACCCCATCATTGATGGCAGGGCTATGCCTGTTCCTGAGGAAAATCCCATTTGTGTCCATCCTGGGATTTTGGCTCCTGTTTCCACTTATGCCTCCCACAAAAAAAAAAAAAAAAAAGGAGAAAACCCCCCAAAGCATCAGAGTAGTGGTGGTAATGAGAAAATCTCAAAGGCCAAACTGACACCTCCTTGCACAGAATAGTAATTGATCAATCCCACACCAACCACATGTTGCACAAGGCTGTACTTCTGCATACAACGGAGGGCAGCACTGCCGTGCTCCCACATGCAGGTACTGTTCTGGAGAATTCCTGTAACCCCTTGAAAAGGTTCAGAGGTGAGAAACCTGACCAGGAGATGCTTGTTTTGCCACACAGCTAGCTAGCCTCCTGCAACAGGCCAGCAAGCTGCCTGGAAAACCTGGATACCCTACCCTGTTTCCTCTAGACAATCAATTTTTCAAGGCACTCTGTAGCTGATCTGCGAGGAGCCCTGTCCCAGGACCCCACATGCAAGGGGCGAGGAGCCTGCACAGCCTCCGGTTCTCCTGAGCTCAGGTGCTGCAGCACTTGGTGGCACCCACCTCTAAGGTTCTTGCTCCCAGCCATGGCACCCTGCCGGCAGTGCTTACGCCATCTTCCAGCTCAAGTCCACTGCATAGCGTACCTGGTGGTGTCCTCCCCTACGCCTCACTTGACCCCTCCAGCCCAGCCTCATGATCTCTCAGAAAAGCAGAGGCATCACATTTTGGTCTACGGAAAGCACAGGTGGGGCACACCACCCTCCTTGAAAGTTCCACTTTGTTGCCCAGCCAGCAGGAATTACAGTTGCTTTGTACAAGCACTTTTACACAGGCAGCATTTTGTGTCTGAAATATCAACAGTGTCCAAGTAACTGCAAAAATAGAATCAGATGCAATAACATCTTACATAAGCTTTGGTTAATAATAAACCCAACTTTACTCAAATCCTAGTGACTCTAGTCCTGGTAGTGACAAGATAGGAGATAACCATGAGAACATATTGAACTATTTACTGTGATTTGGTGAGATCACCCTTCCCGCACTTTGTAAGTTGTTACTAAGGAAAGGACATATTTGGGGTCCCCACTTCCTTCCAGTGCCTGGGATTGTTCAGGTAGCTTGAATCAAACATCCGATTTAATGGACCAACTGCAAGTGTTACAGCACAGATTTATAACTTATGTTTTTCTAGGACCCAAAAGATGTAAAGACATACCAAGTAGGATTCTCATCTATCTTTTGGTTTACAGCTCTCTAAAATTCAATGATAAAACCCTATTTAAAAAAAAACCAACACCTACCATTACTTCCACTAGTAGTATAAACTGGGTCCTTTTAAAGTCTGTTCTGGCTATCCTTGTCCTTCTTGATTAGACAAGCTAGCCTTTATAAACTATGTTTGCTTCTGCCAAAAAGCAACATGCTTGGTCAGGGAATAAACTGAATTTCTGATAAACTGGATTATCCATTTTGGAGCCCTTTGAACTAAGAAAATATTAGTCTTCCCTCCTGCCTCTTAGCAACTGTAACAAGGGTCTGAAATACTGCCACAGAAGTTCACAAAGCGACACAAGAACAGGCTTATGCCTGCCTGTTCTTTCTATTCAGGAGACATTATTTGAGGAAAATGTCAAATAGATACTATTATCAGCTGTACCTATCCTCTTCTGCCATGGAGACAGTAATGTTCTAGGACAAGTTAGAGACAAAAAGGCATCCCAGTCTTTAATAGCCAGGTGACTAAGAACACACATTCCAGGGGCAAACAAAGGAAAGGAATTTAAATGTATTGAAATGCAACAATTTCAGCCTTACAGATATTAACAAAGAACGTGCCCTGTAAAGGAATTTGCAAGGTCACAACCTGATAAGAATATTCATAATTCTTTCTAGTCACTGCCAACTGGATTTGCAAGCTTCTCTAAAGCCTGTTCTAAGTTAGACATTGCTTCAAGTTCTGGTGTCTCAACAATATACATGCATCAACAGAACCTGTAACTAATGTGATTTATTTAGATAT
Source organism: Limnodromus scolopaceus (assembly GCA_028565335.1). Taxonomy (NCBI): domain Eukaryota; kingdom Metazoa; phylum Chordata; class Aves; order Charadriiformes; family Scolopacidae; genus Limnodromus; species Limnodromus scolopaceus. The sequence continues at coordinate 29,582,808 of JAOXNO010000024.1, read as the reverse complement.
GTTCATTAAAAGCAACATAAAACGTACGTTTGCTCATATCAGATCATCTGGTTTTCCTCAGTTCAATGACAGAAGGCCAACCCAAATGTTAGTTACAGACAATGCTTCAAAAGCAAAGACACTTCTCAGAATAATTTTGGAAGAAGAACATAACACTCACTTTTCAATTACAAGCCAAATTTGCTCTAAAATTTTTGACCACATCTCTATTTTTGGCTACTTATACCTATGCTGTTCTATATACTTAGCAAAGCAAGGAGTATTTGTAGAAATAGAAATTTGTAGAAAGATAAAATAAAAGCACATACACTGCCATAATGAGATGCTTCCATAATATATGAAAAAGGTGACAAATTTTAAGTCTTAAAAGTGATTTTTTTTTCTTTGAAGTGCTAGACTTTCTAACTTTAACAGTATTCTAACATTTTCTTGATATTTTTTTCCAGTGAGTGAATGCACATGTGTACATATCACAGTGACAACTTGCATCTCAAAGTCATTGTGGAGGGAATGTTCAGGTGTGAGCAATAGCACTGCAGTGGGTATCCAACAGGCAGAGGACGGGAACAGGTATCACTGGATCACAGCATGACCCTGAGTAAGTTATTTGACTCCTCAGCTCCAGTTTCTCAGTTTGTGAAATGGGAATATTAATGTTTAACTACCTCAAACGAACATATACACATGAATACTGAAAAGGCCGTGGTATTTCCATGTTAGAAACACAAGTTAGTACACAGGAGCTCCTTTTACCAAGAATATGACCCTTTGCCATTCCAACCCCTCTCAAAAAAAAAAAAAGCCTAAAAAAATCCACAAAATTGACACAAGGCCTCAGAGTGAGGATGGTTTGGGGATTTAACTTATCAAAGAGAAGGTCAACAGTTAACTTGATCACAATCTACAGGTACTTATACAAAGAGAGTAGCTATAACTAGAGGATTCCATCTCTTAGACAAAGGCAAAACAGCTACTAGAAATTCGAATCACCCAAGGCTGCAACGAACAGGCCAGCAGTAACAATCTTCAGATCAAGGCTGAAGAACAAAAATGTCTGAGATACACGCTAGGTCACTGGGTTACCTGCAGGCATCGCTGGCCAAGATCACGCATGCATTCTTTGCAGAGGGCTCAGATTAGACTACCTTTATGCATTCTTCCAGCCTCCATCTAGAAAATTATTTTTTAAACACCACAAATTGAATTTAACAGGGCATCCTTATCCATGGGCTGGTAACAGCTCAGGAAGAAGTAAGACTGAAGCACTAACATTGGCTAGAACGTTGTTATAGTTTCTGTTGCAACTACTGAAATTGATAGCTTTAACATCAGCTCGGTATGGTTTAAAAATGGTTTTCTTGGGGGTCTGTGGAGGAAAGAGGATGGCAACTTTTTCTAGAAAGGTGTGGTGATTAAGGCAGACAGCCGAGTGCAGCCCCACAGCACTCCACTTAGTTTGAAGGAGGGAGGGACAGGTAGAAGAAAGTTATCACATGTCAGGAGCCTCAGGAATGAGAGCAAAGGTTTCCTGTCAGCTATCTCACTACTGGGAATACTCTGCTTCTTTCACCTGTAAGCAGCCTGTCTTCTTTCCTGATGTGAAACCTTTGTGTGGGAAGCTTTGTGTTTTCCCCTTCTCCTCTCATTTTGGGTAAAATCAGCACTCACCAAATTTGAGCAGCACAGTCTTTGAAAGAATTAGTCCAACTGCAAATAGCTGCATGAGGTAAATGGTAATGGACAAAGACAGTCTTTTTGGACCCACAGTTCTTTCAAACAAAGTTTATCAAGCCTAGGAAATCGAAGCCCTGCACTGTTAGGCTGCTGTTATCCATCCCCATCATGATTAAGACTCCAGTATCTACAGGCAGCATCACTCAGTAATGCTGGCGACTCAAAGTGCTAAGCAAAGTTAAAACTACAGCTGTAAGCAGGGATAAATTTGGCTATTCTCACCTAGCCTGTTATTTCTTCACAAATCCCAGAGCTGCAGCTAAAAGCCGTCTCCGAGATGCATGCTCCCTTCTACATAGAAATAATTAGAAAAAAAAGAAGTGGTAGCCCCCAATTCCTTGGAAACTCTCCCCTTTGGCATTAGATATCTAAACAGATTGCCTTTCAGTGAAAAAATGAGATATTCAGGCTCCAAATTAACCAGGGTTAAAGGAGTGCTCTGTTTGGATACAGAGGACTTGGGTTTAACCTTTCCTTTTCTGTGTGATTTAGAAAAATATGAACCTATGTTTTGTACCTCCTGGAGGCCCAACAGGCTACTGCATCCTAAAGGTACTCTGGAAGAAACACTGGTGAAGATTATGCTGACATGATGCACTGCCTGCAGTGTCACATTCCAAAATGTCACACTATTTACTGTAAACATCCATGAACTACATGCACTCTTATCTCCCAATTCAAAGGTAGTTGGCTTCAGAGACCAACAGAGATAAAACCACAAACACAACATTATGTTATTTGCTATTTACTTTCCATCATTTACCAACAGAGATCCATACCCAATTGGCAAGGGTTGTTGGTGATTTGTTGTTGGTTTTTTTTATTTGTACAAAATTGCAAGTTTGTAAAGTCACGTAGCTTTATGTTGCTAAGTCAACGGTAAATAAGAACAGCTTTGAGTAAGCACTGTACATCTGACCCATTTAAATGCTGGATCTGCTCTACAACACTGCTCAATGAAAAGGTTGGATGGGATCCTGGTGAGGGACGTGAACATCCCTGCGGCACGTCGAGTCCTGTTAAAAAGTTCTGGGAACTATTTCAGATGACATTTATGATCCTATATCTCTTGTCAAAAATCCTCTCTATTTCCAAATATTTCAAAGAAATCAGTAGAACAGAGTTCCTAGGAGGCGCTTCAAATTGGCATTGGTGGAAGCCAGGCACCTACGTATCATTAGGAGACAAACTATTCCCTACTCCTGAGTCTCTCAAGTACAGGATATTTGTATTTCTGCCATCAAATGAAAAAGGCTTTCCTTATTGTGGTGAATACATTCACATGTACTATAAGCTTAGCAACATACAGACCAAATTCTGCATTGTTCACATTCCCCATGCAATACATCTGAGACAATCAGAGCTCCACAGGAAAATAAATTTAGTTCTTTAAATGTGAAGTATACTTTACCTGGAACAGATGTTCTGGGTCTCTTAGTGCTAATTAAGTGTAAAAAGAGAGGAAGACTTAGAATGCATGTTTTCCCCTCACCTTCCTCCTCATGCATCCAAGAGATACTGTTCTGCAGCAATCTCAGGCCAGAAAAGGCCAGGCATCTTGTCTGGCCCAAGTTTCCCTGGTTCTGCTTTTGCATCCACCCAGATGCCCAGTCTGACCTAACTCTGGCTAGATCCAACTGAAATGACAGCGTAATCTAGAAATCAGCAAGGGATAGCTAGGCCTCCTATGTCCAAACAGGTAGGCATGTCCTGAACACACTTAACACACATCAACAGGGTAAAATAAAAATGCATCTGCTTGGTATTAGAGATGGAAGTTAGGGTACTAAGTAGCACCATCCAGCTTCCATATAACAGCCTAGCAGTTAGAGTTCTTCCCCAGAGAGCACAATCACAGGGCTGATCCCTCCTCGAGAAATTGTGGTATCATACAGTCAGGAATGCAAGGGTCAAAATACAGCCTGATCTGTCATCTAGTGTTTAGGGCACTCGAACAAGAGTCCCGGTTTTACACCTTACTCGCTACACTAATGCAAACAAACAAAAGAAATGCATGGACATTGAGTAAAGGGGTGGACCTTACAGCTTCCCATTCAATTGATTTAACTAGAGAGTCCCATTCCCTCTTATCTCTGCAGAGAGGGAATTTCAACAGGCAACACCTATCAGGAGACACCCAGGACTTCCTTCTCAGCAGCAGGAGATACTGCTTTGGCCCCTGCAACACAGGGACATGAAGAAACTGGTTCTCACCACTTTATCAGAGATAATTCCTACCTCCAGACTGCTGTAAAATGGATCAGAATAGCTTCCACTTCTTCCATCATAGAACATATCATAAAAGAGGGATGTCATCTCATGGATCCTGAATGGGTGACCAAATTTCTTTGCAGCTCTAGCTTTAACTGACCATACCTCGTTATTGTTAAGATTATGGATACACCACAACACTATAGCATTTCTTAGCAACTGATTCTCAAAGGAGATCATGTTTAGCAAGCGTTTAGCCATTCTGAGCTGAATTTGGTCTGTGCTCAGTTTCAGAGACCAAAACACCTAGCACAATATTTGGATTGCACATGAAAAATTACTGGAGGTGGACTTTAGAGCATGCAGTGGGACAGTATCCAGGCGTTACTGAGAATGCAGCATATGAACAACTTTAGTTTCCCTTGTCTTCCCCTTGACTTGTCCCAAAACTAGCAGTTATTAAAAGAAATCACTCTCTTATGCAGTAGGGCTACATTTCTAAGAGGGCAATGACATTCTGTGACTGTAAAAAGCACTTTTGCCTTCATCTAGTCAGATAAAGATAAATGAGCCTTGACAAGAGAGGACAGATGCCTCTCCAGACTATTCAAGAGACACATTTGGTGAATCTCTAACACAACACATACTGCTCTGCTGCTGTAACCACATTCCTGTGTCATGATTTGACAGGCACGTCTCTCAGCAGTAATATCAACTTCAGCAGCCCCTTGTCCCTTTTCCTCACTCTTTTTCATATGCTTTTTGGTGGCCCCCATTCACATTATGCTGGTGAGAGGTCTAGAGAACAAGTCATATGAGGAGTGGCTGAGGGAGCTTAGGTTGTTTAGTCTGGCAAAGAGGAGGCTGAGGGATGACGTTATTGCTCTCTACAAATACCTGCAAGGAGATTGTAAAGAGGTGAGGGTCAGCCTCCTCTCCCAAGTAACAGGTGATAGGACAAGAGGAAAGAACCTCAAGTTGCGCCAGAGGAGATTTAGATTGGATATTAGGAATGATTTTTACACTGAAAGGGTTATTAAGCATTGGAATGGGCTTCCCAGGGAAGTGGTGGAGTCACCATCCCTGGAGGTATTTAAAAGATGGGTAGACATAGTGCTTAGAAATATGGTTTATTGAATTTTTTTTGTCAGTGTTGGATTGATGATTGGACCAGATGATCTGAACGGTCCCTTACAACTTCGACAATTCTATGATTTGCCCATGTAGTTGCGCTTTCAGCCAAGTTATAACTGACTCGTGTTAAAAAACAGCCTATCAAAAAGGTTTAGCTTTAACACGAGGGCATTCATAGTTTGATCCAATCAGCACAACTCCACTATATACCAGTAAAAGGGGAATAGAAAGTAAACGGGAGGATAAGAGGAACCTCTTTCTGGGAAAGGTATGCCCAGTCTCCTCCCACAGCTTGCACCTTGCCCTCTGTCTGTCTTGCTGACACACAGCCCTATATGGTGGTGTCAAAAGCTAAACAGGTGACATACATGGTAAATTCTGTGTTATTAAACTGTCAGTTATACATATCAAGAGGCCTCTTGCTTCCCATACAGAAGGGGGAAAGACAGGCCAAAATCATAAACAGAGAACCTCTCTGCCACCTCACAGCACCACTGTCCCACCAAACTCCCATGCCCTCTAATGCTACTACAGTCGTTCTATTCTGCAGAACCACCCAGAGAGGCAATAAAGACAAACATTATTAAGAACTCTTTACCTCCAGATTTACTTTCCACTTTACCTCTCAATAATATTTTTTTCCATTAGTCAAATAATGGACAAAGGTGCGGAGAGAGGGAAGAGGCAGCCCTCGTTCAGAAATGCATGCAAGTACCAAAATGAAGACTACAAGTGACAAACTGAAGGTTCAAATACATAGTTAAAGAACGTTCTCCTTACAGCTCCAATCATTAAGTATCAGCTTCATTGTTTTTAAGAGCGTTTCACACTGCAAACAAAACACCACCCTTGCTCTTAGTCACAGAGATACAACCACATGACTTGAAACTAAGATATAAAAAAAAACAGTCCACCACCACATGGCAAAAGAGAGTAGTTTGCAGTTTCAACTTATTTTTTATACTTTTGAGAAAGTGGGAAAAAAAGCAAGACACAAACTAGGCTGCCTAAGGGAAAAGGAAAGAGAATAGAAAGCAAAGGATTGAATAAAAGACAAATCAAGGAGATATTTCTCCATCTATGGGTTGAAAGACTTCAGTAGTTGTTCAAACAATTAAGAGAAAAAAAAAAACAACTCAAAGCCTTTTTGCTTATGCACGCAGAACCCCACAAAGTTGTGCAAATGTAGGCAATATTCAAAATGTAATCTAGCATTTAGTTTGCATTTGAAATAACATTGTTTGCAGACTTTTCTCCCCTAAGAAATTTTAGGAGCCTTACCTTAGGGGACTGAAGGGTTTTAAATCTTGTATTAATTAAGAGTTTGGGGGGATTATTTTAAAGAAAAAAAATAATAACAACAAAAGAGCCCTTCATGGAGTAAGAGGTTATCATATCATTCTTCAAAGGTTTGGTCTCAAAGACTGCCACAATGGTAAAGACATGCAGCAGAGATGCTTCTTTGCATTTACTAAACATTGCTACTGAGCTGTATCTTCCGTTCAAGTTAATTCTGGCACATGAGCACAAGAAAACTGATAGAGAATTGACATATAAAGCATTGTAAGAAGGTGAACATTTACACAGGCACAAACCAAGAAAAAGATATCTGAGCCACTTTGCCTTTTAGCCTTTTCTATTCTCACTTTCTTGTTGCATTTTTGTAGGGAGTTAAACTTGGAGGAGATGGTACAACTGTAAGGGAGTATTTGGTCTATAAGATCCTGCACCTGTAAGCTCTCTGACATCAAGCCACAGGAGTGCAAATCCTCTCTCAGAGGCTCCAATTTCACAGACACTTTTGCAGCCAACATATGCCAGCAAGGCTAGCTGTAGAAGTCCTCCCACCACTGTTCTGAACAGCTTCCTGGTGTAGCAGAAGGGCTGGCCTCAACCCGGTTTGAGAGCAGTTCAGATAGCCTTTCTGTCACTGCCCAGTGACAGAAAATACAGTACAAGTTCCCTGGGTACTGTGACATGTGGTTTCCCAAACAGATATTCACATCTTTTCAAGTGCTAATACAAGGAAATCACCTCCAGAAGAAACTCAAGCAGTAAAAAGGAAAATATACGAGCAAAGAGAGTGGACTGAAGTCAGCGTCCCAGCTTTCTTCTGTTCTCCAGCTGATGGCAGCTCAGGACACTGTCCACCAAACCACATTAGTAGCAACCGCACTAGCGGACAAAAAGCAATGCAAGACAGGTTCATTATACGAACTGCTTCATTTGTGTGTCTTAGTTCTTGTGGTGGGACAGACTGCGATTATCACAGACAATCCTACTAATTTCCTATCCTTTCCACAGGCTCTCGGACAAGGAGTAAAGCCCCCATTATTCAAGTTAGCGCCTCACCACAAGTGCCCATCTTTATCAACATCAAGCCCAAGTTTTAGTCATTTAGATTTGTTTCACTCCAGGTGCTTCAGGCAAATCTACCACAGGTGCTACAGCTGCTGCGAGGATAACCACAAAGGCACAATCAAACGTTTCACCTTCTCTTACAAAAGGGAAATGTTTGCAGTTAAGCTAAGGATAAATCAAACACAAATAAAGGTAGCTTGAACCTTTACCCATTTAATTTTATTTCAATTCTTCAAAGAGAGAGGAAATTATTAGTAATTGGTAGTTTTTGCACACAGTTAAGGTGAAACACAGCCCTGCACATCCCACTTGTCTCTGCTTCTGACCCCACCAGCCTCCCTCTGCTTCTGTGGAACTGCTAAAGAACACCAAAACTTCATTTGCTTCTCCCTTCTCTGTTCTCTCCTTATCCCCATGGTGAGAAAGGGGCAAGAATAGGCTGATCCCAATGCCAGAGGATCCAATCTCACAGATTTTGTTCTTTTACTACTGAAATAATACAAAACAGGCTGACCACAAGGCTCAGCCTCTGATCCAGAACACAGATAGGAATTTACCCAAGTCATATAATAAACTAGGAGCAGAGATCAAGGAACAGATCTTCAGGCTTTACTACAATGTCTATATCTTGAGATGCAATTTTGCCTTCACCAGCTCTTCTTAATTTTATTTTTCTAATGAAAATAACAGTTAAAAATAATCCTACATATCAACATATAGCAAAATGTAATGGGAGGCTAGTTTCTTCGACAACTACAATGAGAGACTAAAGGCTACATCCAGTTTATGTTTAAGTACAGTAGAGTCTTCACACATTAGTTTTTTCTAGTATCACATAAGATTCTTTCATTACATATCAGTAAATTCATTTCATAACATAACAATAAAGTAACAGTCTTCTTTTTACCATATTTTATCCTATCACAGAGCTCACAAAACACAAGGCATCTTGTATTTAGCAGTGATGACAAGAAAATTCTTCCCTTCTCACCACCCCCTTCAGAAACAGGCACAGAGTTTGTGCTTGAACAAGATCTAACACAAGAGAAGGCCGACTGAAAACTCTATCTGCTACTACAAGAAATAGTGTGGTTATAAACAACCCTGAACTCTCATATTTATTATATTACAAAAGCACCACAAATCCTGAACGCTTTTATAGACTATGTGCAGCAGCAAGTAAACGCACAACTCACATACCAGAATTTTTACAGGGGAACAGTGAATTCTCCTGACAGGTTCCAAAATTAAGCCACCTTTCTCAAAAAAGGACCAATATTACCAGCCTCTGCACAAAGTATTCACATGTGCAAATGATACTTTTCCCCCCACCTTAAACTCATCCCTGATACTGACACTACCATTGCCACCCTACCTGTATTTCTTCCACAGACAGTCCTGAAGAAAGGAATGAGAACACATCTTCAGACCAAACCTCTCCCTGCACTGAGGACCTGACCACAGGACGAGCTCAAGGCCTGCTATGGCCACCACACCTCTCATTAGCTGGTGCTGGCTTTGGCACAGCTGGAGCTTGTTATGGCCCTGCCAGCTCCACCCTGCTGCTTAACAGCCTGCACCTGTGACCAGAACAAGGCCTCATCCCCTCCTAATGTCCCTCCAGACCTGCTTGGAGGCAAAAGCCTCCCAGGCCCAAGTACAGAAGGAGGTGGGTGACCTCCATGTCGAGAATCGCTACCAGCAGTAAAAAGTACTATGAGTACTGCAGTCATCCCTAAACAGGGAAAATAGCTTTACATACGTAAAGGTTGAACGAGTAAATCGTTAAGGCACTGCATGTGGAACAAGGAACACAACTTTTCCTCAGCACGAATGGTGTTAGGTGGTGCTGGTGGTGAGATAGGCTGGACACACAATGTGTCCAGGTGATGTTGTATGCAGGGTGTTTGGGCAGAAAATGAAACCCTCAGTGAACGAAAAAGAAATGCAACCTCTTTTCTGTTTTTGATCTGAAAGCTCTTCACAACTCAGCTCCCCTCACCTGCTGTGATCTTTCTCCTATTAAAAGATCAGCCCTACTCTTTGCTCTGCCAACACGTTGTTCCCTTGCCAATGCTTTTGCTTCTTCCCAGACTACCTTTTACACAAAGAATCAACTCTTGTTTTGTAAGCATCATCTTCAACATCTCTCTCAGCTCTCTGTAATGCAAGTTGAGCACTGCAGTGTGCTGACAGCTATGACTGCAGAGACAGGTTTTGAATTTGCATTTGCAATCACAGCCCCTCTAGCCTTCCTTTGCTTTTCTTTTCTACCTGCTTGCTCTTCCTTTTAGATTAGAAATGGACTTTAGGGCAAGAACTAACATGTTACCTAAAACACAGAATGTGAGTCAAATTCAGGAGAGATGTAAAGATTATTCTTCAGTTACAAGTTAGTCATTGAATGGTCATTACAATATTATAGTTTTCACTGCCATGGTATGGTGTGCGTGTGAAACATCACAGACGCTTCATGCTCAGGGTAGAGAAAAAACACAGGGCACAGAAAATTACCTGAGATATTTCAGGGTGGACATTACAGGATTTCCATGTGGACATTTCACAGACAGAATGGAGGCATCTGGAGTTGACCTAAGTAGAGTGCTAGATTTTGGTTCATATAAACAGCAGTTCCTTTGGTGTCTTTGCACAGTTAGCACACTACTTCAGAAACAGAAAGATGTGATGTCTGCACATACTTACCACACTGTCAGACCCTGAAAAGCACTGATACAGATTGCTGAGTAGAAACTCTGAATCACTGCAAAGCAGCCAAACTGATGCTCACTTTGCCACTCCTAATTATCATTGCATAACACACAAAAGCAAGAGATGACAATACATGCTTTTGAAAACATATCACCATAGCAGATGTCTTTTCCATTGTACTTATACCTATTGTACACCCAACAATGAAATCATCTGTCACTTCAGCTATCCTCAGGAAAGAGAGTTGTATATATTCACACTGACATGTCAAGCAACAAGTAAATTTGATGGATATCAGCAATATTAAAACTTACAATAAGAGGAAAAATTGTGCCCTTCTAGATGCTTGTAAAAAAATTCCTTCTTTTTATAGCTTTCAAATTTCAATTGGCCAGAGAAAAGCACAGGAAGGGGACAAAAAATAAAAAAGGACATGACCAGCAGCACACTGGAGAAGACACACGATTAAATCCTGGCTAGATGCCTCCGAGTACTGCAGTCCAAATAACATTGTTAAGAGCCTCACTTATTCAAATGATGGAGCTCACAGGTCTCTAGCTGGCCCACCACTCCTTTACTCTTCCCAGGGCAGGAATATCACCAATACTAGGAATACTGGCCCAGCCCAACTCTGCTAGTGACCTGCACCTGTGAAGCAAGTGTGTAGTCGTCCTCACCCTACCCCAGGCTCCTTCTGCCTCCTGGCAGGAGAGAATGGTTCATACACTCCAGGGGGGCAAGGCAGGGCAGGCTGAAAAACAAGACCCTCAAAGTGTGCAGAGGTCAGAGGAAGCAGCTGCTGGGCTCTCACCAGCAGCACAAACTGACAGAGAGAATAGCATGCACAACCCATCAGGAAAACAGTCACCAGTCATCTAAAAACAGTAGGACACTAAGTGCCAGGGCTCTTCTCATCCTCTCCCAAGCTGAGGTAAGAGATCCTCATCTCACAGTCTCAAGCAGAAGGGAGAGGTATCAGAGTCTTGACCTTATTTCAGAAAAAGAGGATGAAATGGTCCTTCCATTAACAGGCTCAGTTTCTTCTCTGAGGGTTCTGGAGTATGTACAGCCCAAGCATACTAGGACCCAGGGCAACTGTATTTGAGACTTTCTTGTCTCAAAGTCATAAGTGTGAGGAATCACCCTAGCAGGAGACTTAATCCGGTCTGTTCTTTATTTACATGATATACAGTACCATCAGAGAATGAAATCCCCACAATGTAGTTTTTCATTGGTAGTTGCACTATCAATATGGATTTCTTAATTTACAGGTGAGTTTGCAAGGCCAATTCATCTCTTTCCACTTTGAATCTTGAAACACACTTCTTATTTCCAAAGAACTGCAGAGGACTGATCAGTAGTCACAGCAGCAACCGACAAAACTACAAGTGCTTGGAGTAATTTTTTCCCCCCTATTTGCATAGATCTACTTTGAAAAAGATTTCAAAGAGTCGATTAGTATTTGGTCATTGGGCATCTGTGACAGAAGATGACTAAGTGAATCAGTAGTTCCTTTAGCTTATAATCACTCATTGTGGGTATTGGGTAGCAGTTGCACAAAAGTGTATGGCTACTTTTATTGTACATGGAAACGAGCTTTCAAAGCAAACTGAGGGACAAATGTTGCTGCTCAGAATGCCCATTAGCCTTCTGATCAAATGTCTCTTTGATATCCAAAGTGGTGCCGTTCCAAGAGCACATGCTATTGACTGCAATGCTGTGAAAACTGGCTGGCTCACATGCAGGATTGTAATTTTGGTAAATCTGTTTCCTTTAACATACTTTTTGCAGCGAGGAGGAAAAGGGGTTGTGGGGCAGAAAAGGGGTGTGAGGTAGCAAAACAAGGCAGAGTGCCAGCATTTTCTTTCAGTCAGTGTTTGTACCTATTAATGCATTTTGCCAAATCAAAGAGATCAATTACTGCACTGTTTCTGGAGTCTGATGCAACTCTTTTTGCTCACTCCGAGCCTGCAGTCAGCTGGTATCATTTTGCAGGCTAGGAGAGCTGTGATTTACAGTCTGGGGGGTATGAACTCAACAGTTGGATCACAAGTTTTGGAACTTTCAAAGCACAACATTGGGCATCTGTTCATTCAGGATGCATTTTGACAGATGGCAGTAGCCAAGAAAATTCACCCAGCCTTCTACCTCCATTAAAAGTTGGCTGGTGGGTAACTACTGCTCTGTGTTTATATCTAGTTGGTAGTATCATCATTGTTCTGTGCTCCTGTCATGAAACAATTTCTTCTCTGCTCCTGCTGTGAATGACACTGAATGAATTGTATTATCTTAGCCAAAGTCACAGCAGGCACTGGGTCAACGGGTAAAAACTGTCCGATATAGAAAGAAATCTCACCCAACAGCTCAGCCTCCAGCTGTTGACATGAATAGGAGAAAAAAAAATAGAAAGATAGGGGAAGAGACAAAATTAAGTTGAAGGGAAAATAAATTAATAATATAAGTGGGAAAATAACCAGGAATGGACTAAAACCAAAGCAATGCTCACAAAACAGAGAGAGTGTTTCCAGTAGGTAACTTTGAATTTCCACATTATTGAGGAGAATTGGATGCAAATAGCTTAGTATTTTTGCAGGGCTCTTAGAAGTACTGAATTTCACATCTTGCATCCCTCCAGTTCAGTGAATTTGAGCTCTCTATTTCTTCTGGAGACCTGAGGATGCTATGCACCTCACTGACCAGGCTCTCAGTTCTCTTACTTTAAACAATTGGACCCAACCTCCCATCATTGTACTATCCAATGCTGCAGCTGACAGCTTGCAAAGGGCTGGTAAATCCCCATCCCAGTCCATGGTATTCACAGATACAAAGATTATTTCCAGCAAAGCAACTTCTAGTTCATCAGCTCTTGGTGAAATTCTAAGCATGCTCAATTCTTCGAATATTACTGCAGAGGTACAAACTGATGATCTATGATACTTCCCTAGAGTCTCCGGGGTCTACATCTTGGAAAATAAACCCTAGAATGTCTCTTTCTAAAAAAAAAACCAACAAAAAAACCCCCACAAAATCCCTTTACTAAAAATGCTACAATTCTGTCAGCCCCATAATTTATTACTTTTCACATCCAACAAATAGGAGAGTGTGTGCTGATCTGTACCATTTCTGCAAGCCCATGGGATCTCTTTGGGAGACTTATAAGCATAGCAGGTATGTGTGCCTGTGATCGCACAGTCCCTGCCATAACTCTGGGTTCTGGTCCAAGCATGAGGGCTACAGGGAATATGCTAGTAGACCATACCTAGTTGGGTGACGCTATTCATGTCTGTTCAGCCCTGGAGGGATCGTAAGCTGCTTGCCTGAGGACAAGACATTCTTGACTGGAATCACTGGCAATTCTTTCCTGACTTTTGTTGGGTGGGTCATTTTAACTTTTATATTTTACCTCAATTCCCTGTTGAATTTCCCCTGAAAAATGTGGTTAATGGCTTTTTTTTAAATCCGCCTTTCAAGAACTTAATTTTATACCTCATTTGAATGGCTACCTTTGAACTGCTACTTTTTCAGCAACTGCATCCTCTAATTTATCATGCTGGTACTGGATCAGCACTGGTTCCAAGACAGGGAAACACCCCACTGATTCACCAGCCTGGTTTCCTGCAACACAAGATTGTCCTTCAGTTTTTTTCACCTTTGCAATCATGTCCCCTGAGTCCGTTTGGTTAAGAAGTGGTAAAGTGACCTGAGATGAACTGCCCACCCCCACCACCCCAAAGAAGAGTCTTTCATCTTTCTCCCACTTTGCCATTCCCAGTTCCACAACACCACCACTTGACTTCAGTCGTCTGCCATGCACCCACCCCTTTAATGAACTAATTTAGCCTTCTAAAATGGCAGAGAACTTACTCATGAAAAAAAGTGAATTGTTTCCTATCAGGTGAGTGAGCTGGGTTGTCTCAGAAGAGGTCAGGCAATTGCCAGAGCCAGCACAAAGCCAGCCATGCAAAGAGGCAGGAAGGGAGAGTGCCCTCTTCGTGCAGTGGAGCGTGCTAAGTATGCTCTACACATTGCCAGTAGGAGGGTGGGTGCTGACCTACGCCATTTCCCACAAGAGCGTTTCATGGAACCGATAAGTGGAGAGGAGGAATGAAGTACAGCACCTGGCACACTTGAATCCCTGCTGGCAGTGCTCACAAAGTTGGGATCACATGGCTGGGAGTAGGGAGAGATGGGCAGGATCACCCCTTTCAGCATGATACAACTATGAAGACCTTCTGGGAAAATAAAAAAAAAAAAAATTTTGCAAAGCACCCCTTTTGTCTTCTTGGTTTATCAGTAACATGCTAGTTTTCTATTCTGAAAAACTGAGGACTCGGAGTAGGAAGAAATCTGAGTGTCGATACATTAAAATATAGTCTGAATACAGAAAATATTTCCTTAGAATAATTTTTTATCTTCTACATGGAAGTTAATGAGTTAATAAATAGATATCATATTTGTTTTGTTGCATTGTTTTGCTTTACTGCCTTTGAAGTATGAAAAGTTTTTCTTGCTTGGCTAAATGAACAGGAAGGACAACACTGAAAAATCCCAGTGTGTCCTTTTGGTGCAGCATCATGACGGCAGTGGGCTAATAGCCACAGACTGGCACTGTAATTCTTCACCTGATGATCTCCTACCTTTTGTTGATGTTTCCATCATGAAGAAACACACACGTTTTCCTTGTATGAGGCCATATACAACACAAATAACAGAGGTTCACTCTATTTTATACTAGAACAACCCACCTCAGCTTTTTGGCGGGAAAAGCCTAGCACACTAACTGCCCTGCATTTCTAACACATTGGCTGTAAAGCCTGGATTTCCTGCAGCGTTTCAAAAACATTGTACTACTGCATTCAAAAATTATGACCTTCCCTTGAAAAGACCAGAATGTGAGAGCCTTATGAACATACAATTTGTAAGTAGATGGTGGCTGACTGGTAATTCTGATGGAATCATAGAATCATAGAATAGAATCACAGAATGGTTTGGGTTGGAAGGGACCTTAGAGATCATCGTGTTCCAACCCCCCTGCCATAGGCAGGGACACCTCCCACTAGAGCAGGTTGCTCAAAGCCCCATCCAGCC
>JAOXNO010000024.1:29524279-29567471 GCA_028565335.1 Limnodromus scolopaceus | reverse complement strand
CTGGACACAGTACTCCAGGTGGGGTCTCACAAGTGCAGAGTAGAGGGGCAGAATCACCTCCTGTGACCTGCTGGCCATACTTCGCTTGACGCAGCCCAGGATGTGGTTGGTTTTCTGGGCTGCAAGTGCACATTGCTGGCTCATGTTAAGCTTCTCATCCACCAACAGAGAAGAGACCATGTGGTGTGTTTTCCACAGACACGACAACCTTTGATTTTTTATTTAGACGTGCCTCTAGTATAGGTCAAATTGTGGATAAACACCCCAGATTAGCTTTAAACTAGATTGTTCTTTACTCCTAGCAATGTAATCAGCAGCCACGTTGATTTCTCAGCCGATTGTAAACTCCTCTCCCTCAGGTGCCAGATAAATATTTGAACATGAGGCGACACTGCTGAGGTAATGGTACCCACGCTATTTAAAAGTACCTTGGGCATAACAACTTAGAAGCACAGGCATCCACTTTGAATTCTTCTTGTTCCCTCCTACGCTTAGCTTCTATCCAAGATTCACATTTCCTCCCTCGATCATCTTTCAACAATCATCTCACCATTCTCTTTGATCATTGGAAACCTCCCGCATCCCAAGGGGATTTTTCATTTTGGACTGCTACTGCGTTTTCTGTCTTTTCTAGTCTCACCTACTTGCTCGTCAGTCCTCCTGCTGCCATTAAAATAACCCTCCTGTCCTTCCACTCAGTTCTCTGAGTTCCTCCGACGACTTCCCGTTTCATGCCAGAGCAAGCTCAAATCGCGTGTCTGCTCACTGCTGGCACTGCACGGCCACCGCCTGCGAATGCCTGATAGCGTGTTAACGAGGTGCTCACACACGACAGCCATGTCTGGTTTACATATTTCCACTGGGAGCTCTGCAAGGGTGGGTGTTTTCCCAGCTGCTAGGCAGGAGGTGGCCTCAGCAGTTTCCCCACAATCAGCAGTGCATCTCAAGGTCTTGCATTCTTCCACTTCCAGATTCTTTCACTGAGGAAAGCATGTTTACTGCTAAGTACAATTTTGCCTTAGTAATGTATGGTTTCCAGCAGAATTCCTGGAATCTGCTGTTTACAAGCAGGGTCAGAGGTTACAGAAATACTTTCAATTTGCATATGAGGGATATACCAGGAGGTTTTTTGCCCATGCATAGTGTCTAAACTATATGACAACTGCTTTTTTATTGGTGTTGATAACTTCACTGGCTCTGAAATCAACTTGTTCAGCTGTGTGGGAAATTCAAATTATTGCTAGGCAGCTCAGTAAATGAAAATGAATACTCTCCACTCCTCTTCATCACCCAGACTCTTCTCCCAACACAGGCAGAAATATTAACAAGAACAAAAACATCAGTAAAGCTCTCATATTTGAAGTCTTGCAGCTGGTGATCCTCTCTCAGCGCGTCAACTAAATACATGGTGGCAGCATTATTATCCACTGCAAAATGCTCCTGTGGTGTATTACTTTTATCCCTGAGCAAGCAAATGAGACAAAGGACTGAGATGAGCATCTTGACAGTTCACCACAGCATGGGCCTCTCAGAAGGCGAATGGCTGGCCGCACACAGGCTTTCGGCAGGGATGTGTTGAGAGGATGTTGTATGTTAAGTTGACTCCATCTGGAGGAAGGAGATTTCTCTGGTGGTATTAAAGACTGATGGTTTAATGCTGCTTTTGTAGCCCTTCAACTTGTCAGAATAATGGTGTTCTGCACAGTTTTCCATTTCTTCTCCCACTGAAGTCAGTATGTGTCAAACTGCTGCCTGACCACGCCAGCACAGGTGATGTGCAATGGGAGGCGGGGTCACAGTAATTTCATATCTGTAGTGCAAGATGACTATGCAATTAACAATACAAGGGACTCGCTGTAATGTGGACTTTGGGTGAGCACTTTATGTCCCATATTTGGTAGACTCTACGCACCGATGATTTTAGGGGGCTGCCTCTATGACCAGAGATGCTTTAAATGGGAATACACATCATAGACTGTATTTCAGAGTGCCCAAACACAGAGGTTTGTGGTGACAGCTGCTTAAAAAGTTGGCCCTGTATCTGGAATTGGAAAAGTATAGAAAAAAAAGTAACTAATCTGTTCTACAACACCAGTTTTCCAGCGAGAACCCTGCACTACGGGAGGCCCGGTCTTGGGATTGCCCAGGGCCTCAGTTCACCAGCCAGGAGGTTGTGTTTCAGGGATTTCACACAACCCTGTACCTCAGCAGAGCAGCATCATAGACCATACACAGGCCTCATAACAGCAGAGTTCAGGATCTAGGAAGTTCAGCTCCTGTCCTTTACAGAAGGATATTTAGAGTGCAGTTGCAATGCACTAGCATGTAAGGGGTTAGCATATCATCTAATCACAGAAAAAATGTCTCCACATTATTCCAACAAGTAAAGTTTAAAGGTCTTAAGTTTGCTTCTAAACAGGACAGTGATCCCCACCCGCACATAAACATTTACCTAAGGGAGATTTGCATAATCTCTTTGACCCTCAATCTGCTCACCTTAATCAACCACATCATTATTTAGAAAAATGTGCCTTCATGTGCCTGATATCTTTGCCTACTTCTCACTGCTCATTAACCAAAAATCAACAGAAAATGTTCTTTTTTGATGTACCAAAGACTCTGAGTAAATAGATTTCCTAGAACACTTTGTGTGGGTGTGACCATGTTTCAATAAAAAGCTTATCCCATTGTAAAACCAAAAAACCCACCTCCCTTATGCATCAGCTACTGCATCTCACTGCACACAAGTTCTGACTGTCTTTTAGTTTAGCAACTGAAAAGAGGAATGAAGGGGACTGCAAGCAGCCATGAAGTCCTTTCATGGGAGACCACCAGCAGGTATTTAATGAAGCGTGGTTTGAAAACACCTTGTGCTCAGAAACACCAGTACAGTGAGGGCACTGACTAGCTTCACCCATGCTCTTTTCTTAGCACTTCTGTTAACCCTGTACTAACACAGTAAGAAACAAATCATTATCGTAGCAAATAGTTTCAGTTTGCTGATTCGTAAAATGGGCATAATAGCATCTCTCCCTTTGCACAATTTTGACACCTCAAGCTCCATGCCACTCGTGTCGAGGAAAACAGGAAGTTGCTTATGCAACTGCACTCATTCTATGTGAAAGCACCAGTAACAAGTGCATTTTTGACATTTAGATACACTACCTCGTGTTGATATTCCAGCCTCTCCCTCTCTGTAACTGTCACCATCCGACAGACATATTTGAGCAGCAGTATATTTACTGTCATTCAAAGAATATCTGGCCTATTCCTAAGAGGTCTTCAAGGGTATAGCTACATAAGGTGACCAAACTAACCTAGCAGCTCATGTACACCAAAAGCAGGACTCCTGTTCTTTACTTTCCCCCTTGCAGCACCAATCCTGATGTGTGGCACTTCTGGGTAACATTTTGTCTTAATAGGTTTAGAGAAATGAGAATATACATTGGCACAGAGGAGCATCAGCCTGGCACTAACTCTTGCTGTTACTAGCAGCTTTAATCTTATCTTTGTGCTACCTCCTGTAGCACATAAGACACTAGATCAAACTGGTAGTACGGGATGGTGATGACAAGTGCATGCAATGCTCAATTCAGTTCTCAATCCAGTGCCCAAATCGGCAATAGACTCCAGGTCACTGACTTTCTTCCTAACCGATTTTTTTTCCGAGGATTAAACATCTGCGTATAAACGTAAAAGTTCTTTAATGCTTTTCCAAAATTTTGGACAGTCTTGCATAATGATTTCACAATATTTATAGTGGCAGCTTGTGTTCCACCTCAGGCTGCTGCTCTTATCTCCTGCTTCCACAGCAATGATGAGGTAAAAGGAAAGATGGAGTGGAAACTGTTTTGGTACATATATACGTTTTCCCAATGTGCTAAGAAAACCTTTATCTTGCTCCCCTTCATTGTAGCTAACATGTCAAAAGAAGGGCTATTCAAGAAAACAGTAAGAGCCTGTATTGATAGGAGGGGAGTAGAGCATGTCCTGTATCTTGATTTTGGAGAAATATTTGTTGCACACAATGTTCTGATAAGTAAGCTAGGGAAAGACAGTCTAAACATAGGTATGTTGGGGCACAAAAGCAGTAGGAAAACCATACTTAGAAGGCAACCATCAAAGGTTTACTGCTAAAATGAAAGTCTGCACCAGGGCAACATTTTGCACTGGTTAAATTCCTATTTAACCTATTTTCATTATGTCCTGGACAGAACCTGTTTTCATTATGACTGGAGAATCTAATAGTGAGTATGCACATTAGGTTTACAACTGACACTGATCTGGGAAGGCCTGTGAAATAATTGAGAACAAACTTGGATTAAGAAAAAAAGATGTAAAAATGAAACAGAAAACAAAACAGAACACACTAGTCATCGTAATCATCCAGGTTGCACCCACATAATGAATATTACACGTAATTCTACCTCCTGTCTTCAAAGGAGATACAGTAGAACCAAAAATGATTCAGAGCAAGTTGACGTAGATGACCAAAAATATGGGATGTGTCTGTATGAAGCCTCTTTACAGACAGGGGTAGACTTTTCAGTCTGAAAAAGAACTGGCTAAGGAAGGATGCATCAGTTACCTATAAAATTCTGAGTGGCATGAAAAAAGTGAATAGCAAATGATTATTTATCATCTTTCAAAGGAAGACTCAGGCAGCATAAGATGGAATTAAGACTGGGTCAGAATAAACAAAAGGAGACAATTTTTAACATGATTACTTGAGCTGTGTAGCTTTTCCTACAGAATATTTGCATGCCAGAAGATGACATTGTTCAAAACCTGATTAAGTTAATTCAGAGATATTAAACATAATAAAGACATGACCACCCACTTCATAACATCATGGAGTCAAACTGCTGGAGGCAGAATACCATCTCATGCTTTCTTTTTCTCTACAGGTTTTTTCAATCTGTTATACTTTTATACTGCTATAGCTACAATCAAAGCTGATTTCTTGATTTCTAATCAGTGCACATGACTGCTTAAGCTACTGACAATTGCAAAGAGCAGGGTACCTGACCTGAGCTGTTTGGTTTGATCCAGTACGGCTGCTCACACCTTTTGCTTATACGAATACCTTACTTACATGACTCAGATGAAAAATTTCTTGTTCTTAAAAGAGATCCACTCTGATTAACTCATTCTCGTTTTCTCCTCATGCCTGGGACAAAGCACGTTCACCCAATGTGTTTTTTAATTAAGGAACTGTTTTGCTCAAATAGTGTATCTAGATGAAGACCCAAACTGAATTTCTGACGCTTCTTTGAGTTAGGATTTGTCAACCTATTCAACACTTCAAATCATTATTGGATTATTATTCTGATTTTGATCATGTTGTTTAGGTGCTTATCATACTGTTTTACTTATGTACCTGACCAGACTACTTGGAGGCTAAAACCATTTTTGATTGCAAAGTGATCTAACATGCCCTGCATGGAAAGCCACAGAAGCTTTCTTCTGTGTGAAGCCGAGTGAAGCCGAGACTCTCTCCCTGAACTTTTAGCACCACATTTACAGCATGGACAGTCAATCAGACTGCAGCTCATTCCTCTTCAAAAGAGGAATGCTTTCTTTCCAAATTTTTCATCAGCAAGGATAAAAATTCTTAATAGACATCTGTAACAGCATTACTAGAAAGCACGATACAGATTGATATATCTGGAGACCTGTGGTGTTTGTAAGATGATAGTTAGGATCTCTGTGTGCTTTTAAGGTTGCAAAACATACTCAGAAAATCAAGATGTTACGTAGTTTAACTGGTAAAATCTCTGTGACAAAGCTTACGCTAATGCTGTTAACACACAAGACTTGGAATATGCTCATAGGCACCAAACACATTCAGTGACTTTAAGAAGGCTCAGCATGAAGGAAAAAGAAAAGGAGGTTTATGCAGAAGCTGCAGTTTGAGCAGAAACCACTCTTCAATTAATTTTCTTTCTATTTTATTTTATTTTTTTAAGCTAGTTAGTATACCTACTAGCTAGGTATGCTAACTGGAGAGTGTTAACTGGAATTACTTCCAGAGTATGCTGATAGCTGATCTATTGAAACAGAAGTTAAGAATGTTCGACCATGAAAACATAAAGTATCTAAGGTGCAAAAAACCCCATAATGAAATACTGAAATATTTCAGACAATGTCACATTGACAGATTAAGTTAAATAAATAATTTAATAAGCTCTATGACCCTAAATAATTAACCTTATTCATACTATGAATCCCTCTAATCAATCCAATTAAAGACTAAAGCAGTCTCACATGTTCGTACACAAAGTGCCCAACTGAAGTGAGTTTTAACAATGGAGCTAAGCAGAGTGCTGGGATCAGTCAGAACTTAGTGACCATTATGTAGTTCATATGCAGAAAAAGTCTGTAAATTCTGTAAGCTTGGTGGTTTTGAGGTAAATGTTATATTGCCCAAGATAAATAGTGTTCACGCGCTGTTACCTGTGCTTCTCTTGGAGTGTTTAGTGCTTCACAGATGAGGCTCTTGTTAGCAAATCCTTCCTTTGCAAGATATCCACTCCTAAAAGGTAAGCTCATGATATTTTGTACAGCATGCAACAGGAAAAATATTCATCCTTCATCTTTCTTTCTTTCTTTCTTCCTCATTAGGAAATACTCAGGAAAACTTTTGGGAAAAAAAATAAGATTTAACATCATTGTATTTATTAGGTTCCGAAACAATACACATTCACATCCTTTTGAATACAGTACATTTGGCACAGTAATAATGTTTACGATGAAATAACACTAATGAATGGCAAGAGATTCAAATTACATCCATAAGAAAAAAATTCTGTACAAATAAATCCTCACAATAAAAAAAAAACCCTACCCCCCAACTGAATACATTTTATATTTAGCCAGAACTATTCTGCACATAATTTAAAAAGAGGTAATTTGTAAGCCTTTTATTGGAGAGAATTATTTTTCACCCTATGGAGAAAAACATGTTTCCATTTTTTAATAAAGTCTATTTGGGAGGAAAAACAAGAAACAATTGATTCTTTATAATTATTATTATTAATAATAATCTTTTTGGCATTTTGCACTCATTTTACAAAGAAGAAACAAGAAAGATTTTACAGAACAGGCAGAAATGTAACAGAATGTCCATTTTTAAGAATTATCTTTAAAAAATGTTCAAGGTAACAGACAAACCTTCTGATGTAAACCCAATGCAGAGGATCTAACTATTTATATTGAAGAAATATCTGCCCATGCAAAAGTTTTTATCTCCTTCACTTTTCTCTTAGCATCCTAGCAAACATTGCAGGTGCCGAGGCCTGAAATACAAACATTTGCTAATTATCTTCACGTTAGAAACGGGAATACGGACTACATAGTTTGCTTACAAAAGCTTTATGGGACACTTTTATTCCTTCAAAATAAATGCTCAGAGTTTTGTGTAAAGGCCTCTTGTTGTACAAAGAGTAGTGCACTATCCGGTAACTCATCTTCCTGCCAGTCTACTCACCTATGGAAAAGAACGCTTTAGCATTGTGATCAGTTCTTGCCTGGGTGTCAAAAGCTAACCGTGATGAGAAATAAACAGAGCCAGTGGCGAGACACAAATTGATGGGCAGTTCTACAATATATTTCTAAAAGAGAAAGAAATTTAAACATTGAGATGATGCAATCATTAAGATGTTTCTGTGCTGGTACTCAGCTCCAGAAGCTAGTCTTTTCCCAGTACAAAAGATTACTGAAGATAAATTAAATTAAACTAAAGGCTTGATGCATTATTACACCTGTAGGCCAGACAACACATTAATTGATATATCATAATATTTAATATTTTGAAATCATCATAAGAATATATATAATAATTACACCTGAGTTTTAAAAACAAAACAAAATGGAACTGAATGTTGCTATCAGTAACAGGCTATGAGCAGCCAGACGCAAAACTGACACAAACTAACTCATCTGCTTGAGCCCGAGATTATCTCTTAAAGCCAATGATTCACACTTTGTCCACCACAATTTGTAACATTCCTTTCTCTTTCTGAGCTCTATCATGTCATAATAGAGTTGAAGAGAACTATACAAGAGATTTAGTATAGCTTAATATATGTCTACATCTTTTATAACAAAAACCTCATCTCTCTGACAGTAACTTGAACCAATACACATACAAGAGTATTGCACATGGACATTATTATAATTATTCTTTCATAGACTAACATTTTAATAGTATGCCTGAACATGCAGCAGTTGATACCTCTATATTCAATGAATTCCACAGGCCTTGCAGCAAACACTATATACAAAATCTCACCTGTACAAAAGGCAAAAAAGCTTCTTTAGTGCCACTTTGCCAATCACAAGTATATATATTTTTGTGCAGCTGGAAATCCATGTGCAACAATTAAAATGGATTCCAATGACCGCTCACTCAGTCCAGTAAAATATATAATAAAATGACCTCAGCGATACATGTACACAAAAAAACCCCAAAAAAACCAAAAACCAAACCACAGGGTACTCCTGGAAATATAAGTACATAACACTGTTAGCGTATCTACAGGAGGTAACTTCACATTAGTAATATTGTCCACATGAGTTACCATTTCAATTCATACACAAAAAAACTCAATTTACAACTTTCAATAATGTCAGTTTGTGAATGTTTGATCTTCAGTTTTTTAACACACTTCCACATAATGCATGTGTAGCCTTATTTTGTGTCTTTTAAAAGCAGATTTCTCTTTAGATTTTAAACATAAAAAAACAACAAACACAGTAGTATTATGGTTTTGTAAAAGTGTGCAAAAGTAACACACTGCTGAGAAAATAAATATAAATAAAAAATTATTTATCAACTTAGCTACAATGGAAAAGGCAAATTTATAATGTTTATAATTAATTTTTAATGTAAAATTAACTGTAAACATTTGCAAGCTTGCCATCACATTAATGGTTCATTTAAATGGATATTAAATTTGGTAACATGGATAGTATACCCAATTGCCTGAAAAACTGTAAAATGCCTATACATAGCTGTGCTGAATATAGGCTTTTTATTCTTTAGCCCTTTAATAACTATCCATATAGTATCTATTTCTTGCTTTAAATAAAATTTCAGTTATCTTTGTGACTCTTCTTATTCCTAAGAGTTTTCTGTAAATTGTATGAGGAACTTCATTGAAAGTTTTAATCGATGTGCCTCTTTTTCTGGAGAGCTTTATTTTAAGTTTGTACCTCACCACAATAAATTCATAATTCATTACACCTCCACAAAGGCAGACTTCTTTGCTTACCAAAGGGCAACATATTACTTATTTGTTCCACATCTAAATACAAATCTCACCTTAACCACCAGTGCAGAAGAAACAGTTCTCACGTTCTTAGTTTAAATACATATGATGATTACAGAACATGATCTGCTAAATTGCTTTTAATAGTGTGGCTTCATTTTCCATGGAAAAGATGCAATTTTGTCCTCTGGGGAGATCTTAGGAATAAAAGAAAAGTTGCAAATATACGGCAGTGTGTTACATCTACAATTTCTGATACAAAATTATTTTGCATTGCTTTGTGAGACAGAAATTAAGAGTGCTTTCAGGTCAGAAGATTAAAGGAAAAAAACAATAAATATATACTTTAATTGGGGATATGGGCTCAGGGTAAGAGAAGTAGTTTTTGATCTACTGAGTCTCAGGAATTTGACGATCTCTTCAGAATCACTTCTTGCAGCATCGTTCGTCTGTCAGCCTAATGTTGACTATGGCAGTAGCTCTTCTCCAAAATAAGAGAACCCTTTAAATTCTTCTTGATTGATTTGTTTTATAATTGCCTCGTCCACTAGCGTTAATACTGGTTCTTCTCGTGTAAAGTCTTGATCAAAGTTATTTACATCCCTTTTGGTTTTCTGAGAAGAAAAATACAAATAAGGTGAATGGTAAAACAGCACAGTCAAATAAAAGGCGCTCTCCCTTCTCTCCATCCCCCCAAAAGGCTGAATTTTCTGGAATGATTGAAATAAAAGAGGAGCTACTTGACACAAAGAATAACAGACGTATGAGAGAAGCTACAGGAGCAAGTATTATAAATGAGTTCAGGAGAGGCCACAGAAGCAGTACTATAGATGAGTTCCCAGAGACTCACTGGTCTCTGACAGGCGAAGGAATAGCAGTATGATGATAAAGCAGGAAGCTGAGACTAAGACTAGTTTAGAAAAGGCTTTGGCATAGTAGGTGGTACGGCTGTTTCCTCTTAGATTTGAACATAATGATATCTCATTTCAGAGGCACAGAGTGAACTGATTTCCCCACAATATAGCCTACTGTTTCAACTCTAAATTAACTGTTTCTTTATATCTGGCTACATTCAGCTTTAAAATCAGATGTAGACCTCACAACACCCCTCATTCCAAAATCGTTGAGCTCTGCATTGGCAACTCAGATTTCCTAATGCAGGCAAAGGTCATTCAAAGCACCATGGCAAAGTGTGAAATTCTGGCTCCAGAGAAATCCACATCAGAACTCTTCTTTATGTCAACTCTTCTTTAAGGCATCAGGATTTCCCCATTGAAGTCTAAAGCACCTCGGTCTTTCAGTGAAGTTGGGCCAACAAAGTACAACTGTACATGTTGTGGTTGGGATAAGATGTATTAACCAGAGACAGCCTTGGCGAGGCCGACTCGTCCTCAGGGCATACACAACAGTGACTATCTGTGACCACTTACATGTAAAAAGCTACAGGGGAAAACATTCTACGTGGTCATTCCCTTGAAACGTGCACTATTCATGTTTTCCATGTCAGCAGCGTATTTCAGGCATGTACACATTCAGGGAATTGGAAAAACAATTTTCTTTACACAGTCTCTTCTCTCTTTGCTTCATGAAATCTAAGAGTAACCTGAGTGACACTTAATGGAGGCACTGTGACACATTGAAAAGTAGCTTTGTGTCCAACCTGCATGTGTCTGAGATTAAGATGATACCAGAAATAAAATAGCTATTTGACTTCCAAAGTAAAATGATAAAATCATAAAGTGATACATCATAAAGTACATTAATGTATTCCAAATGGGATACGTGCCTTTTTTCAATGTATGTAAATTTTCCTATAAAATATATACATAAGTATATATCTTTCATCAGGTCTACTGAGGCACTCAAACAAATTTCATTCTCACAACTGTAAAATGGTCATAGCAACTTTCACCTATGTTGTTTGTAAGAACTTTATAGGGGAAAAAAAAGAGTCTATATAAATGCAAGAGATTGTCACTTGTAAACGAAGTACTTTCTAAGTGCAGGCAACCAAAAATCCACACCCTCTATCTAAAAAATTCTATTAAAGGAATATGGACTTAACAAATATGTTTCTATTGTTTACATTTGTAATATTTACTTCATACATTGAGACTGGACATAAAGTGTATGTGACCCATATACTCTGAACAGCTTAAAGTGTGAGGGACATGGCTTTGGGCTTTACGTTTTTTCAGTCATTTGGACAAATGCTGCAAAATAACAACGAAATTCCATATGTATTTTTAAATGCATTACATTGCAATTACATCTACATTATTCTTGTTCCCCATGTCCTACCATAGTATTTTCACACACTCACACAATGAATTTGCTACAGGAATAATCACTAAAGCAGAAGGAGGTGAGTAAGCTACTTTTTCTAGAGAACCATCATTAAGATTTGTGAAAGTTTTAGGTGAAAAAGAGTGCAGATGAGTATATATTTGAAAAACTGTCCCAACACTGTTTACCTAAATCATATTGATTAAAACTAATTTTATTTTGTAGAACTTCGAATACAGTAGAACTTCAAATCCCAAACATTTCTGAAACAACAACTAAAAGTATTTGCTTAGATTTAAAAGCCTAGCATGTTTTAAAATGTGCTTTCAAGACCAAAGAAGGAAATAGAATTTTTTAGTTTCTCATTTATAAACAATTTCATATCTTTTTGGCAGCATAGATGTAAATCACCCAATTTAACAACAGGACTAGTATGGTGCAATCTAAGATTGCAAGGATATGCTAGTAATTAACTAACCAATTGATGAACTGAGATTAAATAAATCATAGGGAACAAAAGTGAGTGGGTTAAGCCATACAAGACAAAAGGTAGACTTTATAACAAGTGCTTCTTTTCAGCAGAAAAGATTTATTTGAGAAATCCTCCTTAGCAACTTAGGTACTTTCTTCCTGAAGCTATGACTATTTTGCAAGGCCCCTTCTACTCAGATGAAACAGGTCTGGCCACATTTCTGCTACTATTGCTATTTTAATGTACTTGTACTGTGAGTACTCTATAGGCCAACAGCATGAAGGCTCAGGATGAAGGTATGAAGGGCTGTGGCTGTCTCCTAGCAGAGACGCTGAGAAAAGAAAGAAGATCTGCAAGGTACGGAGAGTATATGAAGGAAACAGAGTGCAGCTATTATCCAACTTTGAACATTAAAACAATCATGAAGAAAAAAGGAAAAATATTTAGATTGCCTGGCAAATGCATAACTAAAAATGCAGTAATTGAATGGGTGGGATTCTTTTTATATAGCCTGCAGTTCCCGAGACTTTGGGACACATTAACTTTTCAAACTTTTTTTCCAGGTAAGACTATTCAATTTCAGGTGACTGAAGAAATTAGGATTATTAGGAAAAAAAAGAACCCCCAAAACCACAGCTGCCCACCCAAAGACATAGAAATTCAATTAGGTTTCAGATGCTACTTTTTCTCTCTCTAGAATACCCAGACACCTTGTGTTCAGCTTGTGTCAATGCTACACGGGAGCAGGGCACAGCAGCTACCCAAGAGCTGCCAACAATAGGTGCCAAATTCCACACTGCACTGAAACTGCTCTATTGCAGGCAGCATGTGGGCAGCCTGTCTCCATCTGACAAAGAGCAGCAGCAGTGCCATGGCACTTCTAATGACTAAAACTAACATGACTGCCTTTCTAAATCTCATCTAAAAGATGGCTTCTCTGCCAGCACAGTATCTCCGATATTGAGAAGGAAAAGTGACTCACAACCTCTTGTGTGGGAAACTTGATGGCTCAACTGAGCTTTTATTTTTTCCAGCAGTGTGAATGCTTCATAGGTCTCCCATCTGAGCATTGACTTAGCGTGACCTGCTTATCCTGGGGGAGGTGGTAGACTTGCTTCATGTGGGTGATAAGATCTGATTAGACATAACACTTAATGCTACAGAAATAGAGCCCCTTGAATTAATAAATATTAACATGTTCTACTACCCATCAAGGATTGCAATTTTTGAAGTCAAAGTCATGCTTTATTGTATTCAAAGATTACTGCTTCTGTTTGAAAAGCTAAAGATTGGAAATTTCTAAGACTATCTCTTCATAAAACACCATTTAATCAGCTTTCCTAGTTGGCCTGTACAACTTCGGACAAAGAGATATTGTATTATGAGTCAAAATGCTTTTTTTTTTCTTAAATATCTTCACATAATTATTAAAAGATCAAAATGAACTTCATATGCTATTAATAAGCACACATTACAAACAGTAAATTACAAACAGTGATTTTCTGAACTGGTTTTACTTTCACTACCATTCAATAAAAAGGTAATTTTCTACCTGCAGTCACAGACTAAAGCTTAAAAACCCTCCAAAACATGCTTAATAAGCTTTCCAGTGTCAAGGATTACCAACCTTGTCTTTTAACGATTACTAAATGACACTATGTGAATTGCAACAGCAAAAAAAGAAAGCGAAGTTGGTGTTCCTATCACCGAAAATACATTAAGAAAGTTAGAACTTGTCATTCCTTCCAATAATCACATAAACCAAATGTGAATTACAGAAACCTTTGGTATTGAAAAACCACAGAAATCCTTGCAAGAAAGCACCTGACAGAGGGTGTTCCGAACCATGGCACTCAGCAAAGCTTGGGCACCTCATCAGCCCTGTCATGAGGCCAAGAGCCTCAGTGGACTCTCTTCTGCCTAATAAGAATTAAATTAATTCTATCTTGGAGACCTCAAGAGGTACCTCTCTCTACTCGATTATTTATTTTCATTTAATTTGCAGAAAATCGCTGAAAGTCTTTCAAGTCCTTTGCAAGCTCAATGGCTCCACTAAATTGGGCTGGAATTGTCTAGTGGGTTTAAAGCCTACTCAGAGGACGTGAAAGAAAGATGGAGGTGATGGCTAGAAAACAACACTGCCACAAAAGCCTAGATTCTGTATTTTAGTTTGATTTTCCTACGAATTCACAATATGCTCTTTAAATGTAACTAAAGGAATCCTCTTCAAAGCCATTAATAGATTTCTGGTTAGTTTAACAGAATGAGGAGCTAATCCATAATGGATATCCAGTACAAGTAAGTGAGGCCAGGAATTATCATTATAACAATGAACCAATTTACTGGAAGAAAAAGGTATTGTGCTATGATATTTTTCAGTAAGTGGACCTTTGGTACAAAATATATACAAAGCTCATCCATGATTTTCACAGTCTGAGATACTGTAAGCACAGAAATGCAGATGCAGATTGGCCTTTCTATATCACTGAAACAAACATCCTTAACTTTACTCCACTGCAATTTTCTGCCAATAGCACTGCTTGATGCCTCTTCACATATTTTCAAGCCCACAGTGAAATCCTGGAGTTTGTCATTCATCTGAGGAGTTTCACCAGAGAACCCTTCCAGTGCAGTGCCCGGCTGTATCAACAGCACATCAAACATGCGGCAGACACATGAAATCTGGGCAGGAAGCTGCTGCAGCTTCTGGTGTGCAGCTCCAGGGTCACGGGACAGCAGTGCAGCAGGAACAGGACACGCAGTAAGAGTTGCACCTTGTCATATGTATTACACAGTACCATTTAATTTTATCAAGAACTTTGCTTCACTAAGAAAAAGCGATTCCAGCATTTGACACAGTATCATCAAGAAGAAATTCTTCGATCAGGATGATCAGAGTTTAAATACTTTGTATTTACCTCCTCACGGATAAGATTTTCAGATTATTTTGTTAAAGACAAATGGAAACTCAAGACATCAAACTGGTTTGAAGTACAAGGTTATGTGGCTAACCTCACATATCGCTGTCCCCTCAGTCACCTCTCTTTATTATGATAACAAAAACCGCAGCACAGGCAGAGATCACTTTGCACCAATGACTGGATCTCTTTTCATAAAGGTATAGTAGTTTCTAAAAGTTAAGATCAACTGTAATGAGCTCTCACTTTCACACATAACTCATTCTATATGTACAGTAATTCAGTATGAATACTGTGAAAGAAACAGGCTTAGAAGCAGAACACTTCAGGTCTGTCTTTCCGTTTATCCTGGTGATGCCTCTTCACAGTGTTTGTATGTCCTGAGAATCTGTATCAGTATTAGAAGTATTTCCTAGAATGTCTTATTTTAGAAGATATGAAATACATGTTATCAGAATAACCTTAAAAGTGATTTAATTTTTTCACCATGTTAATTGCTCTGTTCACACATGGAAGAGTTCAACAGATCAGCCATGAGTTGCAGTATTCAACCAAAGGTTATGATGATAAAAAGAGTTTTGAATCCATGTGGTTTTTACGAGTATACCAATATTCATTACTTCCAAGCAGAGGGTGAGATTTTGTGCTCCTACATTATGCTTTCAGTAGAAGTACAAGACAGCAAATTAAGAGAAAGAAGTGGAAAAAAACTTCACTCAATGAAGATGTTAATAGATCGTGAAACAGTATTTGAAAAACACGCCAACCTATGCAGCCCGCAATTTAATCTGTTATGGAAGCACACAGGCATTTAATAAGCACCAAGCTAATGCACAGAACTATGAATTTTAAAAGGGATCATTTGTGATCCAGTCAAGTGAAAACACCTTTATATGGAAACAGTATGCATCTTTCCTAGGAATATGCAATGGGTCAGGTAGGAAGAACAACCTAAACAATTAGGGGTTACAAACACATAATGACTACATGGCCAGGATGCCAGCCTTAGTATTTTGCTTTTGCACAGCCATTCTCCTATCTTACACCCTAAACTGCCACAACAAAACAAACAGCAAAGCAAACAAAATCAAAGCTCTGCAGGTTCACTAACAACCACCCCATGTTCACAGTCTGGGCAATGAACCTCACCCAGAAGAAGTGGCTGTAAAACCATTGTCCCCTATAGCCATACTTGGGTACAGTTTTAGCATGAATGAGTACACAGTACTAAAGCCATACATACAGCAAACCTGCTTTGTTCACAGCTTGATTGCTAAAGCACAACAGTTACCTTTGTGTAAAACATCGATGGAGATAGATTCCACGTGAGCTTCAGGGGAGGGCAGCCCTACAGCTTCCCACTTGTGGTTAATCCTTTACCCTCAAGATCCATCTTGTCCACCTTAGGAGGGCTTGCTTCCATTAGGACTTAACCATTACATGACCACTGCACCTAAGCTATACTATGGTAGAATACATGCATTTTTTACAGTGATAAAAATTGCAGGGTGTCATGGTTTCAGCTGGGATAGAGTTAATTTTCCTGGTAGCTGCTGTGTTCTGCATTTAGTATGAGAATAATGTTGATAACATTATTTTATTTGCTGTTAGATAATGCTTATATTAAGTCAAGGACTTTTTCAGCTTCCTATAGAAGCTGAGAGGGAGCATGGACAGGACAAGCTGGCCAAAGGAATATTCCATACCACAGACTTCATACTCAGTATATAAATGGAGGTTGGCCAGGGGGCAGAAATCCATGATCACTGCTTGGGAAAGGCTGGGCATCATCGAGTGGTCAGCAATTGTATTGCACCACTCATTTTGTATATTCTTTTATCATTATTTATTATTATCTTCTGTTCCATTACTGTTCTATTAAACTGTCTTTATCTCAACCCACGAAGTTTCCTTTTTTTCCGATTCTCATCCCCTATCCCACTGGGGCGGGGGGAGTGAGTAAACTGCTGCCTGGCCCTGGTTGTTGCTTGGGGAACAAGGGAAGAGTGCCAACTTCTGAACTTCTACACTATATTTTTCCCTTATGGTAGGTTTCTTTGAGGGTTTGACTAGATGGGAAACAATTTTATATTTCTTCTTGAGGTGGGGAGGAAATATGATAAGAAGAAGTAATAGAACAATCATATGACAATACCTTTCATCTGCACAATGCAATTCCTATTGCAGATTTTATGATCCACTCCACAGTACAGATTTTATATATGTGCCTCTCTAATTCACATTTTATTGGCAAGCCTCCACTGATATCCTCAACTGCTCTAAGGCCATGATGACCAATGTCACCTCCCCTCTTACATCCTGGCACACATTCAAAATTAGTCCATTTTCCGTTGCTTTCTCCTGAAATTGCATTTTAACTGTTGTTGTTGCAGCAGAGCTGCAGGAGTCAGGGCTAGTGCATCTGCAACCTGCTAAACCACCTGCTGGTGAGTCCTCAAATACATGTCTAGAAGCCTTTTTTGTCTTCCTGATCACTAGCACTTTAGCACAAAGGACTGGCTATACCCAGAAAATGGAGCTGACTTGCCAAGAAGAGAAAAAAAGTGACGTCAGAGAGTTGGTAACTTTAGGGTACATGTCCCTAGAATTCCAGTGGCTTCCAGGAGACCTCCCATAAATCACTGAAAAACTACCCAAATAAAGGTAGTCTAGCAGTGCACTGAGGTATTTCACCAGATTTATTCTGTAAAAGATCAATAAATTTACTTCCTTTCCATTCTTTAAGCAAAGAAAAGGAATAAATTAAGGATACTGATGCAAGTGAATAGGTGAATGATGCAATGAAATATTTCAAGACTCACATCTCTGCCATGTATCCTGAATACATACCAACTGACTTTTCCAATGTTTTGTTCTGCCTACAGTGACCTATTCCGTGTAATTACAGAAACGTAACACATTATGGAACAATTCCTGAGTATGTTATGAAATTATATCTATATATAGCAGTATCTTGTGATTATGAGTGCCTCCTCTATCAAGCAGGCATGGACATGTGCATTGTGATGCTGGATCTAAAGAAACACCAGAGCATTAAAGACAGTAGCAAGCATGTACAGTGGGAGTATCATTGTAAGACTCAGCTACACATTAGAATGGTTTGTGCTATAGGCTGTAGAGCAGGAATGCTACAGGGCTTTTGGCAAACTGCTGCTTTCAAAACATGTTTGGAAACTCATGGTCTGTGATGATGATCTCTAGCTCATTAAGAATATTGCTTTTAGTTTGACATGGATGATACATATGACAAGCTTTCATACAGAGAAAGGATATAGCAGGTCTCAGCTTAGGCAAATGGAGAAAGTTACGCAGTGATGGTTTAATTGTAAAACAACTGAATTGTTAGAGATCATATTTTGAAGTCTAATGATTACTTTTAAGCTTTTGCAAAGACAGATGAAAATAAAGATATATGTGACTTTTTAGAAAGCAGCTAAAGAAAACCACTGTCTTCTTTAAAAAAACTAACACACATATTCATACAAATTGTAGACTGAAAAAACCAGCATTGCACAATTATGCATGAATTCCTACTGCCTCTGCATCTCAATATATCTCCTTTCCACCTTTCTTCCAGACACTGGAAGTGCTTTTTTTTGAACACAGTTTTATTAGAAAAGCACAGTAAGACATAGAAGAGTTTGTAGCGACACAGGTTTCTTCTTGGTTCTGCTACTGATCTGCTTTGAGCTTGAGCAATTTTCTTCTTTCTGTGCATCTGGTTTCTTCCTATTTTTGTTCTCCTATACATGGATTGTGATCTCTCTATCTATCATTATCTATGATCTCTTGATTGTCTCTCACTCACATGGCTTTTTGCACAGCGGGAATCTTATCTTGCTGGGAACTAGAGCTGTTATTGCAGACCTGAGGGCACAAATTCAATTTCTCTTTCTTCTTGTTCTTGTCAAATATAAAGAGAATCCTTCAGAGAGTCATGGGCAGTTATGATCTTCAACTTCTTTTCCATACTCCATAATTAAGCAAAGGGAATGATTGTTTTGAAGGCCCTTTGCAAACATGAATACGGTGTGCAAATCAAGGAACAAGATCTGCACTTAAGGTTTTTCATAAATATCTAGACTGAGTGTTCCTGTCATCCTGCATAATTTAAGCATATGAATCCTGGAGCATGCCGTTGAGAGGACCAGTACAAGGTCTGTGCCTCCCCAGTAATAAAATCCCTTGTAACAGCACAGCAACGTAACAATAAGAAAGCAACAGTTAAAGAAGTGGTAGGATTCCTTACCATTTAAAGACACCTTTCCTGTCCTGCTACTGAAGGTAAGTGCCTACACATCAGCTGCTTCAGTCCACCATCTACGTATTTGTGCATGTGTCAAAGGAATTAAGTTTTGCACCAGTATGCTGAGCTGTGAACACCTACATAGACAAATTTTTGCTGCCATTTTGGATGAACACCCTAGTAAGACACTGTTGTTAACTTTATTCTCGCATTTGTGTGGTACACTGCTAATACAAAAGGCTCAGTACTAGAAATAAACCCAAAGCCAAAGCTCTTGTTGTCTATGTTCAATGGACTCCAGCTGGGAAGGGGACTAGTCATTCCAGCTTTCAACGAGTCTTTGCTTTTTTCTGAAAAATTCCTCTCCATTGTCTGATAAAGAGCCAGATGCTACTGCTTCTAAAATCACCTGGTGTTTTGCCACTGACTTTTAATAACAGGCCCAACCCAGGAATACTATTTATTAGCTACACTGATACAAAAATGAAATATTTCTTTTTGAACGCTTAAGAATGTACTGTAAGTAACCACGATAAGATGATTTCACTTAATGGCTTAGGTTACCTCCTGAAAATAGCACTGGAGATTAAAGCATCCAAAAAGTGAAACGGAATTTGTCTTATTTTGAGGAAGCCCAAAAGGCAAGCAGTAATACTCTGGCTGCTTACACTCCATCTCAATGGGTGTCACTTAACAATATACGTTTAACAGATGGTTAAATGAATCTCATTGTTCAGTATGAAAATATTTTAGTACTATAAGACCAGAACTCAACAAACCCAGACAAATACTCCTGAACTCCCAGAACAGAATCAAAAGAAGCATAATAAGAGTTGTTTAACTTATAAATATTTGGCAACCTGCAGTGCTGGGAAGTAGCTTTCAAACTTCTGTAATTCTAGTGTTGTGGTAATCACAGCTAAAAACAGACACTGCAGGCGCTGATGCTGAAGAGAATAAAAAACAAAAAATAAGACTAACTGAATGAGCTAATTCTGGGAAAACAGAAGCTTGTTCATCCAAACAAACAGCACTGAAATCCTTTAAAAATATCAGCTCGCTCACTCTTGATTTCTCTTGATTGTGATACAAGCTGCACAGAAGCTCCTGCAAAGCTATATACTCACACTTCAAGCAAATTTAGTGATTGTAGGAAGTGCCAAGCTAGGTGAAGCTTTGGAAACCAAGGTCCTTTACTTTGCTGAGGGAAGAGGCAGAAGTGTTACAAATTTCTCTGCCCTGCCCAGCCACGTGCCAGACCGATTGGTATCAGCCACATTGCAGACAGTTATGCTACTTACTATTGTCTACTGCAAGCTAAACTGAGATCTCAAACTTCATCACCTGCCAATGGTCAATGCTTCTCAATCAGCAGTGACCTCACTAACACTTGAACCAGTAGCAGAAAAGTGTAACTTCTAGGAACCAGCTGACATTAAATATCCTCATTCATGATACCCTGTGGCAGAGGCAGTGTGCAAAAAGAGTGTTGGACTTCAACTGTTATGGCTGTTTGTAATAAAAAGGCTGTCCCGAAAGTCCACATCCATTTTTCCTTAGTTTTTCTAAGGCACACGTTAGCCGTTCTGACAAATAAAGATTCATCCCTGTTTCTAAATATTTTTTTTGGACACCACTATTAATCATGACGGCGTCACTCTCAGAAGAAAGCCCACTGTCTTCCTATGCCTGAAATGCTTGCAGCAAGTGGGGAATACATAATGTGCAATGTTTAACAATGGTACATGAGGGTCTGAGGTCTCAAAATCACTCCCCAGTGTTCCGTCTAAGCAGTAACACTTCATGCAAAAGCATGCAATATAGCCCCTTGCGTGCCCATCTGCTAAATGCTCATTGCCATGCACTGATGACTTAATGGAAATATATTATGAAACTGAAGGGACACCTCAAGGTTATTAGGCCTAAAAATGGACCTACCTTGACATTTTCCCCATATTGAAGGCCTTACCTTAAAGAGGGACATTCACACTGAAGCAAACTTGAAAAGAGAGAACATTTATACAAAAAGAAATTTACTTGGCCTGTGATTTCCTAAGTTCCTTCTGGTGTTACTGAATGATACTGCATTTTACAGGACTTTTTCCCCACAGCGTAAAGGCAAAGTCATTATTCTGCACGTATGATGATACAATCCACTGTCACAAAAAAATAGAGGCGTGCCAAAAAAACCCCACCAAAAGAGTATCATGACTTCCCAACACAAGGTTAAAAATCCCTCATTAAAAAGTAAAAAAAAAATCTTTGCCTGTTAGTGTCATGTATGAAAACAAATCTGTGATTATAAAACTTATGTTTTGGGCTAACATATTTGAAGGTTTTCTCCAGAAATGCGGTCCCTCTTTAAGGATTCCAGCCATATTTCACAGTAAGCAGATGGTTGCTGCAGCAATTTAAACACACACCTCTCTAATTGAACACATTTTCAGGAGCCAGTCAGTGAGGCACCTACCCATGAGGCAGGTGTGGCCTCTGCCTCTTTGCCTGTGCAAACGGGCCAACTGCACACTCTGTAGGTGTTGATTTGTATTTGCTATTTATTACCCAGTTTCTAAACACTGTGGGCATCTGGCTTGTTATAAGTCATCGACAAAGGGCTGCCAAAATTTTGCCAGTTTTTCACTCATTTAGGGGAGGGGGAAAATTCCCAACGCTCACTGACTCCAGTTGTAACCCACAATCATTGGCTAGGACTAGAAATTCATATTTGGGAATGATTTTATTTCAAACCTTTGCTGCAGCACAAAACTGGAAGAGGACACATTGCTGGCATCCTTAAGTCAAGACTTAACAAGGGAGTTTAGGTTCACAAGGAAACTGCACACAGACAACGTGGCTCAGATAGTGATAACTAAGGGGGGAGGGACTTTGATAACAGTTTATGATTATCTTAAGAGTTACTGGAGCTGAGAGGTGCAAATTACTGTAGGAGATTTGAGACTGAGGATCAACATGAAATCTGCTAACACTGAGGTCTGGTATAGTACAGAACACTCTTCCAAGGGAAGTGCTACGCATTCAGTCAATTTAAAAGTCAGGCTGATCTTGAGCATTTGGTTTTTATCAATTCTCAGTCATGTTTCTTCACTGTCAGAGAACTTTGCATTAAGCATCCTGAGATTACCACAGAGTGGAAACTGAGGCATGGAAAGGTCAGGTGATGGATCCTGGACCACACCATGAGTTTCTAGTAAATCTGGTAGAAGAACTTATGTATCTTGCAGTTCTTGGGTCTCTGATTTTATCTGCTAGACCAGCTCTCTGTTCCTGAGAAGTCAGAACTGAAGAAGGAACATACAAATATTCAGAAAACGTTCTCAGTGATATAACAGTAGGAATGGAAGAGGCTGCAAAACAAAGTGAGTCACATTACATGAACTAGATGGGCCAGCGGCAGCTGCTGTTGCTCCATACTGCAAGATACAATTCTGCGATAGACTACCTTGTTTGTTTTGTTTCTAATACTCTGGAAGAAAGTGAGATTTTAAAATGGAAAACCAAGAAATTATGAATGCACAGAGAAAATTAAAATAATGTATTGTTCTGTGAAAGCTGCATGTTCATAGTAAATCATCGTAATGTGATTATTTTGTTAACTTCATCTCCATAAAGCCACACTATGAATGGATTGCCACAGGCACTGATAAAGCCATTAGCAACGAAACTTTTGATTAATTGGTAAAAAGAAATACATATGGCAAACATCTGTTTTACCAGGCTTTGTATTACCCTCTGGCTGAGAGTTCTACAGCTTTTTCATGTAGAGGATGTCTTAGTCAAAGTCTCAAATTTTCCCAACCCTGATATTTACAACAGGGTGGATGGAAACAAGAAGTCTGTCTATTTGGATGCATGTGTTTCAAAGGTGGACAGTGAAAACTCAACATAGCCTGAAAGGACAGTAGAGACCATCCCAACTGCACAGTGCCTAATAGCTTTCTCTGGTCTCACACTGAGCCACTGTGACCAACGGCATAAGAAACAGGAGAGTGATCTTATTGTGGTGGTCTGATTCTACAAAAAACAAGAAGAAATCCCTCAGAGGGCTGGAGCACCTCTCCTATGAGGACAAGCTGAGAGGATTGGGGTTGTTCAGCCTGGAGAGCAGAAGGCTCCGGGGAGACCTTATTGTGGCCTTTCGATACTTGAACAGGGTTTATAAGAAAAATGGGGACTAAATTTTAGCAGGGCTGGTTGAGATAGGACAAGGTTTGAAACTAAAAGAGGGAAGATTTAGACTAGATAAAAGAAAGACATTTTTCACAATACAGGTGGCAAAACACTGGAACAGGTTGCCCAGAGAGGTGGTAGATGGCCCATCCCTGGAAACATTCAAGGTCAGGCTGGATGAGGCTCTGAGCAACCTGATCTAGTTGCAGATACTCATTGCAGGGGGTATGGACTAGATGACCTTTAATGGCCCCTTCCAACGCAAACTATTCTATGATTCTATGAAATTGATGTTCATATGAAGCTACCACTGACTTCAGCCAAATGAGGCAAGACATTTTGGGCAGTGATGTTCCTCCATCCCTGGCAACCGGGACTGGGATATCGTGTATCTTTCCGCCACTTGTGCACCCCTCTCTGAGCTTCACTGGCTGATGTTAGTGGCATGTCAGCAGGCCATGAGTTCAGACTGGAAAGCCTGCAGCCAGCCAGATATGCGCTCATAAATGACACAAAGAATTTCTCGCAGAGAATCTAAGATAAGGAGAAGAGTGAGGAAAAAGCTAAATAGCATAAAATATACCTTTGCTTCACTGTTTCAATTAAAAGCTTTGCCAGTAAATAAAATCTTGGGGCAATATAAAGCACGTTCAAGGTGAAATGGTAATCTGTTTCAATCACTGTTTTTAATGCGTGCCTTATTATGGGGTAGACAGAATCATCCCATCATGTCACTGATCTACCACACTTACCACCCTATCCATGACTTTGGTAAGAAATTAACCAAGTGCACCCTGGTTTTCATTTATATTACATCAAATACACTTTGAAAACAGAAATAACCAACTTCACCAAGTCAGGAGCATAACCACAGAAACAAAGGAAAATGGAGAGAGGAGAATCGCTGAATACCTTATTGCTGAATTGCTGATTCAGAATCGCTGAATATCAAGGCCGTTGTGGTTCTTGGGCAATAAATGATGTTGCAAACCATAGTGTGGTGTTATGGCTGCTGATCAGGGTAATTTAATTCTCCAAATGGAATAAAATTCCAGGAAGGCAAAAATATCTCAACATAGGAATAAAGTGCCTCAAAGAGATTTCTGTCTCACAACAGCTGTTCTGGAAAATAGATATGTTTGCACTAAAACTGTACTTCTTTCTTGCATACTCTGTCTAATCTGTGAACCCGTGAATCCGTGAATATGCAATTACGCAATCATGGCTGCATTAAAAGCAGCAGAGAAGAATAATATTATTCAGAAAATTTCAAGACAGTCTATGAAAATAAGAACTAGGTTTTAAGAACAGAGGAAATGATCTTCAAGAGACTGTCAAGGTCACTGGAGCTTAGACGTAACAAATATTCTCTTCACAGCTGTTCAAAGGTTTGCTCGATTTCTAATGTACAGGCCTCGGAGCTATTACTTTTTCTACAGTAGCTTAACATTTATGATATCTCTACATTGGAGAAACCCTCGTTATAGTAAACCATAGTATGTATATATATATATTAACAACTAATTTTGCCACTGAAAAGCGTCATAATTCTGGATTTATGAAAGGAAGGGATTGCAGATAATACGCATCATAAGACTGGGCCCCAGTGCATTTTCACCCCTTCGCATTCTCTATTCCAAGTCATTAAGCTGTGGGAGCAGACAAAAATCCTTCACAGCAGGTTTCAGGGGCACCAAATCTGCTTCCATTGTCCCTCCCTAGCAGAACCTGGTGTGGTACTCCTGTTACTGCTTAGCAATCTAAACCTCAGCCATTTGTAGGAGTGCTCTAGCCAGGGCATTCTTGCAAACTTTCAGAAAACACAGTCGGTTTTTCAACAACCTTTTGGACTTTGGTAATTTTCATTCCAAGGTTGAAAATAGTTAGGAAAGAAATGTCAGCTTCCAAAACATCATTAGAATAATCAAATCATGTACAAACTAGAAAGATATTAATGGTATATGTCTGATATAATAAGGAATATGTCTGCATACATTCACAGCATGAATGAGATTTTAAGAAAAAAACAACCTCTGGCTAATAAATAAACATGCAGTGTTTCTTCCAAGCCCAGTTGAAAAATTCAGACTTAAGGCTGGCAGAGCTGAAGAGACATACCTGAACTATGGAGAAGCACAGGCCTTACAGTACCATGCAATATAGCTCCTCAGAAAATCTATTATGGCAGAGAAAGGATAAAAGGTAACAGAGGAGGAAGACAGCTGTGCTAATCAAGGAAGTTGTGGTTTTGGGATCAGCAGAGTAGTGAGGCAGAACTGAAGCAAAGTTTGTTTCCACACTAGCACCTCTGTGACCTCCCTTGGCAGATTGTCTGATGGGACCTCAGTGTTTGACCATTTTCCCTAATGACTTTACTTGTTTAGTGTCAGTGTTAATATTGCCCAGAGCTCATTTGAATAGACCCTATGTTTTGGGTTTTTTTGAAAGTGTGTATGATATAGCAATTATAAAATTTCCCCCCTTAGTCATCTTAACAGTTGGTCAGAAAATAGATTAATATCTGTGTAAATATATGCATTCTTGCATGAGCCAAATTTTATATGTGCATGCAAAACTGAATTTGAATGCACAAATGACTATATATGCATTGTAAGCTTCTTTCCCTACGCATATGTACACTCACATATCACATGCAAGAATGTCTATTTTCTGACTAATAATCTGGCCCCTCTTTTCATAGCTATTTTCACAGATCTAGGCTCTCCTGAACGTAAGATTAAAAATATATTTCTTTGATCCTTTTCAACTTTACAAGTCACTTTTAAATAACCAACAGCCCTTTATCAAAACTGAAAGATGTCAAAAAACAGAAAACATTCAAAACACAGGCATTAGTTATGTTTTTTCCATAGTTAATCCATAGCTATGGAACAGTTATGCTTGTTAATCTGAATCAATGAATCTCAGTGCTACAACCACAACTGAATTTAGAGAGGAACTCTCCATCTGTATTTTAAAGTAGACTTTATTTTATTAATGTTCACCTTCTTCCCTCTTTCCTGTATCTTTCAAAGTCAGTGCAATCTCTTCTAGCTTGGCAAGTGTCCAAAATCACCTTTTCAGCATGTGAACTTTACTGCCCTTTACCATTTCTGAAGTTGCATAATTAATAATTATATTTTATTTGTGTGATCTTTCTCTCCAGTCTACATATACATCACACTTTACTTTCCAAGTAATAAATGGTTCAATTTTAAGATGACTAGTAAAAATTTCAGTATGATCTTGCTGAAAGATTTCTACTCAACAAAATCCAAGCAATTGCAAAATTTATACAGCTGGTACAAAACAGCTGATGGATCATAAACATAGTGTAAATATATGTCCTGGTCTGGAGGGGAAAGAGGTTAAAGAGAGCATCTGTCATTCATTCAGTGGCTGGTCCAGCCCAAACCACAACAACATGTAAGACATACCCTTGCTAAATGTAGAAAAGTTATCAGTAAAAGTTGATAGGACCAGGTGACTAGGGAAGATATCTTGGAGAGAGCAGACTGAGAACATGAAAATAATAGGGATGCCTGTAACAAAGGCTACATATTATCTGAATTCACCACCAAAAAAAAAAAAAAAAAAAAAAAAAAGGTTAAAAAAAAAAAAGGCATACAGAACTACTAGACTCTAGGAATCAAATTTGGTAGAATAAAGAAAGTTGGCGTATACTATATGAAAGAAGGAGTATGAAAATCCAACATTATAGAAGCAGCCTGAAGAAAAATGAGAAATGAGAAAAGGTGTAAGTAAAGATGTAAAAAATCACCCTAACAATTATTAAAGAGCAAGCAGCTTTCTCGAAAATTATAAGGACTATTCTGAAATAATCTGAAATCACTACTAAAACTGAAATACCCAACTAAAATATCATTAAAGGAAGCTGAAAAGGAAAAAAGGAACAAAACAACAGGAATGAATAAAATAGGAATGTCTTTACAATATAACAGCACTGAAATTATTACCAGAAATAGAAAGAAGCTGCTCTGAGAAGGTAGAAGATATTTCTATCAACAATGAATAAAAATGTCTGACATACTAAATCCCTCCTGACTTTTATGAAGGACCATTGCAGCAGGAATACTTACAAAAATAATAAAGAACTTGTAAAAATACCTATTGTCAAAGTAACTGTGCATCTTGATCATGAAAGGAAAACAGCCAATAAACAGAGTAGAAGTTAGGAATCTGGGACTTACTAAATGCAGGCATG
The DNA here is from genome assembly GCA_028565335.1 of Limnodromus scolopaceus. NCBI lineage: Eukaryota > Metazoa > Chordata > Aves > Charadriiformes > Scolopacidae > Limnodromus > Limnodromus scolopaceus. The sequence goes on along the minus strand of JAOXNO010000024.1, from coordinate 29,539,843 downwards.
AAGTGAAAATTATTTTGGAATTGTGCATCTCGATTTGATAACTGTATTACTGAAACATTGATGAATACTGAGCAAAGCAACACAAATTACTGTGAGATGAAAGGCCAAATTCTAGTTAAAACGGGAAAACACATGCAACTCAGCTAAACACCAACTAAGGCTGCCTGCAACTATCCGAGGGCTGTGGAACCTCACTGGAAAGAAGTTAGTTACGGTATTAAATAGGCTTCAGATATATACTCATAGGGTTAATTTAGGTTTACACTTCCTACATCAGTGCAGAGATTTGTAAGTCAGCTCAGGCACTATGTGCAACCTGGCTGCACCTCCCGAGCAGAGCTGGGCAGCAGGGGAAGGAGCTGCCATACCCAGCTGGCTGGACCCCTTTCCAGGAGAGGGGCTGGCTCAGGCATCCCTCTGCCTGTAGCTACCGTATTACAAGGTTTCCATTCTCCAAGAAATATATTAAGAAAAAACTTCCCCATATGATAACGTTATATCTTACTATTACTCCCAGAAAGACATTCACAAGGACTAACTTTCACTTAGAGTTGTCAGTCCCTTAGGGCTCTTTCTGCAGAGCTACAGAGAGAGAGAGACTTCTCCAAGAGTGGAGTCAGAGGAGCTACCTCTCAGGCTCCTGTTCTGGACAGGCAGCCCCATTTTCACCACCTGCGCAAGGAACTTGGGGAAATGCATCCCACAGGACTAAAAATAAATGTGACAGACAGCAATTCTGCAATGTCAGAGGGGACATTTTCACCTATAAATTTAAATTATGATTCAGTGTTGAGCCCAAAGTTTTGGTCTGTTTTGTTTTTTTTTTTAAATACGTTTGTAAACTATCTAAAGAAAGAAACAAGTACCTTGATTGTATTTACAGGCAAATCAAATATTGTAATTAGGAATGTGCAAAGTCAAAAGATGCAAAACAATCTCAAAGGATTTATCATAAAATTATTCTTTTGTACTGTTTAAGTACAAAATCTACTGCACACATTCTTAGCTGAAAAGCTGACATTTGGTGAACTGTAAGTATTTTCATCCAGAGGAAGACAAGAATAAGTATAGTAAGGTATTTTTGCTTGGCTTTTGTAGTTTCTGCATGTGGGGCTGCTACATATTTTTGTTACGTTAAATTAGAAATACTTGATTATTACCTAGGAAATGTAAGTACATCGCTTTATTTAATCCTGATGAATATTTCTTTCCCCAGGAAGCTGTTTTTTCAAGCATCTTCAGTTAAAATTTTATTAATCAGAAATCTTTTCCTCTGTCTTTCATTACAAAATCCAGTGGCCACTGGCAACGCAGGACTGTAGCAGAGTTCACACAGAAAGTACATACAGTATATAACCAACTGAAATAATCTCTTCTGATCAAGCTATCTTTAGGAACACAGGAAAATAACCAAAACAGGGCCTCGAACCCTCTCATGGTTTATATGACTGAACATAATGCACGTCTTCCTGTGCATTAAGTCTATTCCTGACACTTACCTTCACAGAAATGACAAGGCAATCTTCGCAGTGTGGTTTTTATGTTGCTATTTCAACACTCAAATGTTGCATCAAGTAATCTCATGTCTCAAAAAAGCCAACAATTAGAATTGTCAAACCAAGTTGCCTCTGAATGTTATGCAAATTGCTACTTACAATCCGAGGTTTGAAGGGTGGCTTGATTTTCCTTTGTTCTAGAAGAACCCAGTCAATTTCCTTGAAAAACGGATGCTGCTTAATCGCGTCTTCCCCATTCTGTGATGCCACACAGCCAAGTCGCTTATTTGGGTTTTTTGTCATGAACTACAGGGTGGGGGAGGGAGAGAATGAAAAAGTTAAAACATGAATGGCAATGGCTGGAAATCAATTATGCATTCCAATTCCTAATGCCTAGTTTTTAGAGATAGTCCCCTTTCAGAAGGTTATTTTTTCTGTAAGAGCAACAAGGATGCTCTTCCAAATTTCAGAGGTTCCGGCCAAACTAGAAGATTCAGACTCTGAAGTATAAGCTTCCTGCAGGAAGTTCTTTCAACTGATTGCTGAGACCTCCAAATTTCATCTGGCTGTGAGTGCTACAGGAACAGATTCTCTTTTGGCATTTCAAGTTTCAGTTTTGGCCAAAAATACTAAAAGGAAGAAAGAAAATATTAAACCCTCCAGAGACACTTCCAAATAGACACTCAGGATAGCTCTTATTTTATCTTATTTGCTCTATCTCAACTATTAATTTGGGGGGTAAGGGGTACATTATGCTGGAGTGATCAGTACCAGCAAAAAGCTTCCCTTGAGAAACTCCACAACATAACTCGTACATTCCCTTTCAGCTTTAGTATACTCTTAGTGGCAGCAACTGGAACAAACTGATCTCATCTAATGTGGTAATTTCTAAATTTCTCACTTTTAAACCCTTACCATTCCTTTCAGCAAAAAGCTGTACAACTGGTGTAAGATATTGATATCAAATGATGGCAGCTGATAATATTTTTCCTGATTTTGCTCTGTTATTTCTTCCTTCTTTTATTAGCAATTACTCTACTTATTTCCTAATGCATGTGGACACAGAATCCTTGCAATTCAAGTAGCAAGGAATGTTGTTCTTAGACACACACACACTCTTACAGAATTATCCCAAGCTTTGCTGTAACTTCATATTCAGCCATTATAACATTTTTTAAATTTAAAAAGAAGCATACAAATGAAACAAAATGTGATAGTTGTACAGTGCCTTTTTAACCTAGGTACCACATTATACTATACATCTGTAGAAAAAAAAAAACCTTACAAAAAAAAATCACTATAAGGCATACCCTTGCTTTAGTACTCCAGTTATTAGATAAGTAACTACTGAAGACCTTAAGATGGTTTTAGATAGCTAGATCAACCATCCCCAGGAGAAGAGCATTGTTATCATTTTAAAGATACAATATAGATCAGCGAGGCAATTTTGTCTGTGGTTTCTGACATATAAGCGCTGCTCCAAAGATGATCCTTCTCTTTGGTCTTATGTTCAACTGTTCCGCAAGTTCTTTTGCAAGTGGACAAGTCATATCTAAACTACAGGCCATATTTTATATGGGCAGGAGAAACAAAGGTTTTGAAAGGATTACTGTGCTTTGGTGAGGTCTCTTGGAAAACCACAAAACGCATTCCTGCATCCCTCTGCTTTATTTCACCTCCAGGACTGGAGCAAACAGGCCAGGAACCAGCAGCCACACATTTTGCAGAAACAGAACATGGGAACTACAGGGTACGCTTTTTTGTACTGTATAATCCAGGTATCAAAGAAGTAAAATCTGATCCTAGTATCTGCAATGCTCTATCTTTGTTTCATGCCAGAGACAGGGAAAACATCAGAACATGCCATTTTTAAGAAGCTTAAGACATGAGAATATGCCTAGGTCATAGTTTAGTACTGTGCTTCACAAACCTCAGGAAACTTGGAAATGGATGATAAGAGAGAACAAATTTTAAGAATAAATACTTAAGCAAAAATATCATATGCAAAGATGATGATATAATCTCAAATTTCTGAAGTGGACATTTAATTCTATAAATTTCATCCCCTGCAATAAATATTGATTTTTTCACCTTCTGTTTCTGAAATGCAAGCTGATATTTATTCCCTGTTTATCAACAATGATACAACTGTGAGGGCAGAGACAGCTGTTAACTGTATTGTGTTGATGAGATGGTTGCCAATGGAGCTGACAGCCATAGCTGTAAGTGTTGCCTTTTTATTTTCCCATATTAAGGCAGGAATCTCCTTTTATGAAAAGAGTAGGTTTTTAAGATCAGAATTCCTACTGACTTAAATGACAACAAGGCAAAATCATGCTGAGACAGCCATGCAGCTTGGGGTCCAAATCAAGGATCAGCAGGCTCCCAAAATTTTGTTTCTTGAAAAAAATAGCACAGCTTAAAACCAGTTCTGCTTCTGTACCCAGAGGTTTCTGTCATCTGGGTACACAGGGAACATGCATTGTAGACACAATCCCTCTCCATTGCTTGCACAGAAGCACAGACCTAATTTCAATGAAGAATTGTTTTCCTTACCAGACAGGAAAGAATTTTAAATAGCAATTCCTGTCAATTCACAGAAACAGGACTAATAAGAACTGTGGGATTTCATGGGATAAGCAACATGCTGCCTTGTAATACTGAGCCGTAAAATTATCCTCCTTAGTGTTTCATTGGTAATAAAAGGAAAACTGTTTCTTCAGAAAATAAGAAAACATTTTTAGTTAATGCAAGAGAACGTCTTCTTATTAAACTTCCCTTACATGGAAAGGAGGAGTGTAAAAATACACAGTTTCTAAAGAATAAAAACCATGTCTCAAAGCACAATGTGAGGAAACGAAGTGTTCCAAAGTTAATCCCTTGCTACCATTCAGCAGTAAAACACATAGACGCCTCTTTCTTTCCTCTGTTTTTCCTGTTCTGCATTTAACAGAATGTGGACAAGGATCAGATGAAGAGCACAAGTTTCAAACATGTTTCACACCATAGTCACATAGGCAGCAGGTTGCTAAATGTAAGGAAATGTTTTCTTTTTATGGTGTAAACTGGCACAGCTGTATTAAATTATATCAGTTTATGCCAGTGAAGACATCTTGCCCAATGAGGAATAATCTATTATTATGGTGCAAATCTATTTAATGGATGCAACTCTCTTTTTAAGGTCTATAATGACATTAAGGATTAAGTTTAGACAGAAAGATGCTAAAAAAAAAAAGAAGCTACAATTACAGGAAAATACAAACCACCATGCCCTACTACCAAAATGTAGACCCAGGAAAACAGCCTTATGAAATTTTATAGCAAAGTCAGCTTTAAAGAAATTAGAGGGTTTAACACCCTTGCAGTTACATTCAGAAAAATACATAGCTTACAACTGCAGCCCAATTCTGTGTCTGCATTTGTGAGTGGTTAATGAATGGCATGTATAACATTAACAGATACCTCACTACTTGCACCACCGATGAGATAAAACCATAAGTCTCTGACTGTCAAAGCTGTTCGTCTCTTTCCTCTGTAAAACAAATACTTTCTCCTAATAGTTACAATGGCTCTTGTACAACCCACTTGACCAAAGGTTATCAGTTAACTTTTCCCCTCCAACAAATGTTTCCATGATTCAAAATAATAGAAAGGTCAGTTAATGTAGCTTCATGGAAGGACCCCGTGGATGGCAAAGGAACAGATCTTGCATACTGTGAAACCAAAACACTCCAGAAAATATCCTGGATTTTGGTGAAATTCAGATGCAGATACAAACATTGTAAATAACCCTTTCTTTTCTCTACAATATGCCAAAATAACCCCTGAGCCCTGGATATCAGCCTGAATTCTGCAGCTAAAGTCCATAAGTTTTAACTGCTGAATTGAAAATAACGGAAGGGTCTGGAAACAAAACGGATGCATGAAAGTATCATGGCAGCTAATAAAAAGTCATCAGAGAGCTATCTGGGGGGAGAAGGGAAAATATCCATAAAGGTCAGTGTTAATAAATTCCCCATGTTCTCACTACAGTGAATGGCAAAAAAAGAGACTTCAGCAAACAATTCGGAGAGGTTAACTTTGACTTCTGCTTTGGACCATCTGCTAGAGCATCTCTCTCTCTCAGCTAGAATGAGATGATATGAAGATATTTTTTATTAAAAGATCAAGATGACCATTTCTGCAGAATGTGTTACCTGTCCACTGGTGTTAAAAACAGAATTTCTTCAATTTTTATATATCTTTTCAAAATGTAACCTTGTATGAAGATCTCTGCAGGACTTTACACTACCTGCTGCCCTCTTAATTGAAAGTCTCCCTTATTCCAGATGCTGAAAGAAAAACAGAAGTGGAAATGTAGAATTTTTCCACTTTCGAAGGTAGAAAACTGAAATAAAAACAATTTTTTTTTTTTTTTAGCTAGAAATCTTCCTCAGGTTTTCAAACTATGGGAATTGGCATACTGCTTCTGTATGGTTTGGCTTTTTATTCCAGGATAATACTAGCACAGAAGAAAGAATTTATGTCAATGCCATGTTAATGAAGTAAACCTGAGTTCAGAAAGGTAGTCTAAAAACTAAAAAGTTGCCCAGTGGCACATTTTGACTGATTAAAAAAAATTGCGGCATTTGGTGACACACTTTTCTGTCAAGTTACTAGCCATACTGAAAGACACCAATCAGGGCAGAAACAATTACGCTAGAGTAAGACTGATTATCAAAGTGTTACGTGAACTATAACAAAGAATATGCAGCTGTAAATAAGGGGCTTTCAACCCATCTTGATTATAGGAGAAGAAAGGCAGAGGGACAGGAAATTTTATAAGTGGGTTAAATAAAAACAACGTTTCTTTAATTACATAGTGCTTCCCCCACTCTAGTGAACACGCAGCATATAAAGTGTCAAAGTGATAGCACAGTTCTAGTTGGTTGGGTTTTCCCTGAAACATGAATCTGCGGTACACAGATTTATACAGTGTACAACTGCATGGAATACAAACATTCTGTTCCTTTCCCACAAGCAGTGTAATTTATCCCAGGCCCCATTATCCTAACAGTGGCACTCTGAACTGTGCTTGAACTCCCAGCGGTGACTGCTCAACAACTTTCAGCAAAGTCAATTTTAATCAAGGAAAAAAACAAACCCAAACCAATCCCCCCCAGAAAACATGAAGAGGAGGAGGAAAGCAAGTAATGGAAGACTCACTGCTTTTAAAATGCTGACAGCTTCTTTACTGAGCCAGACTGGATACAAGACATCATCGTGAAGAATGGATTCAAAAAGATCATCTTCATTGTCAGCTTCAAAGGGGGGTTGCCCAGCCATCATTTCATACATGAGAACACCCAGAGCCCACCAGTCTACTGATGGACCATATTCTAGCTCCTGGAGGATCTAGTATAGAAAGAGATTGAATTGAATAAACAAGTTAGATAACACTCTCCGCTGCACATTTGCTGTTTCAATGTGATACACCCCTTCTTTTCCCCAGTGCCAGAGCAGGACTAAATCCCACACTGATTTCGGTAACAGCAGTCATGGTTTCTTACCCATGCAATTCGTACTAACACAGCCAAACACAGCTAAGTGTCAATGCGGAGTTATTCTCAGAAGCATGGACTGAGTTTATCAGTCCCCTGAGTAAAAGGGTATGCTCATGAGCAAGAGAGCTGTATATCCTTCCAAACAGTTTAAAGCAGGTCACGCTATAGGGGAAAAAAGATGACATATACAAAACAGATTGGTGGAAAATGTGAAACATTTCCTTGCCTCTATCTTGAGCAAAACAAACTGAACCAGCTTGTAATGCTGCAATCATCTGAGAGATTTATTCTAGTCCTATAGGTAGGGCTGAAGGAAGCCAAAAGCATTTTTGTTCAAGTTCTCTTTACAGTATTAAAACACTGTACAATACACGGCTGTAGGACTCACTTTAATAGCCTCTGCTTTCAGAAAAATGCTACAACTTTGCAGGTAGCACAAGTTCAACCTTGTAGAAAACACCTTTAGTAGGGAGTAGAAGGTTAGAATGACAGTGTTTTATTGTATTGTACTCAGTGTTACAGAACTAGTTGTACAAGAAACAAGTTTAATTCTTGGCTCCTCTCTACTGAAAAGAAGCTTTTCCTTTGGCTGCAATGTTTCAGCATGACAAGGGACTGGGGAAAATAGAGTGGAAGACTGTTTAAGGTGAAGCTGACTGCCTTAAAATGGGTTGGAATGGCAACAACTCCACCACCTCCTTAAACAACATTAGTGTTACAGTCAGAAGCCTTGTGGTGAACCACATGAGCTTAGTGCTGTATTTGGGAATTGCAACCAATATAAAACCAAATTCAGTCTTAACATAAAATCAGAAATGATTTTAACATTTGAATACAGAGGTTTGGATCCCAACTGGATTCTTAGCTGAATGGATATTACATTTTATAGACATTAATTACAGAGAATGATACTCTACAAAAGCGTAGTTTTAAGAGTTCGGGCACTCTTTGGAATTCAGATATTACTAAAGAAAAGGAAATTGAAACATACCACCATGATACAAGAGAAATAGAAGCAGGAGATAAACTTCTGCAATTAAGATGACAAAATGGAAGCCTGAGTTACTGACTTCAGTGGTATCAAGATTTCATGTAAATGTTCCTGGGATTTTATTATTGCTTGACAGCCACGAACACTAACAATATAATTTCTAATTTACTGTGACTAACAAATTATGAATTCACATTTTTCCCAGCGGCAAAGTTATGGTTGATGAAAGACAAACCAATGAAACTTTTCATTAAATGAACACACCGAATCTTCAGAGGAAAGATGCTATGTTACTAACTAAACAGAGCAGACAAAATCTGCCTAGCAGCTTATCTGTACAATATTCGTTCATTTTAGGCACTTGGAAATGCATCTCATAATAGTAAAATAAAAACAAGCATGATTCTCAGTCATTTCTTTTATTCAATGAATGCCTTGAAATTACTTTGGATGTTGCTAACTGATACGCAATATCCATAGGAAAAGTTCCTACTTTTCTATGCAAGTCTATACTTTCTGCTCATCCATATGATGAGAAGTACCACATAGTATCTTCCACTCACAGGTACTTTAAAGAAAGGAAAAACATTATATTCCCACAAAGACCCTAGGCAAAATAACACCAAACGTACAGCCTCTTCTGTATGAACATCCCCTTCTAAGTCTCATGAAAAATTGAAAAATTTTTTATAACTACTAAAAACTAGCGCTGGCAGTAGCTAGTTCCATCTAGCACCTTAAAGGCTAGAAAGTGCCTTCACAACAATGCTGAGCCAGAAATAAGCGTCTCAAGAAGAATAAGGTTAAGCTTAGAGAACAAATAACAGAAGATCCACAGTTTGCCACTCCTATCTACATGAAATACTGCTTGTGAGCAGTGGAGTAACTGATTTCTGCAAGATTATCCAGGAAAAACTGACACAGTCTACACTGCATCTTCTACTTTTTTCAACTATATGTGAAAACTGTCTAAAATTACACATGTAACAATCTGATGAATGATAATATCTGTATTCATGAATGATAATATCTGTATTCTTAGTGCAGTTCAAAAAAATACCTCTGGAGCTATATAGTCAGGTGTGCCACAAAAGGTTGTGGTGGTCACTCCGTTCAGAATTCCTTCTTTGCACATTCCAAAGTCAGCCAGTTTACAGTGGCCTTCTGCATCCAGAAGAATATTGTCCAGTTTCAGGTCCCTGAAATAAAAAGGCCCCAAATTAAATCAACTCTCAAATTTGAATCACGTACTCTTGAATTTCATCATAAACTACAGAATATGGCAACTTGATGGTTTCACAAACACCACCAAAAAACTGTCCTTCATGTGTCTGTGAAGAGTTGATAGCAGTCACTAAACCATCCTGGTTAAAGGCAATAAGAAAGGAGGCAGGGTGGGCATTTTGCAAGACCAGGCCTTTACTCTCTCTTTAGTTGCATGAAAGCACAGCTGTATTCAAAACAGAACCAGAAACATTTGGAAAAGATCTCAGCCTTGTTTGCTACAAATCTAACATTCTGTTTATGTGAAATAGAGGTCAGCAATGTCTAATGAAGCCACTCTCCATTTTCGCATTAGCATGAAGTAAGGAGTACCAATTTACCCATACTCTATCATATGGGTTGAATTAATAGGTACTTTCAAACTTGGATTATTTTGAATTGGATTATTAATGTACTTTAACAATTGAAAGTTCAAATTGCAATAAGAGGGATAAAAAACAATGCTCCCATCTTTGGGAAGATTATTTTCTGCAGTTTAAACCTGCCGAAAAATAATTTCGCGGGAATATTTTGCATTCAGTGTTAAACAACGCATCTTAGCAGCTGTCTCTGATCACTTGTTGTACAAATGTCTTTGTGTTATTCTTTTGTTTTCCTTTTCTTTTGACACTTGTTCAAAACTTTTGAACATGTTGGCCCACCTGTATCTAACACATATTTCTCAAGCATGTACAAAGAACAGCATAAAAATCAGATATTTCTGGGACATAGTGGACTTTCTACTCAAGATCTGCATAATCACTGTACATCTGTGCAGTAAATCAGACACTTCTTGGAAGCACTGGATGACATACTGTGTGTGTAGAGATCAGTTGTGCTGTATACATGTTACAAAGTGGTTTGTGCATGTACAAGAAGTCTGACATGGCTAAACAAAATCAGATTTACCTCACTAGTAAATCCACTGTCTCCCACATAAACTACCTTTATCAGCTATGGTTTATGTAGCTGAAGCATTTACTTCTGTAGAAATGTTCATTGCACCCAATACGCCTTACAGCAGACTTTGCTATCTCCAGATCAGTTACGCTGCTCTGGTAGGTCCTCAACTGGTCACCCACATAAGGGCCCTTGAAGCAGATGACATCTTTTATCATTCCTTAAGGTCATACTTTTTATGAATTCCTGAACAACCCAAGATCCAGCTGACTACAACATAACCCCCTACATTCAACAATTTAACCCCTCAAATAACTACCTCTTCCTATCCCTGGAAAATGATTTGCAAGAATTGTCCAACATAATGCAAAGCAAACAGGTATCAATAGCTCTGTTCCCCTCAAAGTCAAATAAAATAAAGCTCCCCACTCCAAAAATCATGTGCCTTCCCAAAACTGCTGGTTCAGTGAATTACAAGTGTTACAATCAAAAGACCTGCACTAAGACAAGACTGTAACATTATCAAGTAGAATGTGATCAAGTACAAGAATAGGATAAGGCTCTTGCAGATGGGAGAAAGAAATAAAGCTGTAGTTTTGAACCCTCCAAATGCAGTGTTATCTTGGATGTTTCTCAGCTAAAGACGAATGAAAATTGTATTTCAAAAAGTCAAGATGTTCAGATAAAGAAATCAAAGTATGATTATATTTGATGTAATATGGGAACCACTTCCAGCCACCATCACAACAGACTGTTAGGAAGAAGGTAATAATAAAAATAATTATGATAGGAGCTGATGGAATTCTAGAGGCTGCTCAGAAAACTGGATCCACCTTAATTTGGAGTGGTAAGTGATCATCAGAAGACTCTTATATGTTATCTTATCTCTGATCCCAGAAGCAGGACTTCCCAGTGCAGGCAGGTGACACACTGGTGCTGCTAAGACCTAAAGTTGTTTAAGTTTCATTTAATGCCACCCATATGCTACCCATGGAATTGAATGGAGATATAGTCAGTAAACCAAGAAACTCCTAAGCTAAAAGAAATCTCAATAGTAATAAAACACTAAGACACACACATAACGGAGAAGGACAGGATAAGACACAGAAATTAGCAATAAAAAAATAACTTGACAGTGGAAAAAGAGTGAAGAAACTGAGCAAAAACTAAAACATGAAGAGTCTAAATATTAAATTCTGGCTACCTGTAAAGACCAAGAGTGAAATTTTAAGCCTACCTGAAAAAGCAGAAGTGAATACAACTTTCTTAACATTTACTAAACTATAATCCTACTTGACAGAAGAAAAACATCTGGGACCCCTTCATCAAACCAAAACAAAGGAGTAAAGCCTATAAGCCTCTTCAAAACCCTATTGGAGGGAATGAGGACATCAGCTTAATTACTCATGCAATAATGGGATTTAATACCAGTAGTTTTTTATTATCACAAACACAAAGGCACCAAAGTTTCAAAATAAATTTGGAAGAGGTTAAAACAACAGCAGCATGACTCCTGTTAAGGTACAGATGGGAGGTTAAAAGGTAAACTGGGAGTCTGCCAAAATGCCAAATTCGTAGCTAACCCACGAGATTATCATAGTCCACAAAAGTGCTTGCACTGAAAACCATTCAAAACCATTCTGTCAATTTACAGATGCCAGATTAAAAAAAAAAAACAAACACACAAAAAAAAAACCAAACAAAAAACCCCATTAAACCCCGCCAATTATACAACTTTGGAAAAAGAAGTCTTAGTTAACTAAATAAATACGAGATAATAGGTAAGGCGGTATTTAACACCTCACAGGAAAAAAACTAAAACAAAACAGACAGAGACGAGGAAACAAATGAAAAAGTAGCAGAAAAAAGCTGCCAAGGAAGTTTGTCTTTCCAGAACAGCAGTCTCATTGAAAAAAACCTTTAAGTTTTAGTTTAAGACTTTTCTCTCCCCAGAACTCTTCTAAGAAACAGCCAGCTCTCCTACATCTCAAAAATTAAAGTAAACAGCTATCAATGTCTGGAATGTAAATAAATTGTCTGTACAGAATGATCCATTCTGATCCACTCTGTCTTTTATTTGGTTCCTGGTATTAGCACCAGTTGTCTACCTCTAAATCAGAGCATACCAAATAATACAGTGTTAGATAGCTCAATGACAAAGGTCTATTAAATTCTTCTTTTTCTCATTTTGCATTCTCTTTGTAGGATCTACAAAAATAATCTGTGTCTGACAAAATGAGCTCCTACAACCTGAGTAATTACATGCAACTGCAAACAACCTAACCAGTTAAGCCAGGAAAAGGCCCAGATTGCTTGAATGCAATAATGCTACATGAAGCTATTTCTCTCCTTTGTTTGTTTGCCAAGATACTTTGTACAGTAAGTTCAAGTTGACTTGAGCAGTCAATTGCATAAAATGTTTTATTTGAGTTGGGTTTTTTTTAATTTTTTTTTCTTTCTCAGAAAGCATTAAACAGAAATTTAAGCCTTGGTTTCTATTTCTGGATGCCAGCCAGCATCGCAATCACCTCAGAAGCTGGAATGATTGGCAGGATCTCAAGAAAGAATCAGGATTATAACAGTGGGTTTGTGCAAGTCGGAACAGAAGAGCGGGTTGACTGCAGGTAACCTGCAAGAAAACTTCCACAACGCTCATTCCTTCCTCTCCGCGCCAGTGCCGTGAGACACTGACTGCCCTGGCTTCCCACAAATGCTCAGTGGACGAGGTCTTCACAGGACTGGGTTCTTAAAGTCTGACTCCCAGCTGTAGACAGTGAGATAACTGCCTTGTGTGCGTGGCCCTATGTGTCGCATGTGTCATTTAAATAACAGATAATTTTCTTGTTGAAAGTAAGGCAAAACAGTCAAGATGGGTTTTGCCAGAAAAATCAGAAAGTCTGCCAAACATTACTAACAGTAGCCTTTGAACACGGTAAACATTAGTGACTAAATAAAGCCATATTTGAAGAACAAGATCAAGTAGCTGAGAAACATGATCACAAGCTGGCTTGAGCAATCATTTTACAATTGAATATCTCCGCAGCATTGGCTTCTACTCTAACTGTTGAATGAGCAAGAAAACTAGAGCGCATATACATTTCAATGTGTAGGTCAAAATGAAGGATAATATTTATTATCTACAAGTAACGACATTGGAAGCAAGAATATTTCTCTATAGGGTGAAAGTTCAGTGAAGGACTGTACCTTACTAAACATCTGTAGAACATCAAACATGAAAGATCTGAAAGCAACTCAAGTCTAAAGTACATAGCTACTGAACAACCATTTTTGGGTGCTTTTCAACTGCAATAAACCCTTTCAATAGTGTATTTGAAATCATTGCCATTGCCACTGCACCTCTACGGGGGAAAATCACGTCCTCTCTGTAGGCTTTAAATAGACAAGCTGTTCACAGAAGAAACCACAGAAGGTAAAAGGGAAAATTCCCCTGATAACATGGAAAACCATTGGAACCATTCTCTAGTTACTACAGTTATTGAAATTCATAACTGAAGGCAATATGCTCATTATATCAATTAGCAATTTCAACAAGTAAGATGAGATTTTTTTTTCTATTTAATTAAGGTAAGAATTCTACATTCATAGAATTACTTTTCAGCTTACTCAGTGGTATCCAAATTGTTTTTGAGACAAAGTTGCTCACATGCAACAACAGGTCTGTCCTATAGCCAGCACAAATTTACTCTTTCTATAATTTTAGTTAATGTTGCATTTTCAACATAAATTTCAGGCACAATCAGTAATATCACAGAACAGTAATATCACAGGGTTATTTGTACCATATAATCTGAAATGGTATTTTCTGGAAGACTGATAAATTCACCAAAATCTTTGTCTCAAGTTCTTCAAACACATTGGTGTCCTCAAAATAGTGATAACTAATGTACTAGGTTACAATCTAATCCAGATGGAGTTATAAGTGGAACTGGTCAGAAAACAAAAAGAAACATCAATAATTTTAGTGGTTTCATGTTAGCTTCTTTAGCAATTAGCTCTCATCAACTTAATCTCAGTTTCCATACATAAACTATGGTACAGATATATTAGGACTCTACTTTACAAGTGGATTCTTTTATTGCTTTAAGTATTTTAGTCACAACACATCAGCACAGCTTTCCTCGCTCCCAACAGATCAGACATAAATGGAAAAATCCAAACCGTAACTTCTAAGAAAATGCGAACTAATAATATAATTTTTCCCATTTGAAAAACTGTATGGGAAAGTAGGAGCCCACAGTTTCTGATGTTACTGAGCATAAACATGCAATAATAGCAATGTCATTGGATGTCGTCTTAGAATCATAGAATAGTTTGGGTTGAAAGGGATCATTAAAGGTCATCTAGTCCAACCTTCCTGCAATGAAAAGGGACATCTTCAACTAGATCATGTTGCTCAGGGTCCTGTCCAGCCTGACCTTGAATGTTTCCAGGGATGGGACATCTACCACCTCTCTGGGCAACCTGTGTCAGTGTTTCACCACCTACATTGTAAAAAATTTCTTTCTTATATCTAGTCCATATCTACCCTCTTTTAGTTTAAAACCATTACCCCTTGTACTATCTCAACAGGCCCTGCTAAAAATTTGTCCCTGTCTTTCTTATAAGCCCCCTTTAAGTACTGAAAGGCTGCAAGAAGGTGTCCCTGGAGCCTTCTGTTCTCCAGACTGAACAACACCAACTCTCTCAGCCCGTCTTCATAGGAGAGGTGCTCCAGCCCTCTGATCATTTTTGTGACCCTGCTCTAGACCCACTGCAACAGGTCCATCTCTTTCCTGTGCTGAGGGCTCTGGAGCAGTACTTCAGGTGGGCTCTCACCAAAGCAGAGTAGAAGGGCAGAATCACCTCCCTATCAAACTATAGCAGAGCCGTACTCAGCAATATATACATAAAAACCTGCTGTGCATGTTTGAAAACTGCTGCTTTTCAGCACTGCCAAGTTTGGAATAAAGTGAATCCACCTTTTACTGATGTATATCAGTATGTATAATGGCTAGCGGCAGATGAATGAAGAGCACAGACTTTGTTTCCACTAAAGTCAGAGATACTATAGCTACTTTTCATTGAAGAAAACAGTGATAGTTCAAACAGCAGGGTAAACATTAATGGGAAACACTGACTTTTAATGTGACCATAGTGACACTCTGTCAGGCATGTTTACTTTTACAAACACACGTTTACTTTCCTTATATAACACAACATCCATCACCCTCCCATTTGCACAAATATCTTGTGGACTAAAGGGGTGGCAGAGATGGGAGGAAGAACCTCATGACGTTCAACAGGGAAAAGTGTAGGGTCCTGCACCTGGGGAAGAAGAATGTCAGGCACCAATACAGGTTAGGCGTGGACC
>JAOXNO010000024.1:29406924-29516483 GCA_028565335.1 Limnodromus scolopaceus | reverse complement strand
GCCACCTGGGCACACTGCTGGCTCATGTTCAGCTGACAGTCGACCAACACCCCCAGGTCCTTTTCTGCCAGGCAGCTTTCCAGCCATTCTTCCCCAAGCCTGTAGTGCTGCAGGGAGTTGTTGTGACCCAAGTGCAGGACCCGGCACTTGGCATTTGATTGCTTTTAATGTGGATCCTATTAAACAAAGTGTGTAAAAAATAACCCCCATTTTCTATGGTAGGATTTGGGGATTTTAGCCTAAATCTCTTGGATTGGGTTTATACAGAAAATTATCTTGGCCTAACTAAGAGCACCCATAGATGAGCCAGGGGAGAAGGGGCTACAGAGGTAATGACTTATACCAGATTTGTTACTGAATTATCTCTGGCTTTATAAGCTATTGCTCACTAACGTCAGCTAATGTTTTGCTGTTATTACTACACAGAGAATTTCCAGGATGCCGTTTCAAAATTTCTTCTGATTCTTCTGCTCATGGACAGAACAACTTCTACCCAATCTGCACATGTTCTAAAAATTGTAGCCAAATACTTTTCCTCTAGTGTTATCCACAGAAAACCAGAACTTTTGTCCTAATTTGGGTGCAAGTGTACCACTCACTATGATCTCATGGAAGCTGACAAAAGATCCCCTCATTTTTCTTTTGTGAGTTTTCAAAAGATGAAAAGAGAACCTGCCTAAAACCCAGTGCTGTCCAAAGGGTTTTTCTCACCTCCACCCCAGGCATTTCTCCCTCAGTGTCTGTGGAAACCAGCTCAGAGAGTTTTGACAGGGACAGCTTCAACCAGTTTGCGAAGGACTGCCTTCAGCCTTGTGCCAAGGGGTGCTGAGCTGCTGTCTACTTCCCCTGTGCATAATCTGAAGAACCTTTTATGCTATCAGGTATTTAAATACTTTCATATAAATGAGAATCAGGGCCTCTTTATAATAGTTATGGCCCCTTTGGACCTATTACAGATTATCAACAGATGAACTGGCACACATTTGGTATGCCTTTTTATGCCCTCAGTATACAGTACCATAAACGCTTGCTGTCCTCTTACTGGTGGTTAAGTTTAGGCAAATATGTACTCAGGCAGTTTCTTAAGTGCATATTATTTTTGTTCTACAAGTACTCCTTTAGAGCTGCTTCAAATTTACTGATGTTTGGAAGCTTTTAAATATCCATTACCCACTTAATTGACCATACCAACTCCATCTGACTCATTATTTGTGTTTGCTAGAATATATTTAGGCATTTTTTTAAATGGGTGTTAATAGACCACGGGATCTCCCTTGGAAACCCTATAATAAATCAAGTAAATACCTGGTGAAGTGCTATAATGTTTATTTGTAACTACTTAATTTTATCCTCAATATTCCATGTTTTGAATACACGAAGTTCCTCAGTTAAGGTTATTCATGACCAAGCTTTCTTTGCTTTTTGGGTTTTTTTTTTAGGGCAGTGCTTCTGCATTATTTGTTTTCATACCAAGGTGCACCCATACCAGCTCCTATCTTGGCTATCTGCTGTTGAAGCCACCCTTCCCCTTCAAGGGACAATCACTTGCCCTAGGACTGGAATACCTTGTGAAGAATATTTTTACAACTGCCACTGTCAAATCTACATTAAAAAATGCACACAACTGCTTGTACTATTTGCATTTGACACGCTTTGAAGAATGGCATTTTCTGTGTCTTCCACATATCTGCAGAAGGAAATTAAAATCTGGAGGAAAAAGTATATCTGTGTAAGTATTGGGATTATTTCTGGCCTCTCCCCTTTATTTTTTCTCTCTCTCTGCTTCTTCGCAAGATCAACCACTGTAACAAATTCTAGAAGCAGGAGACAAGAAACAAAGACCCATCTGGTGTGTACATTGTGAGAAGTGCTGCTTGGGCTTCTCTTCATAAACTGGATGTTGCCATAGGATTTTTTTCTTAATCCAAGACATTATACCCCCAACATAAGTGATCCTGGGGAGTCAAAATTCAATTTGGTGGTGGCAGGAAAGTTACTTTTCCTGGTGCCATCCATCCTTGGGTGTATCACCATGAAGAAACCACACAAACTCCCATCTCAGTAAAATCTGGCCTTGGCCTCACTACCATTCCTGCCTAGCCCTGCTCCATATCTGCCACTTTTACACGTACTCAAAGCTGCTGAGATAATGACAACAATGTATTTCTGCCCCCGTCTGCTGCTCTGGGAAGCTGCTTGTTTGGACTCTGAAACATTGGCAGCTGAGGAGAGGGGCAGGTATTATTTCTGACACAAGAAGGTGTGATAAGCGACCCGTTACCACTCTGGCCTTGTTACCCCTCACCTTTCTGCTCATTTTCAGCACAGTCATGCCCTGATCCATTTTGTTCTATTTTCTGATTCCTCCAGCTAGAATGCACCTAGTCTGTCCAAGGTCCTTCTGATGTAATCCTACCACTGTTTATTCTGGTAGCAGTAGAGACTTTGATGCACTCCCCAAAATTCTGGGGTTCTTACTGGCTGCATTTTCTATTTTAGTTCATTAGGGCGTTTTAGTTGCCTCCTAGTGAACAATATTATTTCTGTTTTATTACATTTGAGCACAAATTGTCATCTAAACAGATATTTAAAAAGTTTTCAAAAGTTTCAGTGATAACTCAGCTATGTTAGCTTTCAGATTGGCTAAGTTCTCATTTTCCACAGCCTTTTGCCATGGTAAGCAAAATAACATGGTTTTTAATAACAGTGCATTCTCTAATGTGATGATTTTCTATTTTAAAATAAACATGCTTTCAATCTGAAAAGTCAACCCAAGGTCCCAAATCATCCAGGAAGCTGCACACTTTATGCATATGAATAGTTTCACTGAATCAAAATCAGCCTACAAGTTCAGTGATCTGCACGCAGAAATGTTTGCTGGAGCAGTGTCTAAGTGATAAACTCTTTTGTAACAAGGAGGTGGATAAAAGTTGGGAGGGAGGAGTGGGCAAACAGAATAAATGCAAAACTTGAGTCAAAAGCAGCAAGGTTCTGACCAAAAGATGGAAAAAGTTGTACACAAAAGTCTTTACCAAAGCATTATCATCCCAATTTTGTTTCAAGGTTGTTTAATATTTTTAATATCATTATTTAAAAAACACTAATTAGAGTTCCTTATGTGTTTGCATCACATGTTTTGCAGTACTCTCCAACTTCTGTGTTGCATCTCAAGAGCACAAGAAAATCTTTGTGAAATGCTTATTGCCTCAGAGCCACGTTTGCTGTGCATTTCTCTGTTTTACTATGAAACTTTGGCAGATGCATTCAATAGCATGCAAAAAGGGAAAGCCTCACCCTTAACATGACATAGTTTCAACACCACTGGAACTGGGTTATAGAAATATTTTCCATTGTTTGAAGACAAACACGACAGAAGGGCACAGCAAAATTCAGCCCTAACTTATGTCTGTTAGTAGCAGAATTACATTTAGGAAGCACCTCCATTGTTTTAACGCACTGTGAAACAAAAAGTATCCTCTTTCTTCTGTTAGAAAATTGAATAAAAAATTGAAGAGTATGATTTTGTTTGGAACTGGTGTATACATTTCTTTAGAAACAAAGCTGTATCTCAGCATTTTAGGAAAACTAAAAGGATTGTCTTGTGTCAGTACATTTCAGTTTTATATGTGTGCTGCAGCTCTAATGGATTTTTATTTTGTGTATGTTTCTCCCAGTTAAAATCTTATCAAATGCAGAAAGATAACACACATTTCTTCCTGTTATAAAATAGAAAGCACAAACATCAATCATCTAAAACCACTGACATTCACCCAGAAATAAATACAAATAAGCTCTGTAAGATTTCGCTGCTATTATCTGTTGAGAAGCACTGTCGCCCTTTCTACTGAGTGTACCGGAACATGGCTGCCCTCATAGGAATGTAAACTTGGCATTAACCCTGGCAGATTCCCACTCCCTGCCCTCTCTCATTTAACATTAACTCACTCCTATACTGTTATCAGAAGGTAAAGGTCATAGCTTTATTTACACAATACAGCACTATACAAACGGTCATTAAACAAGAAAATCTTGCACCAAATAAACATGAAGCAAAAAAACAATGCTGATCTCACTACCGGGAACTCCCCCTGGAAGTACCTTGTCATTCCCCAAATGAGGTCAATGGTGCTGCTCTATCCTTCTAAATATTAACTGTCCGGCAGTGCTCCTCCGCACACCCAACTCCCACGCCAGAGCCAACCGAGGACTTTTTTATGTTGCAAACCCAGGAGAAATTTAGAAAGCATTCTACTGTTGGCAAGACCATGTGGTTCATATCCTATTCCCACAGCCTTTACTCATCCTTCCACAGCTGGAAACCTTGTCAAAGGCTCTCCTATACGACAGCAGCCTTTAGCACAATGCATAAGCTGGGCAGATGGCAGGGTGGACTCCCTCAGTCCGAATGCCAGAAGCCTGGGAACCAACCCTTCTTCCTGCTTCTCATCTCCCTCAGCCCCGCTTCTCTCCACCCCGGCCCATTGCCTTTTCCTGCGGGGAAGATATCCTGCTTATTTATGCATTTCACAACTGCTGGCCTGCCTACATCCAGCAAGAAAAAGTGCAAGGAGGGCAGGAGGCCACCTACTAAAATCCTGTTGGAGCTCATGTTCAGTTTCGGAAACCAGACTGGGCACGGCAGAGCAGAGCATGGATGTAGCCCAGGGCACAAACCTGGCCAGGAGCACCGGTCAGGTGGCGTGGCTTGGGCAGCAGTCCCTGGAGCCCAGTGGAGACACTGGGACTCAGACACACGCACAGCAGCACAGCTCACTCCTTGGTTCCTGCTCTTACTGAAGGTGATGAAAATAGTTTGTTGCTCACTTGCACCAGAAACAAACTGCAACTTCTCTGTAGGAGACCCCTGCAACAGGCAGTTTATGTGGGGAAGGGCTTGATTGCAGGATATTCACGGAATTCCTGTGCTTAGGTCTGAATATGCTACCTGAGGGTACAAGGTCTTTCTTGCCTTCCTTCATGGACCATAGCTCAAGAAGCAATTTAACCTTTAACTGTTTAGAGTTGCAATAATATGATCTTTACATACCTAAAAACAAATTTAAACCGAAATGCTCCATGTCTAGTTTTGTATTTTAAAAAGCCCCCCAAAAAACAGGAGGAGGAGAATTTTATTTGGCTGCTGCCACACAGAAATAACACAGTAAGGTAACTTGGGAGAATGATGACTTAATGTGTTAACCACTGACCATGCAACATATTCATGGGTGTAAATATAACTCCTCGTTACTCTGCCAAGGTTGCACTGAATCATACAACCGCCAGTGAAGTCAGACTTTCTAAATATTCCTGTTTCACATAAAAACACACTAATGAAAGTGCTTTTAATTTTAGGTAGCTCTCCTTTCTGAAACACTCGTGTATATTACCCTGATAAATGGGAATGCTGGGAAAACTGATCATCCAAAGAAAAATTCAGTTAGTGTTCAAACAAGTTCTTAGGGTACTTGAGCATGGAAAAAGCCCAGAGGTATTCAAGGATTGGCATCAGCATATGTATATTCTCATTCTTCTCAGTCAAATGTTAATATATCCTTCATCGCAACCAATTTACTAATTAGAGAGTGCACAGAGCCTCAGAAAGCTGCAGCAAGTTACAGGCTGAATTATTACTTCATATTGCTGAGGAACATGATAACCCACAGTTACGAATGAGGACTCCCCTGTGACCAGGTGGTGTATGATTTGAAGGCAACATCTCACAGACCTTACACTCAAAACCAAAAGAATGAGTTAACCCAAAGCAACTGACAATAATTTCCAAGTTAAGATATTTTTCATCCTCTCAGGTGAAATGAAATTGTATACATTCAGTTTCCTCCTTTTGCATTTCAGAGAGAACCCCATTCAATCACTTGAATGGTCTTGGAGCATGCCAGAGATCACACAACTACTGGCCCTTCAGGTCTTCACTGAAACAAGGTTTGTAGTTCACACAGTTATACCCTAAATCAAATATGAACTGGGGACACCAGCATTTATGCTAATGAAGTGCTACCCCATTCTAATGCCTGGGGAGACACCAGTTGCTTATATTAATTTCAGGCCAGAATGGGTCACTTGTATCACCTCACTTGAACTCCTATGATGAGAACTGGAGACAACCACCCAGGTACTCCCGTCCTCAGCCCAACAGCTGCAGGTGAAACAAGATGTGACATTTACATATATCTGCAGAAAGTACACAGGAATGTTGAAAGTCAGTACAAGAGGGGAATAGTGAACTGGGAATTTCTTAACACCCAGTTTGTTGCATCTTCCCTATATGAGAATATATACTAAACTGATGATGACTGACTTTAAATACAGCAGACTCCAGGGACAGGTGACAGTGAACATAGTCCACAACCTTTCATCACTGAGTTCAAAGTCCAGTTCAGCTGACAGGCAAAATGAGATTCAAAGTCTAGCTCTTAATTCCTGAAGCTTACATACATTTTTTCAAAGTGGTGCAATTGCATAACACAAACAACAATGACTGCCAGAAACCGCGACTGAAACGTCTCTAGTGTCTGATTGACTCTACTTGTGTTATCAGGCCCCAGCTTGACATGTGCCTGAATAGCTGAATGCCAGATGAGAGGGAAGGTGGCAGGGATAATACAATTATTTTTATTAAGTTGTTGAGGTTTTTTAGACACAACAACAGTAACATTATACCCTTAAAAATACCACACTGAAAATCATCCTAAAGTTCATCTATCATACAGGATGCATTTAGTAACAGCAGCATTTTTATATATAGAAATTGTGAGGTTCATCTTTATCTCCAACATCTCCTCAAAAAACAAAAGGACGGTACGTAATTCCAGTAAGCACACAGATAATTGGACATGTCTGGGAACAATTGTTGGGCCAGCTGAAAAGACGTGAACTTACAGAATAATTTCTATTGCCAAACAAGGAGCTAGCTTTCTCTTTGAACTTCAGGGGAAATGAGGATAAACTAGTTATTATAATAAGATGATCATTTAGTATCATCATAGCACTTTCTAAAAATCTAACCAACAAGCCAAAGCACGAGCTAAAGCTAGTTATTTACTTCCAAAAATATAACTGTGTTTAGCTCCAAACAAATACTTCCACATGCATGGCTGAAAAAAGATCAGAAGGTATAGCAGCTATTTTGAAACCTGCATTTCCATCAAACATCTTGGTTTATTTATATATTCCCCACTTTCCTTGAAGTATTGCCCACACAAGCAACATTTCCCACTTTGGAGAATAACCATTAATTTCACACCACAATGTTTTTTCTAGAGATATAATTACACAGAAGACAAGTATTCTTTATTAAAATATCTGAAGGCATGTTAGTAGTTATGACTGGTAGTTATTCAGGAGCATAGGTTTCATTTTCTTTTTTCTTTTCTTTTCTTTTTTTTTTCCCTTTCCTTTCCTTCTTTGCCAGCTTATAAGAGCTTAGGAGATGTAAAGTAGTGACTTGACCCCAATGCATTTTTAACATTGTAATAAATGCTGCAGTGAGGTACAGAACAATCAGACTGAAACTGTTCTGTTCAAGACAACTATTCTAACATAGGCTTGACATCAACTAGTGCATTCTCCCAGGGCGTGGCACACTATGAATGAATGGTGACATTTTCTTATGATTAATTCTTTTATGATAATCTCTAACTTCTTACTTCTAATAGTATTTTATAGACTAACTGGGATACACATTTTATGAATTGTTAGAGCTCCTAGTATCTCCCCTTTGGGAAAAGGAGTTATGCTTATGGACATAACTATGTCCAGATCCAATAGCCTGTGTCAAAGCAGAATACAACTAAATCTGTTCCTAATGTTCTTCCTGTTGCTTTTTTAAGTTTCTGCTTTCATCCTACAGCTCATGTTATTTCTCTTCTTTTGCCTTTTCTGATAATACACCCAATATAACATGCCATTTACAATTTTAGTGTTTCACTATAGCATGCCAAAGGCACGTCAGCATAGTTTCTGAATCAGAAATTGAGAGTAGCTTGCAAAGTTTAAATTACAAAGCATTGTCTCATCAGAATGACATTTCTGTTGGGATCACTTTGACAATAAGAAGTCACAGAAAGAACATAGGCACACAAGGTGATTGATTGCAGGTAGAAGCAACACACAGCAGAAGCTACACATCAGACAAGGGAAAAGAGGGAGAAAAGAGAAAGAGAGGAGAGAGAAGAGGATGTATGTTGAAGGATGGGAGCAGAGAGGGAAGAAGGAGAATGAACCCACATTCATATAAAGAAGGGGCAAAGTAACTTTACCAATTCCTTCTTGATGGTTCACAAAAATCACTAAACTGACTTAATTACAGTGTCTACACTCCAGTTGCAGGAAGAGGAAATTTGCTCATCTCTTTATAGAAACAAATCTTCAAAATCCTTCACAAGTACCAATCTTGTCTGTTTCCTTTATGATGGACACTTTTAAGTTCTGAAGTTGCCACGTTCTACTATCTAAATGTACAAATACATAGCTTTGGAAATAATGCAATGAGTAGGAAATGAGAGACAGGCAGCAAAGGTAAGAAATGTGTTGGATCTTCAGCACTTGAAAACAAACCTGTGCAAAGTGGTAAGGCTGAAAATCCAATCCAGTATGCAAATGTCATACCAGTATTAATACAAGATGGAGATTAAGAGCTGCAGCTAGCAAAAAAGTTTTCTAAAGGAAACTGGATTTTTGACTGAAATATTCCTTTCATAGAGATTTATTTTCCTCAGTATCCTGCTGTTTGCGATGTGTCTGGAAAGGAGACTCTTTCTCTGAGAAGTTTCCCTTTGAATCCCAGTTGGTGTGAAAGCCAATGGCCTCTGATGGAAGTTACCATTCAGTCCTGGTTCCTAAACATTTAAAATTCACTTTTTTCAATTTCTAGTACTCTCAAGAGCAGCCTTAATACGAATCCAGGGATAAAACAAATTCCACATCCTCATCTTGATGCTCCTGCTCAAGAAATCTGAGAATGCCTGTCCCTGAGATGACTACCCCAAATCAAAACCGATAACCTGAAAGAGGGTGAGAATATCAAGAGAATATCAAAACTCAGTTAGATCTACAGAACTCAGAATTTTTAGTATACGGGAGAGACCTGTACCACAACATTTGTAAAGCACTCTGCTTGTGAAAGCCCTAATTTATTGCAAGCGATGACAAGCCGCTAAAAACAAATAAACACATGGACATCAGGGTGAAAATTGTGATTCCTTACTTTTAATAATAAAAGCCTATCCCTAAATGCCTTCTTCATTCTTCAGCACAGCGCAACAATATACACTTTTTTTGTGTGTGTGCTTGGGTGCTGAAGATAGAGATTTGGGGGTGGCAGGATGGAGGTTCAAATAGATGCGGGGCACTTGCAAGCAAACCAAAATTGTCTGCAAAGAGCCACTTCCTGCTGGTGACTAAGCCTTCACCCAAACAGTGAAGAGGAAGGGGCATAAGTAAAGCATTGCAAACGACCATCCCGATTGTATCAGAGTGGAGACAACTAGGACAAACAAACTCAGGAAGTGGCAGGGAGTTAGAAACTGAGAGGAAATCTATGGCACAGAGAGGAAAGCGAAGAGATTGCGCTGATCTGCGGAGAGGTCACCTCTGGGTCGGGCTGTGCCAAGCTTTTTCAAACCCGCTTTATTTGGACTATAATACAAAACTGGCACACACAGCTGGCGACTGCTGCAGAGGCTATTCAAATGTTAACATTCTCAATAATAAACAGCCAAAAAAAAGTTCTATGTAAGCAAATTGGAACAAACAACTAATCTAAATCTGGTTGCTAAGAGACAGAGGATTTCAGCCAAAACCAGCCCCAAGTCTCAAGAATACTTTGTTTTTGATCAAAAAAGTACCTGTAGATGACGCCATGTTGGTGAAGAAACATGAGTGCTGATGTGACCTCTGCTGCATAAAAGCGGGATCGAGGTTCGTCAAATTTGCGTGAGCGCTGGATTTGAAACATTAGGTCTCCTCCATTTACATATTCCATGACGAAAAAGAGGCGGTCCTGAAATTAATTAAACAGTGTTATTAGAGCTAATTTCTTTTAGTTACACAAAGGACTGCTTGAAGCTACGCTTTAAGCAACTGCAGCATTTGCGTCAAGAAATGAAAGAAACAAACATTACAATTCTGAAAAAGGAAAAGCTGACAACAAAAATCCCCCAAACCTAAAGAAAATGAGACAAGAGTCTCAAAGTGAGAAATGAGAAAAAGGGAACAGAATCAATATGTAGTAATAAGCAACACAGGCATAAATCTCCACACATCAAATATATATGGGATTATGATCAATTTTATATAATAGAGATATTTAAATGATGCTGTTTCTTTTAAAATTTAGCCATAACAATGAAGACATAAAGTCAATTCTGTCAGCTACCAAAGAGCTGCTGGGCAAATGTCAGGCTCCTTACTTCTCTTGTCTCTTACCAGATACTTTGTCTGCAAAATATCTTTCCCAAATTATGTAAAAATGAATTAGAACTGTTAAGATGTATAAACCAGTGCTGACAATCTCAAACACTTACATGTGACTTTTTGAATTGCCTCAAACTCTCATAAGACAAAGAAATATAATTACATTATTAAAATATATATGAAATTATTTTTATTTTCTTCTGATGCTTATCAGTTCAAAGTTCAAGTTTTCAACCCTTATTCCATGATAAAGAACTAGAAATGAACTTTACTTGAGAATAGCAACAGAGGATCTCAGGCAATAGCCCCATTTTGGCATGTTTTAAAAAAAATAATCCAAAAGTTAAGCACTCAGTGAAACAGAACCGAGAACGCCAGTAAACTAAATGAGTGCTTGGCATCTTCAAACATTTATGATCTAGACTGACAATGCAGATGAAGGTCTAAACAAAGAAATGACACACATCCACTTGATATAACTTAGATCCTATTTTTTTTAATGATTCTTATAAATTTTCATAGCTTCCCCTAATCAGTACTAACAGCCCTAAATCATCAACTCTTTGCCCTTTCACCATTTGTTCGTAAACTGACATCCACATTCTTTATTTATTACCATAAAATGTCTACATCTATGCACAAGAGTTTAGGCAGAGGTGGAGGTAATTCTCATGGGATGTGGATCTAAGCATATACTCCTCGCTCTGCATTAGCTCAAGTGACATAAATGTGTCATTCTCTGGCCACACGACACACAGGTGTGTAAGCAGGGGACTTCAACAAAGGGAGCCCCTCTCCAACTTTTGCATCACGTTGAATTTTGGCTCTAGCTCATCATGCTTGTTGCGCTGGGTTGAAGAAAGGGATATAAGATACAGCATTGCTGTACTGAGCAAAACCAACAGAAGACGGCAGTTAATTAACCTCCCACAAGTGGATCCAAGCCTGCAGATTACATATATATGAGTGCAGAAATTCATAAATGTTTGCTGTTTGCCTTTGACATCTACTCTGTGACACAGATTCAAAGCATAGCACTTGAAAATATCCTTAAAATTAAGCATGTGCATTAATCCTGCTCATTAAGTGCCTAAATGTTATACTTATCAGGGAAGTTTCCTGGAGGAGGCTAGAAATGTTTGGCTGACTTTTTGCTGATTAGAGAAAGCGGATGCAGAAAAAAACCTTGTGCCTTTCCTCCCATATCTTGGGAACACAGAAACTGCCAGACTGGATCAAATTCAGGACCCAGGTGGACTGGCATTCTTGGTAAAATGTTGCTAATGACTTCGGTACGTTTTCCAACATTTTTCTTACCATTCCCTAGTAAGGGAAACCTACTAAAGAATAGCATCAAAGCTTCTGGCTGTATCACACACTCAAAAGAGCACAGCTTTAGAGCCATGCCTTTGTTCTTTTTGCAATGCTCAGTACTGCTGATAAGAAGCATTCAAAATCATAGTGCAGATCTCTTGACTTTAGTGTAGGCTTTAAATATCACCTTCTTTGCTTGCTTTAAGCAAAAATATGGGTCCTTGTGCTGTCTGATTTCTCTCTGGAACCAATGAGAATTACAGCCTTCCTTTTGAAAGAAAATCTGATAGCTCTCACACGGTCTTATGATTTCAGAAGCTAGAGCTTAAGGATAACACCAAATGCAGTCAGTTTTGTGATAAAGTCAGTCAAAAGCATAGCTATATTGGCACTGCGATGTAACATAAGAGGATACAACATCCCTAAGAAGATGATGCAGATATTGTCCTTCATTAGGCTCCTCATCAATGCACTACAGACAGAGTACATCTGAAGAGCAGTTTCAATACGAGTGTCCCTTTGCAACACGTTGCCATAGATTATCTTACTTGGATATAGTTCAGCATTTCAAGTACAAACCCTATTTGGACTGCAGGCTGGGGAGCATCTGTCTAACGTTTGGCTTAAGTAACTTTTCTAATGCTTGCTGAAGTTGAAACTTCTAATGTTGCTATTTTAACCTTTCCAGAGTCAACAGTCTGGACGTGAGTGGGCACAACCAGGAAAAGGAAGCTGCAATTCGCATTTCCCTGAGCAGCCACACTCATTCCCAACGTTGCTACCTTTTTTCTGCACTTGTATCACAAGTATAAAATGGTGCCGATGCAAAGTGGTTTTGCTGTGTCTTACAACTGTGACTCCCAAATGGTGGTCCCCAACTTGCCACTGAGCTGGGGGCTGCTGCTCCCAATGGCAATACCACCACTCTTCCAGCTGCCAGCGATGGCAACACACACACACATAAAAGGCTGGTGTACACAACTGTTTAGATGATGGCCATTTCCTAACATATCAGGATACACATTGTATCATTTTTGTTTTACACACTCTTTCTTTGATCCAAACAGAACCCATGTTTTTTGTGACATTCACCAAATGCCTAATTGCCGATTCGAAATATCAGAAATGGTGTTCAAACTTCAAGTTCTTTTATTTTGGTTCAGTCCTTTGTACGACGTGTCCAGTTCAGCCAGTGAAAAATTCAACCTGGATTGTTTAGCAGAATATCTTGCCATTAGACAGTTTGAACAAAAGCTTTACCAGCAGCTCCATTCCCAGAGCTGGAGAGTGCTAATTCTCCTATCCTCTTTCACCTCTTCCTTATTATGCGCATCCCGTTCTCAACACAAATGGGTGTTTCTGTCAGATTCTGCAGCTTAGTTGACCACCTCTTCAAAAGTATACCTACTAAACCCAAAAGCAACAGCTCAGTGACTGAACTTGCTCTGCTGCTGCATTTTTCTGCTATTCACTGGTATTTCAAGTTACTTTTCCAGCTTTCCTCGATGCATGTTTCAGCTTCCTAATGAGAATTCACAGAAAAAGTTAGTTTCAAAGTTTTTGTTCTTTGTTTACAGTGAGTCTGGGAAAGGGTTTGATTTTGAAAGAAGAAAAATACTAATTCTCACCCACTCATGTGAGTGAGTGAAATAAAACACTAAGATGCACGACGTGCACATCCGCAGCAAGACAGAGTTTCAACATAAGAAGGTACCATCTTTTTTGATTAAATATACTCAGTCTCTATGAAAACAACTTTCTTGTCATTTTTTGATCAGGACAATGACATGATGAGCTGGGACTCAAATTTACATGAAAAGAGGATGCAAGTGATGAGAGAATATTTTATGAATGTGAGCTGCGAGTGATAAGTCCATTTTTCTCCTGATTTGCATAACCTCAACAACAACAGAGATGCTATTTTGATTTTTGCTACTTGAAATTTTTTCCCTATCTTTCATCAAAAGTTAATGATCAAAATGTAGGTTCCTAACACTCTACTTCCTTTCTATCATAATGTAAGCACACACGCAGAGTGACCCTCTGTGACTTCAATGCAGAGAGGAGTTCATCCTCAAATAGTAATTGTGAAATAACTATATTATGCCTGATTACATACACATCTCACTACATGCATCACCAGGATATATTAAAATATTGAAGTGGGAGAATATAAAGTGAATGCCCTAAAGAATTATGCATTAAGGGACAACATAGGGTTTACTCAGTTAAAAATGAGATACAAGGTATGACTTTATCATTGATTGTGTTCCAAGAGAAAATTGAATGGGTTTGGTTTGGACTGCATTATTTTTGGCCTCTGTTTTCATAACATTTGAGAAGTATGTTTTGATGAACAAAATAAATGTAAAGCAGTCCTGGGAACTCTTTAATTATATGAACTGAAATAAAAGGCAAAATCACAAACAAAGACCTTATAGAATAATCCTCTCTTGGCATCTATAAAGCAAAAAAAGTACTGCAAAGTAAGCTAATATGTTTTCTGAAGTAATTAGATTCTTTTACAGGGTTTATTTTAGCCCTTAATCATACCTGCTTTTCCTTGAATTTCTCAAAAGGTATGGTTGAGTGACAATACTTAAAATAATAAATGGAAAGAAAAACAGAGCAGAGAGCATGGGTAAGAGATTTTAAAAGCAAAGTGGACATGAAATAAACAGGTTAGAAGTCAGGACAAAAAAAGTTCAATTCTGTATTTCCATAGTATTTTCTGACTATGGCTTTAACTACTATACTGGAATGCATAACTGCCTGTCTTAACATCTCTCCTCTCTTGATTTTCTTAATTGAGATATTCTCCCGCATGCTCTATGTTTTCAAAACTGGACTCTAAAAGCAAATTCTCTTCTAGTCTCTGCCCCTATCACTATCTGTAGAAGTATGCTTGTCACTTAAACTGGAAATCTTGTTCCATCTTCTCTCTCATTCTGCTCCTTTAATTCTGCCTGCATTTCATTTTTCATCCTCCTTGACATCCAAAATAGCCACCCTTTAGCTCTACAGTAAATCCTTCCAGCTAATCCTTTCCTCATTATTCTGATAATTACCTTAACCTTCCCTCTGCAAAACCATTCTCTGAATTTTTAGTTTTATTTATATATTTTTGTTAACATCAGCCTACATATGATGTGCACTCCCTACCAGTTTATATTTGCTTGTTTGTAAATGTTATGAATTCCATTGGATAAAGCTTCTACTTTTTGTTTCTTTTGGAATAATGAATATTTTTAATTGTGAAAAGGAGAGTGATTTACATAAATATCAATAGTAATAAACTCTCAGGACATAACAGACTCAATACAGCTTCTTTTTGTGGAGGTGTGATTAACGACTAAGACCTTCATACTAGTAAGACCAGATAATCTTGCCAATCAGTTTTGATTGAACAGATGACACTACACAGTCTATTAGTTGTTTAGATGTGGAATAATACCATTGTTGAGGAACAAGCTTCTACGTAAACCCTGTATGAAAGCTGTATGGAAAGACTTTGATGTATTGTTTACATTAATTATTGTGTAGCCCTTGAAAGATTTTTTTTAAATCGTTATCAGTCATTAACCTGCCTGTCCTTTGTTTGTTTTCCAATTAAAATCTCATTAACATAAGATTGCAGCTTAAAGACAATACATTGATAGACATAAGGCCAAGTACAATTATCACTGCAATCTGAAGAGTATAAACTTATTATTCTTTCAACTGAGTCCTACCAGCTGGGGGATCCAATATGCACTTCAGCACAGCCTCAGTACTGAAATACTACACAACAAAACTGAATTATGCAATCTGTCTCCCACTTTCAAATCTGAGATGTGCATCCATGCTACAAGCCTGAGAACAAATCTTTGTACTACTGGTTTTTTGTCTCCCAGTTCGACTCTTACAACACTCAAAGGCAGAGAGTTCAGGAAAGGCATCGACATACATAGACTCCTCTCAAGTAAAATTCACAACTGATAAATCATAGCAGCCTATTTCAACTACCATTTTCCCCTTCATTTATGTTTTCATGCAATTGGCTGCGAATAAATGCTTCCTGATTCTCACTAGTTCCCTAAACTAAGTTCTTTGTGTGAATATTATTTTTTCTTCCCAATTTCAGAAAGTTGTATTTGAATTAGATTTCTCCAGAGGCTACTGAAAATATCAAGAAAACTAATATGCTTATTAAATGCAGGTAAATGTAAATACAAAATAGTTCATATTCTAGTAGAGTACTGTTATATAATGGAATATGTTTAGCCACTAAACTTGTTGCAAAACAAAAGTCAAAGATACAACTTCTATTGCACAAGAAGTTAGATATATCACAGCCTTGGTATGCTCTGTAACATGATATTTTATTCATATCATGCATGTATGGAATTCTTTTTCAACTAGTACAAAACTGTGATTACTTAACTCTATTTAAACAGGATGCTCAAATAGTTTGTTTAAAATTACCTAAAACTACAGCAACTGTCCCACCCCTCAGAACTTGAATAAACATTTCCTGCTTCTGATGGAAACTGTGCAGGCACACTGTACACAAAACTATATGCAAACCTTCAAAACCCTGAGCAGAAGACTAACCAGGGTGGCAGGTTCATCTTCCACAGTCCCAGCATTAAGAGGGACAAATACGAAAACAAGAGAAAAATCAGGTACAATGCTAAGGAAAACAACAAAAATCTCTCCCTTGTTCATTTGATTCCATTTTGAAGTTTACAGTAGCAATCTTCAACAGGACACCACGACACGTTATCTGTCTCTGATTTCAGTGTTTATACTCAGGGCTAATTGTTTTTTTTTTCCTGTTTTGTACCAATGCTTTAATGGAGTTCCAAATAAGAAGGGAACAATTTCTGTGAATCCCATATGTCTTGGAATAAACGCCTTGTACACGGGAACTGCTATCTTAAATTTCACACAGGATATAGTTGCATCTTCCACTCAACAAAAAATACATGCATTCAGATTTTGTATTAAAAGATTTTTTTTGTCAACCAGACGCTTCAAATTTCTCTCAAGCTGCTGAATACTATTGTAGTGTATTGGATTGTACTATAGCATGGACTTTCTGCTCAGTTTTACTCAGCTTTGCCCAGTATTCAATTCTGAATCAAGTTTTTTGCCCTTGAAAGAAAGAATGACCCCAAAGTTAAAACACAGACTGGAGAGAGTCAGAGAACGACACAAAATTGGATAAAGAAGTCTTGCAAGGTCATCTAGCTTATCCCACAGCTGACAGGCAGGATCAGCTGTACGTAAGCCAAGGGGAACTAACATTTTCAATGCTGCAAGACACTGTCCTGGCACCGTGAGCCAGCGGTCTAATCACGAACGCGAACAGCCCTGTGGAGTGGACTCCATTTGGCACATAAAGACCTAGAAAGCAGAAGTCTTTGCTACTCTGGTCTGCTGGAGGGCAAGTGGGTCTGTCTGCACTCCACTGCACTGGGGTCTCCTGCTCCAGAAATGTGCCAGAAACACTCTGTTCCCCTCTCAGTTGACTCGCCAGCAGCAAAAGCCAGTAGTGAATAGTATTCCTTGAAGCTATTCTGCCTCGAAGGCCAGAAAATTACATCAGTTCCTGAAATTAATCCAATCAGCTCTTAAAAATCACTACTGATAAGCGTTCCTTGACCTCCACTGGCAGTCTCAGTACTTACAGAAAATACCACTGGAAACTCTTTTCACTGCCGCAAATAATTACCATTATTTTTTGTGCTTAACTTATGCAAATTATCAGTTCCTAGCTGGGCTGGAAGTTAGATACTACCCTCAGAGAAACGCTTCAGTGCTTTCCACCTTTATTTCTCACACAAAGAACTGGTTGTTGATTTTTCTTAGTTTTACAAAACCAACCACAAAATATTTCTATTCTGTTTGTAGAGATTCCAGACATAAAGTCAATTGAGAGCCTGTGGCATAAAAAATACTTTTAAAGCCTTGAAAATGGTTTCAAGAATAGCTGGCCCTCCTTGAGACTCTGGAATAATTCTCAAAAAATCCTCTCTACCCTATCATCCCATATAACGTAAAAGGGCCAGAAAAAACCTACAAATTTAATACAGTTGGTTTCCAAACAGTGCTTTCAGAATCAGTACAGAATTCCTCAAAATCTTTACATTGTATTACTGTAAAGACTTGCATTGTAGTATTTATTCATCTATAATGTGAGGTGCTGGAAAAGAGGTTTTAAGCAAGATGTTTGTCTGAGATTTCTAATCTTCATAAAGCAGACCTGGTAGGTCACTTTTGTCATGGGAGATTTATGTTGCTTCACTGTAGAATATAAATTGATACTGGAACAGAATGTGGTTTTTAACATGTTTTTCATGCCCCTAACGCATCCCATTGCACTGTTCAACAAGGAAAATAGGGGCAGGGTATGTACATTGAGATAAACTGGCTGGCTGGGGGCAGGGGACTTACTATGTGCCAGCAGTAGGTCACAGAACTATGGAAATTACGATTTAGGATTCAAAGCAGGAAACATTAGCCAGACCTTGTGGACATCACCTGTTCTTTTCAAAAAATGTCAAGGGATGATTAGCTTTTACCTAAACTGGCATTCAAGAAAGAAGTCTTGTTTTATGATTTTTTCCAAAGATATATTCAGTAATTCTCTAAAGCTGTCCAAAATGAAGAGAAGCCAGCCTGTCCCAAATCTGTAGAGAGTAAAAAAACGTGCCATTTGGTTATCCCCTTAGCACTAATATTGCTAGAAAAGTTTAGTTGATTGTTTCAGTTACTCAAAGAATCAAATTTCACATTACTGTGGCCAGCAAAATCCACTGACTTTAACATCACTTTTGAAATGTACAGGTCTTCATCTGTACAATAATTTTTGGAATTTGATAAAGTATGGATATGAATAAAATCTATACCCTAGAATCTGCAACTAACAGTCATATACACATCAGAATAACAGATGAAGGTTATGTCCCTTACACAGAGCTTTTTTTCTGTGTAATTTAAGAATACCTGATGTTTGAATACAGTCTTTCTACTGTTTTTTCAGATAATGAATTCTATCAGATTGCTATCTGGACCAAATTTAGTATGCATTGGATTAGTTGGTGTAACAGGCTCATAGTAGGGCAAGTGAAAAAGAAAATATGGTTCAAAATTTCATTAATCCTGTTTTTTAAAAAAGATCAAGTTTAGACTAATTCAATGTAGAACAGAAACAGCAGGAGGAGAGCTGTCAGCCTGCTCTCCATAGTACTGCTATTTTACTTACTGAGAATATGACATAAAATTCTAGCTCTATTTGAGTTTCTTGAATGGACAAACATTTCATATTAAGACCCTAAAATATTACCATGTGAGTGCAAACATTTTCATTTCTTTTAATTTCTTCCCACTTCAAAAAAGAATTACAATTTAGTTCTTTGTTCTTGCCAGTCACTAATGGATATTATGCCCTCAGCCTATATGACTGTGTTCTGTGACACCTGTAATATAGTATCTGATGTTCTCACACAATGTCTACAGGGCTTAGTGGTGAGACTCTTCAGCTCAGATGGGGTTTAGATCAGGATTAAATTTTTAATGCTGTAATATGTGGAATTTGTTAGCCGAAGGCATGCAATGAAGATGTAGAACTAATTATATGCATTGCTATTTCACCAGCTCAATCCCCTACCACCTAACCCTTAGAAATGAATCAAAACAAAAAGACTTCTAACTTTGGGAAAAGTTAGAAAACCCCAAATTATCCTGAAGAGATACGTGTTCTGTTGTCACTGGACTTGGTGCAAATCTTTCAATCTGCCCCAGGTTACAGTGTTGGTAGCCACGAACTCCACAGTGATTTCACGGAAGGACTGCTTCTCCCTGGGGGGCAACCCTGCTTCCTGCCTAGTCCCTGAAAGCCCAAGCAAGCCCTGAGAGCTGGGACCCCAGAAGTGGGCCAACTTGTGTAATATGCTCTTTGTGCCCTTCCTCTCATACAAGGGAGAAACACAACAGGAATCCTGTGCAGAAATGGCGTGTTCTGTAGTTCTAGTCACTTCAAAAGGGGTATCAAGTAGGAAAAGCTTCTCAGGCCATTTCCCTAATACCTTCATTTGATGACAGATAAGCTGTGAAAAGTGCCTTTTATGAAATTCTTTGATCTCATCTTCTTTTGGTGGTGTTTGGAAAAAAAGAACTGTTCTGGTGAGATAATTTTAAAGACCTCTCATTTAATGGCCTGATGCACATGGCAGAAAATTATATCAAGCCTGCAAAATGTCATTATGCAGAAAACGTTACAACGTGCAGGCAGCTATTAATATTCCTTTGTTCTGATTCTTATAGGAAAAATATAAACACTGTCTTCCAATTAGAACTAACTATCTATATAGTTTCTGAAGGCAGATCAGAACTTCTAAGAACTACTTTTAACCTGCTTATACTCTACCAAGGGGCTTAGACAGAGATGGCACACATTCTAGGAGTCTCCTCAGCCCCAAGGCTGATTCTGGAACTTTTCTTGCCTTTATAATTCCTGTTTTCTTTTGCTGTCTGGGCACCTAGTTTATGTCTTTGAGCACACAGAGAAATGCATCAGATGCTACACACGAACAGAGAACACTCTGGGGAATGCAGGCAGTTGGCCCAGCAGCAGTTGTATCAGAAGAAAAAGGAACCCAGTTAAGGACTATAACAAAAATGATCTGGCAACCATTTTCTGAGAAATTATCTGTTATTGCTGAAAAAAATGACTAGAAATAATTAGCTGAGTGAGCAAGTCTTTATATTACAGTCATGATATATTGCAACAGTGCATTTTGTTTCTAGGGATGTAATCAACTGACTGAAAGGTAGAAGTTGTCTTCTCAGATCTATGAAACCATCAGTCAGGATCCAGGAGGAAACTACAATGTCTTTACCAATGAGTTACTTGTATAAAATCTACTCAGACAAAGAAGTCTGTTGAGATACGATTTCCAGTCACATATATCAGTACGAGGCATACTGAACCAAAATGGGCACTTCAGCAGGGACATATGTACATATTTTATATTTAAATTTCACTAACTGTTCACATTTTCAGAATTAGAATTTCACTTAGAAAAATCACCAAAAAGCTGAAATCTTTGTTAGAAGAGAAAGCACACATGTATAGAGCTTTCCTCTCTCCCCATGCAACAAGAATTTTTCTGCCATTGCACCAGCCTGTGAAAGGAGACTTGTCCTGCATTACCGAATTTGGCACTGGAAAAATGTGCCCCTTCTTCCAGCTCAAAATTGTATTTGCCCATGAGCAGAGTAGTACACATTGAAGAAGGAAAGAAGGCAACGCAGAAGAGTACAAAAAGTCATTCGGTATGTTGTATTATAAGTTAATTTGGCTAATAGGAGCTTGGCATGAACATTAGTGCATTTATTAAGAAAGAAGTAAACCAGAATTCTCCAAAAATTTTCAAACCTCTTTTCCTTAAGT
The DNA here is from genome assembly GCA_028565335.1 of Limnodromus scolopaceus. NCBI lineage: Eukaryota > Metazoa > Chordata > Aves > Charadriiformes > Scolopacidae > Limnodromus > Limnodromus scolopaceus. Next base: position 29,495,299 of record JAOXNO010000024.1, on the reverse strand, counting down.
GTGGGATGAGCTTTGAAAAACTGTGCTGCAGTAGGGCCAGCTTCTATATGCACTGCTCAGATATTCCATTTATGATGCTCTATGTGTTACAGAAACATTTGCTACCAGATATTCTTTACTGCTTTTAAACTGTTATTTTTGCATAAGCAAAAAAGGAGGGTGGGTGAAAAGCTATTTTTTTTTCTGCAGCGGAATCACCAACTGAAACTCAGGAAACAAAGTTTGAGCATTAAATAGAGGGCTTTTACCAATTTCTCAGTACAAAACTCTTATTCTTTGGAGCTGATAATTTTCCAGTCTCTAGCTAGCTATCATCTCCCTTACATTCATCAATAAGTCATTCATAATTAATGTTCCCATCAGAGCACTCCTTTGCATGGTCTTCATACTTCCTTGCTCTTATAGTCAACTCGATCATTTTGTATTAAGGAAAAAAAAAAGTGTAAGATTATTTACTGATACATAGTATTTTGTATTCAGCAATTTTACACAAGTCAGAGCACAATAAAACATTCTCTGGCCTTGTTTTAGGACTTGATTTTCTAACTTTTGTTCATTAGGCCAGGCCACTGACTCCTACAGGACATTTTGTGAGATTAAGTGGTAAGGAATTGGCTCATTTATACTTTTAGAAAGTTTGTGGTGGGGGAGGACAGGGAATCCTGTACTCCATTCAAGAGACAGAGATGAATGAAGTCTTTGGCAACATACAGATATTCACTACCAGAGAAACAGTTCTTCTCTATTATGTGAAGCGTTTCAGTAATGTTCCCACGTACTTAAAAACAAAGGTCAGCCAGTGACAACAGTTGGTTTTAGCTTGACAACACAGCAAGAAAGTTCTACTGCACTGTGATCATCCAGATGGAAAATTTATATGAGATACTGTCATATCAGTTCACAAACTATGCCCTAGATGCCAGAAATAACTTAAAGTCTACAGTTTACTTGAACATGATGTTCTGAATAGTAAAAAATAGTTGCATTTGTACTAACAAAACCTTGCTGAGGATTTCAAGTTCCTTAAAATGAGATATTAGCACGAGTAACTGTGTCTCCACTCACATGAAAGAAAAACAACATAATATTATTTTGCAGTCTTTACCAAAGACACTTTCTTTTTGGGAATTTGTCTGAGCCAGAACAAAATAATTATGACAGTAAAAATGGTTGTGTTGCTGCTCTAAATTAAGTTACGAAATGCTTCCATTCAGAAATATCTAATTCCAGCTTTTTCTTCAATACCCCTCTCTTCTTACAGGTATTAATTCATAGTACTCTAACAGTGACAGACACATTAACATGATGACGCTCATTTCCTCAAATTCAAGCTCAGTTCTTCAGACTGCATATATACAAAAAAATATGTTGAGCGCAAACATATACTATTATTAGTTGTAATAAAATACCATAACAAAACCTAATGACAGACCAATTTTCCACTGATACTGTACTTTGTAACACAGACTGAAAGCTCCTCTGCACCGGGACACAGTACATGCCAGGAAGGGGTAGAGTTAAGATGTAGAAGGAGAAACAGTGAGACAACTAATTGAAGCAACACTAGGAAAAGTGCTTACAAGGTACCTGCTGCCTAACCTGAGCAATCTGCAGCCTTTTCTGAGTGCTGGAGCTGCTGCTAGAGCCTCAGAAATCCCCTCACTTTGCTAAAATTCAGGGATTGCACATTATGCCTCCCTATTTACAAGTGCCCAGCCTAGTTCCCATTGAGCAAGCTTCATCACACTGATGGCAGCAGATGAAGAATAGATGCTTATCTACGCTTTGGGAAGTGTATACTTCATTCAGAGAGGACAACACAAAATTATCAGCGAATCAGGCTAATTGGGAAGAGAGAGACTAAAAGACCTGTTGCTAACTTCATGCCCAGTGCAAATCCAAACACCAAATTGTATCATCTCTTCATCTCCTCTTACACTACCTCTCTTACTCATAGACTGCCCTCGGTAACAGCGTAAGACTTTCGTTAGATAGTGATAATATATAATAATTTCTCAAAATTTTCAGTGCTTTTCCTGAAAACTCTCTGTGGAAACATAAAAACATCAGAATTCCCTTGTCATGGGGAGATGGAGGTCAGTATGAAGAGCAGTTTATGGTCAGTTCTTCCACCCTGGGTAAATGTTCTGAGCAAATCCCTGTGCAGCCTCTGTTGCTAAGCAGAAACCAGATAACCTGCTCTGCTAGAGAGCAGCTGCCAGAGAGGGAAACTTAACCTTCATATGCTCTCTCTTGTGTCTCTTGTACACACCACTATTCTACCCACAAACTCAGTGTTTCCTGCTTTGATTTGCTCTCATGCAGAAAAAAAAAAAAAAAAAACCACAATAAAAAGGGAGAATGGAATTATAACTATAAATAAAGACTAAAAACGTTAACATTTAACATGATTAGTACAAAAAAATTAAATAAAAATATTTACTTCAAAATAACTATTATATGCACAGATACTTCTATTCAGCAAATGTTAAGAGGCCAGTGTATACACACAGCAACCCCATTAACCCGTACAGGGAGATGAAGACTGTGCCAGACTATCTCACTGCAGAACTTTATGCTGAGCTGAGCACTGTCATTCTCTGAAGCCTAAATTTAGCTTTTAATCCTCTTTGCACTTACAAAATTGCTAGTAAAAGTGAGGGCCCTGAGGCACTTAAAGGCCCCAATGTCCCTATTTCAGTCCAACACAGAGCTGTAGGTATGCACCTCTGCCCCTGGCTCCCAGAGGAACTCTGGACCTGCTTTATCCCCTCCCCATGCTGTGGGCTGTTGATGGATGCCCTTAAGAGCACCGAGCCTCTGCTCACTGCACTCAGACCCTATGGGTCTGTGCCAATCCTGAGGGTGGCCTGCGCTGGGTCACTCTCAGTGCCTGGTGCTCAGGCTGGCCCTTACTCTCGCTGACAGACGATGTATTACCTACTTCCAATGGTGTGAACAAATTTGAACGAATGGGGATTTCATTCATATCCCCAAAGAAAGGCAATTAATGTTTGTTACAATGTGATCCCCTGGAATTTCAGGTACATGAAGATTTCCTGTTAGAAGCAGAGGTTGTCCCCTGTGTGACTCAATCACTAGCCAAGCTGCTTATGGGAATGAAAGGGCGGGGAGAGCTGCCTTGGCTTATTGTAGAGATGGTAAGTGCCTTACAGGTTACAGAGTAAGACTTTGCTCTGGATTGAGTAAGGCTGAACTCACTCTAAGACCCAGTATAATGTTTGTAGGTTTTAAAACTGGATCAACAAGTTTCCCCTGAAGCAACAAGCAGGGACACACACATTAAGTGATGCCATGAGGATGTTACCGACAGTCACTGACCTTTGACTTGGGTGAAGCTGTTAGGAGAACAGATTTGCACCTGCTGCTTGGAGTAGGATACGTATGGAAGCTTCAGGTTGCATATATTCACTAGGCATCTTCAGTGCATACTGAAGCGCGGCTAATTTAAAACACTAGTCCTGTAAACACACACTTGTATATGGAAATAATTGCACATTTTGAATATACATTTATTTTTTGATGAGGTCTCTAAATTAAGTTAAGTTTGTCTGCTAGCTGCTCAATGAATATCTATCTTCCCATGGAGGCAAAGTGTTTTCATACACAGCAAACATAGACTTCAACTTATCTACTGTGTCTATAGCCTTTTTAAATTATCTAGAAATCTGCTTCTTTGATTTGTTCTTTAGTTGGTTAAAGGTTAAAAAACTTTAAAGAAAACAGCATTTATTGCAACATCAAAGATGATTACAGAATAGCCTGGCAGTTTACTTCTCTGCAGAATGCCCATAAAAAAGAAAGATGTGTGTTTCAGGAATTTGTAGAATGTGTTGCACTGTAAGATAAACTGAAAAGGGAACGCGCATGTGCATGAATACAGTAAAGTTCCTATTTTGACAGTCACTGAAATAGTCTAAGTGGTACCTTCTTTTTTGTAAACCTAAAAGGAAAGATGCTTCTGAAAAATACTTAAAGATATGACAGAATGGATCCAGGTCAGAAAAGTTTAATTCCAGGTTAAATAGAAAATGTAACATACATCAAAGCACAAGAGAGTGATGTTAGAAGGTGGAAACATTCAATTTAAACCAGATTCTTAGTATTTCTTGTGCCACAAAGTCTTCAGCCATTTGGTGCCATTATAAGCAGGTAACGCTAACAAAAATACAGAATGAATTAACCTCAGAAATAAAGACCTGGCCCATGGTTAATGAAGTTTACAAACATAGCTTGCCTTTTTATTTATTCATCTTAGAGAAATGAAGGGCTGCTGTAAACTCAAGTTCACACGAACTCCCACTTGCAAGAACATGTGTGCAGGACTCCTAGAGTGGAACGTTCACTGCACAAAGGGTTGCAACTTACCCAATTCTTACCCAGAACAAAGGCCTCATCACAAATGATACAAAAAGGGGCACTGCCACCCAGGAGAGTGACACAGTGTAAATCACAGAATCACAGAATCACCTAGGTTGGAAGGGACCTTTTAAGGTCATCTAGTCCAACCAAAATGGTTCAGCCTAAATTCTGTATTGACACTACCCACTATGCTGTGCCGTTCGCCAACACCAATGTAAAGATATACCTCACCCAGACCACCTATGAGGACAACTATCCCCTGACTCCCAGAGTGAGTGAGTGTATGTACGTGGTCCCACAGTGGAAACACAAAGAATAACTTAAATGACTTTTTGACTTTTTTATGCTCCACTTTGACATCTGTAAAATAATACTGATAGTATCATTCCTAGTCCAACCCAAAACACAGGAAGGCTTGTGAGGTAGTTCAACATACACTGACAAGCACAACAGATAGAGTAGTAAAGTCTGTTGGAGGAAAGACTACTTTTAAGAGTATGGCTCACATGGCGTTTTTCATTTGAACAAGGTGACTATGGGAGGCAAAAGAAATATTATTAATATCTGCAAGAAGTAGCTGAGGAAACGCAGGCGAAGAGAGAAGACTGCACAAGTCAGTGTGGCATCACATCTAGAGAAAATAAGGCAAGAATAATGCAAGAAAAAAGAGAGTATTTTTCTTGAGGGAACTTCTTTAGGATTAGAGGAACTGGTATAAGAACAACTTTATACAGGAGTACAGCTATTTCATCTGACAGATCTTTAACAGATTTTACTACTGGCAGAAAAATGTCATTGTACTTGTGGGGTCCCACCAAGGATCACTTCTGAGCCCAGTTTTATTCAACATCTTTATCAATGGCTCAGAGAAGGGAGTGAAGAGTGAAATGTGCAAAGCTGCAGATCATACTAAGCTCTTTCTAATAGTCACATGCTGTGCAAATGGTTAAGGAACTCCAAAAAGGCTCACTCAGACTGAGTGAGCAAAAAGGTGGTGATGAGCTTCATAACAGATACCTGTAAAGTGAAAATACTCTTTCTAAGGGGAAAAATATCTGAAACCACATCTATATGATGCTGAACTCGGAATAGAGTTAAAACTTTGGAGAACCATGTTGGTGATTTTGTTGACAGTTCTCTGAACCATTGCCTCACGGTGCAGCAACACTCAGAAAAGCCAACAAAATGTCAGGTAACATCAGGAAAGTCACTGAGAAAAAAACTGAGGGTACTACTGTGCTGCTACATAAAATCACCGTGTTCCCACATCTTGAATAGCATGTGCAGTTCTGGCCTGCACAACTCAAGAAGGATGCAGAAGAGGTAAAGGGAGTACAGACAAGGACAACTGGAATGATCACAGGGATGAAACAGCTCTCATACAAGAACTGACTAAAATCTGGGGGCTGAGGAAGAATACACATGAGATTAACATCATCATGAAGATGGTGGATAAGATGAATATGGAACTGCTGTACACCCAGTGCTGCAATACTAGAACTGGTATGCTGGTGAAAGTAGTAAAACAGATAAAAATCCATGTATTTCTTCACACAGTGATTACTGAAGTTCAGGAATTTGCTGCTGTAGCTGTGGAGGCAGACTGTATCAGCTACTTCAAATAGGGATTAGAAACATTCATGGACAACAGATTCATAAATAAAAGGAACAAGACAGAGAAGTTCCTTTTAACATCCATCTACAATTCTGGATGCTGGTGAAGTACGAAGGGAATAGACTGCAGGAAGTGACACCTACATGCTCTCTCTAAACAGCGTCATTATTGCAGTAGCAACAAAGTGGATTAGACAGACCACTGATCTCACCTGGTGGGATAGTTCTTATTTTCACAGGTTACAAAAAAACTTACAAGATATCTGTACACGTATAAAGACACACATGCAATGGATTATTTTTAAAGATCATTATCCTAGTGAAGGTGGCAATTTATCTGAAGAATAACTGCCTTATTGTAGCAATTATTTTTAAGGAACAATGAAGGAGGTGATACAGGCATCAGCAGGACAAAGACGCAAATTATGATTATAGCAACTTGAAAGAAGAAAGATAGCATAAAAACATAAATGTCCTGTTTAGTTTCACTTTATTTTGAAAAAGAGACTTCAGGTTATTTTGTTTCAAGCCCTCAATTCATACTTGGCTCTAAAAATTTTTAATTTAGGATTCATGAACTTACACTAATGTATGAAAAATACTTAAACAAAAATGTTTGGAAAAACCAAGAATGAACAGGGGTCACATAACTTGTGTGTACCAAGTGTTTCAACTCCAGAAAAGAATTTCAAAGCCTTTCCCTCTGCATCTATCAATGAATTGTGACATCTGCTAATGTGCAACAATGCAGATAAAATGTGAAAACATAGTCAAAAAATTCCATTGATTGATCACAAGCTTTCATTAAAAGCCTGTACTTTCAAGAATGTAGTGGGGTATTAAAAAAATAATAATCTCCTTTAGAATATCATGTTCGGAATAAAGCTCATTATGGTTCCAAGCCTCCAGTCAGATGGATCTAAAGACTCTGCATTGACTGAAAGGACAAGTTGAAGACCTGACCTAATAAGACCTAATTTTTTTTACTGTGTCTTTTACCTGTATATGATGTTCTGATCACAATGAAATACTAGAAAAAACGCCAGGGATGTACATCTACATAAATAGATTTTTTTCAAGCTGCAGATTAAAAAAAACCCAGCAACTACACACACACAAATCCAAACAAAGTCCCTTAAGTCTTTCAAAGCACAAATATTTATGTCAACGGAAGCTTTACATAAATTCATACGATATATTGGAACCTGATGGTTGTATAAGATTAAATTCATAAGAGAATACTTGAAACCGAAAATGATAATATTATGGAGTAATTTCACAAGAAAGCATAACTACCTTTATTTCCGAAATATTTTTCAAAACATATGCATTTTGCTTTTGTGAGGTGGGACCACTTTTAGTTTCACTTACTGTACATTGGAAAAAATATAAACTTGACACTGACTCAGAGAACCTCAAATGCCTCCTAGAAAAAAAGTATTTCCATTCCCCCATCAGGTGGGCTTTTTTTTTTTCTCATTCTAAGCTAGAAACATGTTTTGGTTGGCTTCAATGTCTGCAGTGAGCAGGAATAAAACAATAAAATTATTTCAGCTGCTGTAGTTCAGGAAGCAAAACAAAAATACGGTGGCAGAGTAAGAAAGAAAACTCCTAGCTTTCTGTCTCCATTTTCTCTTTCTACATTTATTATCCTGCTGCTAAAGTAATTATGTTGCTAGAAACAGACCTTCATCAGTATTTAATATGTAATTTTTTAGGATGATATTGCTTTGCTAGCTTCAAAGTGCTTTCTGGTCAAATAATTCAGCTCAAGTTCTTCTTACAAGCGTGAAGTGCACAGCACTGCACTCAGTGATGTGCACTTTTGGAGGCCATGTGCAGGAATTTACATGTTGCACTAGTGTTGAAATTCTACTTAATATGAAGAGATTTTAAAAGTACTTGGAGGCCATGTGCAGGAATTTACATGTTGCACTATTGTTGAAATTCTACAGAATATGAAGGGATTTTAAAAGTACTTCAACAGCACAGTGAAAGGGAAGATCTTCAGTCTGGAAAGTTCAATCTTAAGACATCTTTTGAAGCAAAACTGCCATAAGAATGAGGAAGGTCCGTCTGCCCAAGGCAGGAAACAATTTCTTTACTTGAGTATCATTTAAAGCACCATTTTTATGTACTGCCTAGCTAGCAGTACATAACACCACAAGCAATTTAATACTATTATGGAACCTTTTTAGTATTTACATCTTACAAGTCCTTTTTGGTTTTGAAATCAGTGCAACATTGGGGTGAATTTCTACTTTTGTACAAGTTACTGTGGCATCAGAGCCCACGTAATCATCAGCTTCTTTTGCAATTCTCATATTATCCTTACTTATAAGGCAACTCTCTTACTCCTACCAAGACAGTAGTGACAAAAAAATTGCTTATACTAAACATTTTGAATTTTAAACTCTGCGAAATCCACATCAATAAACCATGAAAAATGCAAAGTAATTAATTTTGACCCAATGTCAACAACATAATGCTCCACAGCCGACTGAAAGCAGATGCCCTTCTCCTCCAGCCACCAAACTTCAGTTAAACCCACCCCGCCAGAAAAAGACTCTAAGTGTAATATCAAAGGTTTCCCTGTGAGCCCTAAAGGCAGTCTGGCAACAATCAGTAAGGTCCGTTCAGCACCTGGTGATTGCAGGAGTGTTATACTTCATCCTACTCCTTCTAAGGCCTCAAGGCAGGCGCTCCACAGTGAGCAAAACAGGAATCTTGGACCTCCCTGGGTCTGTCACATGAGATTGTACTATATCATGGAAATAAAAACAAACCCAGGAAGATGCCATTCAGGCTTACTGTTATTAAATGATGCAAAGAAAAAAAATATCCCCTTAATTTTAACTATACAGAAATGAGACAATATGATTGTTACAATACAGTGAGACAGGTTGGGCTTGGGTTAAATATTCTGCCCTTCATATTCATTAAAATCTGTGCTAGCCTGCACAGCAAGCCTTACCACTTTTTTCCCTGGTGAGGCTTAAAAATCAGCCCTCTCATCTTACTTAAATGCAGTGCTGTTTTATTGAAAAAATATATAACATCCTGGAGAATGAACTGGTTGCTTCCAAGTGTTTCTTTCCATCACAACACGAGTTGCTGAACCTTTGCCAAAGCGATCTTGGCTTATGGAGGGACAAGGCGCTTTTCCTTTGGAAAGGGGTGGCCATGGCAGTGTCCTTAGTTGCACTGTGCTCTCTGCAGCTTGTGTAGTGTTCCAGTGCTAGTTTATTTATGTCTTACCATAGTAGAAAACATGTAAGTTTAAGTAAATTGAGGTCACAACATGTAGTAAGCTTCTACGAATCTAACTCCAGCATGGTATTAAGTTCTTGGCAAGCTTTTGGTAATACGATCTCATATAAAAAAATAACCTATTCACTGGTACAAGCAATGCAAAACTCACTTGAATCAATGGATGTGTGATTACTTAGGGCATCCATGAAGCTGATGTACTGTGTTTAACAGTACTGGACACTATCCAAGTAAACTCCTATAGTACTGGTACTAGGTACTACTGTCTATGTACAAACATTAAGTTGAGTAGGACAAAATACTGACTCAAGCCTTTATACAATACACAAATTGAAACTTCAAAACTCCTTTTGAAGTTCAAGAAAATTATTTTTTCTGTTTTCACTACTTGTTGCAATCTTACTAGTCTGATGAGAACTGGAAGCAAAACTATTGGACAGGATAAAGAAATTTTTTCTACCCCAAATAGACAGAGTAAATACTCTGACATGATTCCTACTTGCGATGCAGAAGAAGAAAATTTGCAGTCTATACTAAATCAATCACTCCTCGTTTATGACTTGTTTGGAACTTTTACAAAGCTCTAAAAGTCTTTCACTCTCACTGAATACAAAAGAGAAAAGAAAACCTTTGCTCAAAACAGATTAAATACAATCAAACAAAAAAAAAAGTTAATTATGTAAAACTAGTAAGATCAGAAACAATAATCTGGGAATAAACATTCCAGCAACACAATGGTTGTTTTAAATTTTTTCTGGTAGCACATCATTCAATTTCATCTAATTTTATGACACTTTATTGAGATTTATATGATCAATTATAAAGTAGTTGCCTTTTTTTTGTGAATACTGAATAAATATTTGCTCAGCTAGCAGAATACTATATAATTCTTTCACTCATAGCTGTTCCAATTCTTTTCCCTGGTATAAAAGTAGAGTTCCATTGTTGAAGGAATGATAATAGTACTGCTAGCCTTATGATGTTATTTATACGTGGAGAGTTGCAGGCAATAAAGAGTTTACTCTCTAAGCAGCGTTACGTTTTAAGGAAGACCCTCTGGAATCCCTTGGAATGAGGGAGGAGGGGTGGAGGAGAGAAGTAGCCAAGGAATAAATTTTCCAAACCCAAGAAATTTCACTAATTATACAGTCAGACTCTGCACTATTGATTTCTCTGTGAACAGAAAACAACTTGCTTCTATATAGCAGAGAAAAACTAATATATAAGGTTAAACAGATACTATGGATATTTGACAACTCTACATGTCCCATTACCAACAGCTTAAATTGCAGAAATAAGAAATGCGCACAAATCTAAGTGTAATGTTATCCTGCTTGTTTCTTTTTTTTTTTCAGTAGGCTCCACAAATTACATATCTGGGGATCCAAGCCCTAAGTGTCACACATTCCTGAGCAGTTCTCATTAAGGCATCAGCTGATCTGCACCATCCTGGTGAGGTGGGTCAGCGTTTCTTCCATAAGGAAAATCAGATAAGTTGTTTTCTTAACAAAAGGTATCATTAATTCCTACTTGCAGACTCTGTCACAGACGAGTGACAGACGAGCTCGCTATTTGATTTCCACTGGATTTAGTTCTCCTGCAGTCAGCAGATGAAATATTTGGACTATATTTGAATATTTCCAGCTCATGCTACATACAGCATTCTGGCAATTGGAAACTATTGAATTAGTAGCTTCTATTTACAAACAGGTATCCATCGCTTAACTGAACTGACTATATTTCAAGTGTGATTTTGGGTGTAAAATGGAGATCAGAGATGTGTTTTTCTTTGAGTTTTGCTTCTAAAGTAATCCTTTTTAATTCCTGGAAGGTGTTCATTACACAGTCTTTGGGGGACTACATTACTTGCTGTGCTGCCTCTCTTCTAGAGAGTTTAGTAGGTAATTTTTGTGGACCAATTATTTCTGATATAACACATCACAGCAAACATTTTTTTTTAAACTATTTCTTTATTAATGAGTTTCACAGTTCTGGTCTTCCTAGATTTATTCCTTTTTTCCCATTCTTGGAATATCAGTGGATGAGGGAAAGGTTGTGGATGTTGTCTACCTAGATTTTAGTAAAGCTTTTGACACTGTTTCCCATTACATTCTCCTGGAGAAACTGACTATGCATAGCTTAGATGGGTGCACGCTTTGCTGGCTGAAAAATTGGCTGGCTGGGCCCAAAGAGTTGTGGTGAATGGAGTTAATCCATCTGGTGGCTGGTCACAAGTGGTGCTCCCCAGGGCTCAGTATTGGGGCCACTTCTGTTTAAAATCTTTATTAACAATCTGGGCATGGGTATGGAGTGCACCCTCAGTAAGTTTGCAGATGACACCAAGTGGGGCAGGAGTGTCAACCTACTTGAGGGTAGGATGGCTCTACAGAAGGATCTGAACAGGCTGGATCTATGGGCTGAGGCCAGTGATACGAGGTTTGACAAGTCCAAGTGCTGGGTCCCGTACTTAAGTCATAACATGCTACAAGCAGCGCTACAGGCTTGGGGAAGAGTGGCTGGAAAGCTGCATCGATGACTGGTTGACAGCCGTCTGAATATGAGCCAGCAGTGTGCCCAGGTGGCTAAGACCAACAGCAACCTGGCCTGTATCAGAAATAGCTTGGCCAGAAGAATGAGGGAAGTGATCATCTCTCTGTACTTCAGGACTGGTGAGGCCACACCTTGAGTAGTGTGACTAGTTTTGGGCCCCTCCCTACAAGACATTGAGGTGCTGGAGTGTGTTCAGACAAGGGCAAGGAAGCTGGTGAGGGGTCTAGAGCACAAGACTTATGCGGAGCAGCTGAGGGAACTGGGGTTGTTTAGCCTGGAGAAAAGAAGGCTGAGGGGAGACCTTATCGCTCTCTACAACTACCTGAAAGGAGATTGTAGCAAGGTGGAGTTTGGTTTCTTGTCCCAAGTAACAAAAGTGATACGACAAGAGGAAATGGCCTTAAGTTGCACCAAGGGAGGACATTGGGAAAAATTTCTTCACTGAAAGGGTTATCAAACATTGGAACAGGCTGCCCAGGGAAGTGGTTGAGTTGCCATCCCTGGAGGTATTGAAAAGACATGTAGATGTGGCACTTAGGGACATGGTGTAGTGGTGGACTTGGCAGTGCTAGATTAATGGGTGGACTTGACAATCTTAAAGGTCTTTTCCAATCATAACGATTCTAAGATTATATTCTGAGGAATGGCCAAAAAAACCACCAACACTTTCACCATCCATGTATTTTATCACTGAGCACAGCAGCAAGGTGACAAGTAGTGATGGATTTGCAACACCTAGCATTGCTTTGTTTGGACAGCTGACTTGAAATAATGTTACGATGCAATACTAATCTGTTGAAGCCTTCTGTAGAAAATGTCAGTTATTTTAAAATAATACATAAATTTCTGTCTCACACTGGATTCAGACACTGGAATTTACATCAACAACTTTTCAACAACTTTCCCATTTGTTTAGCTATCTTTTAGGAACTTGGCTTTAGGTAACCAAGTTCTAAAAATTTTCAACCACAGTTCACACACAGTTCCAGAAATGCTTTAAGAAAAACAGAGCAGCTACAATTAAAGACAGTGCTTTCAAAATTAACTTACTGTTGGACAGGGCCTTTTTTAGCCTTTGAGGACTATCACAAAGACTCAATAAACATAGTTGCAATCCCCTCCCACTTCAATGAAAGTGCATGGTAAGTTCCCTGTGTGCAACATAGATGCATTTTAAATGGTAGCCCTGCACACAATCTCCCACTGGCCAGGTAGGAATACCAGACAGAAGTTTAGAAAAAGCCAGCAAATATTTTTTTAGTTTGCTACAGATAAACTCACACTAATACTTCAGATAGCATTCTCAAGATTCCACTGGAAAGACAAAGGAGTTCCTGTTGTGGTTCTCTAGGAGAGATGTGAATTCAGAAACAATGTCCTCATGAGAAGATACAAAGCCAAGATAGATGCCAGGGCTGCAAATAATACTGTGAAAGACATGTGCTACAAATTTACAGCAATCCCTGCACAACACAAGCTTCCCATTAATTACATACTCTTAAAAACACATGCTGAATATAGTGAAACACCACATCGACATTACATATAACATATACATTCCCATATAGGAAATGACCTATTGAAAGATCTAGGAAAAGCCCTTAATTTTACCTTTCAGTTCTCTTGAATCTGAATAGATGTGGTGATGTACAAACCATGAGATGACAATAAAACTTAAACTCTTCTGTCATCAAAGAGTAGACTTTCCATTAATCACACAACAGCACATACGTTACTGAAATCACTCTGATAAAGGAATTTATTATAGGCTCAGATATCACTATAGATTTCACTTTACTGGAGACTTACAACAAATTTAGCAAATGCAGTCAAGGTAAACCAAAGAATAGAAGAAAATAAACAGTACATCTGAAACCACTTAAAGACAAGAAGCAGCTAAAACTAGGGCCAAATTATGTACACTCCTGAAGTAAGTGAAATTGCTTGTAGCAGTAAAAGCTGGATTAGGGGCAAAAGCTTGATATCCCATCACTGTGAATATATGTATGCATACAAAAGTGTGCATGTGTTTGGTAAATAAGTGTAAAAACCACAAACAAGAGTATGTAAAAGAGCATTACAGAAGCAAAGACTCAGAATCCTAGAAATGTCAGAATTAGGAATGCTTGTATACCCTTATCTACTCCCCCTTTGCCTCTTTAGCCTGCAGTTTGATGTTTTTTCACTCATGACTGCAAACAATGACTACATGTTCTTTTGAAACCCCACTTTATTACTACAGAAAAGCTCAAAGAAATGTAAATGAAGCTGATTTTTAGAGAAAGGATGGTTTCAGAATTAATTGTCACTCTAAACAGAGGGAGTCTGTCCTTGCCTTGGTTACATTATCAACCCTACTAGTCAGGCCTCTTAAAAGTGTTTATGAGCTGGTCACTACCTATTTTGCCTCTCCTGCGCTCTCTCTGCAGGAACTTAGGACATTAACAGTGGCATCTGAAGTAGAACGAAAAGTGGTGTTCATAGGATACAAAACACTAACACTGAAAAGGTATTAATATGCTCTGGGCACAATTTTATTCCATCCAACTTTAAAATAGCTAAAAAAGATGCCTAGTTTTGTCAACCTCAGCTCCCTACACAAAGACAGAGTTTATCTCCAGTTTCAGTGCTACAGTTAGGCAGAATGGATCGAGGCACGGGTGATGTCTTACAAAACCAAAACTGCTGAAGATTATGGCTGGGATCACTGTGTAGCCAAGGTCTCCAGTTCTAAAATGGTCATAGCAGTTTCAGTGGCTTTCACGGGGTACCCCGTTTATTGTTTTGTGAAGCATTCAGGCAGCATGGGAAATAAAGTAGCGTAAGGTTTACAACTGGTACCTATATAAGGCATCACCCTGATTATCACAGATACAGAAAAAGACACCTCCTTGTTTACTACAGCAATGGTCTGGGATAAAAATGTACACAATCATGGAATTAAGGACTGCATCATACTGAATACTCAGAAGGTTGAATTACAGAGGAAATCTCAGTGCAGTAGTGAATTTTTCTAAACTTCTTTAAAAGTAGCTTTTTGCATATAGGAGGAAAATATTAATGTATTCTTTCCCAATCTCTTCCTACTGGATGTAAGTGTGGGTAAATTACTGGACTAGGAAGTTTTTGGGGGGTATAATAAGAATTCTTGTATTAAATATTCCAAAGTACAAGATTTTATACAGCACCCTCAGAGATTTATAAGGAGGGGGGAGAAAAACCTCACCTTACAAAAGTGATGAAGAGAGTCAGGAAGGAGTAATAAAACTAATAGAAACATCTTCCTAGAAGTCCTCAATGACTTCCACAGAACCAGAATTTCACCTTGCACTACATTTGTGGATAGGAAAAATCCTCTAAAGGAAGGGAAATTGGTCTTGGTGTGGCTGGTTAACATTAAGTCAACTTTAGAAACTGTTGTCTATCTTTTTGTCTCGTCAGCAGGTAATGTGGTAAAGACTAGGTTTATATCCTTGAAGGCGTGCCCCACAATATCTAGGGACACATTACAGTGGAGGTGCTGACGGAGAAGGGACATGTTTAACCTTGGCAGGGGGAAGAAGGGGAACTTAACAATAAGCAGTTTTCTTTTAAGCAGCAGCTGGTTTCTTGAACTTCACTTAAGCAGAGGAAGTAGCATCCAGCTGGGCTATTGCTAAAACAAAGGCCTTGACTAGCACAGAAAAGGGGCTGGGCAGAAAAGGGAGGAAGAAAAAAAAATCTGACTTATATAAGATTCTTTGTACGCCAGCATACTTTCTTGGTGCTATTCATTGCTGGAATCCTCTCTTCTCTTCTAAACTTGTTGCCACTGAGAAACTGTGGGTTTGAGCAAAAATTGTTTCAAAGAAGTAAAAAAGCAACTAAATATCATTGTGCTGCCTCATAGAAGAGGAATGTTTAGCACAAGCACTATTGTGATAAGTGCCATGTAAGGAGATACGGTCAGAGAAATTGCACCTCCCTCCCCCCTAAGGATTCTTGGATACCTTGGCAGTATTTATTTTAGACCTATCAAAAATAGAAGGAAAAGAAGCAGGGGTGGAGGGGACAAAAATGAATGCTCCAGCAGCTTTGGAGGGCTCAGAAGTCACTCGCTCCACCCAGAGGCAGTAATTCAGATGCCGGTGATGACTAGAAATTCGAAGTCCTGAGTGATCTCCCCAAATATTGCTACTACATGTTACTCTTATGTATTCCAAGCAAGAGATTGCCTGGTAAGAAATAGTCCTGATATGAGAAGACAAAGTGTACATACATTCTAAAAATAAATGGAGATGATCTTTGCAGTCTGAAAGCAGCAGCCAAGCTCCTGACAGTCCTTGTCCAAGACAAGTTCTTAAAAATTTCAGAGGAAATTGCCAACTATACACACAGAGTTTTACACTTTGAAGGAAGCCTTTTTTAGGGCAGACAACCACCACTAATGGAAAAATGATTACAAAGCAAAGTGCAGTTGGAGAACTTTGGCCAGAAGAGTCCCCTGCTCCGGGGAGAACTGTGGAAGCCCCCAGGCTCCTCTGGAAGACTCTGTTAGTGACTGGTACTGCAGATGTCCACTGTCACCAATTACATGCGGGTGAATATTAAAACTCTAACAAAGGGGAAATAAAACAATGACTTTCTGTGTTACTGTGATCTTCAAGTAAAACTCTCATGTGGCAACCACCAAAGCCAAGAAGTTACACAAGCAATTCTCCATTATCAAAATGAAAAGGTGACGTACCCCTTAAAATGCCCAGATTATTCTTGACAGTAATCCAGAAACTTCAAAGACAAAACACACAAGAACTGGAAGTCTGGATATCTACTAAAAAAAACAATATAGCCATTCAAGCAGGCTGTTCCTAAATATCAACAACTTTTTATGTCCTGTACATTATAGATGTGGAGTTCATATAATAGACTTTACAAGAGTTATGAATTAATGTGACATAGTGAGATAATGGTGGCGGCTTAATGGCAGCTTTAATATTCAGATTGATTCTTTGAGCCTGGACAGTTTGTCAGGTTGTAAAACATACGTGTTTTTCACCAAGAATGATCACTCTGGTCCAACATATATGCTGTATTTTCCAATAATTCTGATGGCGTGAACACCAGTAAAAATGCTTCTACAACACCTCCAATTTGCAACTCTCTTGTCTGTGTCCACAAATATGTACAACTACATAACATTTCCCTGAAATTATTCATCAGCCAACATGTTTCTGATGGAATTTCTCATGACACTCTAACACACAGTAGACTATTCACTAAGATAGTCCTCTAGAAATTGCTTTTATTATGCTCCCACCAAATGAGTCTGAGTTCTCTGCAAATGGCCTGACTTGCTGTCACATTCAGATTTGCTTGTACTATCTAGATGAGAGACCTTGTGGCTCTAGGCAGATTGATCAAGCTGACCCTGCTTTCTAAGTATACATTTTATTATGATTTTATGGCCTGTTATTTGACATTTACAAAAAAAGAAGCATTAAAATATGACAGATTTAAACCAAAATTGAATCTGAACCAAAAAAGCATGCACAAATAAACAAGGGAACTTAAAAATAGAGTAAATAGAGTTAATGAACAACTCAGAAGGTCAGTAGCTCTTTATAAAAAGCTCTTTAAAAACCTTAATCTACACACACATACAGAAAGGATTTGTTAACTGAAAATAAAAAACAGTTACTCCTTTTTTTGCCTTTAGTATTATACTTATGACAACACTAATCACAAGCTTGTAACTAGTTTCCTCAGAACAGGCAATAATATGTAGGAACAGTTTAATTTTTCCACTATTTTAAAAGTTCTTCTTTTCAGAGACACCACAAAAGGAAATGGAGACAACACTTCACAACCTGAAATGGCAGAAAGTGATTCTGATTCTAGCTGGGCAATCCCTATAGGCATAGATTTTTATAATATATGTAAATTCCAAATGGCTTTTATTTCTATGTGAAAACAATGAAATTATAGTTTTCTAAATTACAGGTAGAAGATGATGCAAATAATTTTATGGCATACATTTTAAATCTGTTAGAACCTGACTTCATAAGAAAGACCAGAAAGATTGCAATAACTTCAATATGACAAATTCAAATTTACTCAACTACAGTCTTCAGACCATGAATTCTACATTTTGTTTAATATTTCTACATTAATGTGTAATAGTTCAAAATTTGTTTCTTGTCAACACTGTAGAAGCTTCTTTTTAGAAAATCAGATCCTACTTGTTGCTTGCATGACTTTTCCCCTGTGCCACCGATGGACTGCATAATGTTTTTCCTGCCACATAAGCATGTCTATAAGAAGCCCAAACAAGTTCAGAAAGAGTTATATAACATTTTTTGCATTTTTGGGGACTATAATTAAAGCGATAAGATTATGGCAGAGATCCTAGAACAGATTAAGCGCAGAATTCTATGATGAATGAAAGTTTGGGTCATTAAAAGTGCAAACCTAGATTTTTTTCTTTAAACCACACACAGTTCAACATCTAGGACATAAAATTTTGCACTTAACAAACACCTTTAATAGAGGTCAGCAAGAGTACTGGTGCATATGTTAAAAAAAACCAAAACAAACCAACCCCAAAAACCCCACAAAAAAAACCAACACAAAAAATTGCTAGTAGCAAGGCTGACTCAAAAGTCTGTGCTGTATGTAGATTGAAACTAATTACTCCTAGATTGAAAGGACATTCCTAGTTGTAGATGTAAGAAATTTACAGGATTCTTATGGAAAAAACTTTTTAAGAACTCCTGACAGAGATAACTTGGATGTACACAGGACCTAATCCTTCTCTGAATCCAGGTAAATCAAGTTTCATAGATCTTGAAAGTTGTCTGAAGACAGACTTTAGCATACAAGTGTGGGAAATAGAAAACTAAAAGACTCAGTGGTTAGAAAACTGGAAGAAAAATAAAGTCACCTAGCCTCCAGCATGTAGAGTGTTGGTTTACAGTGAAAAGAGCCTTTCTGTTGAAAGACAGACATGAACAGCATGCCAATATAATATACTCCCATGTATTTTGCTTCATACAAAAAAATTCTCTCTGCATTAAAAATATGACTGGGCTGTAACACAGAAAAGTAACAACATGGACATCTGTAGTGATGCTAGAAGATGACCAGCGGGTATCATTTCCATGCATCATCAGTCACAAGCCTTCAACACTGAGCATTCTTCTTCCCAGTGCCAGTGAGCTTCAATGTTTTGTTCGTTTTTTTTTTTCCCCAGTCTAATGTGTTTTTACGTGGGATTTGAATTGTTTCTCTAGTATTGAGTCATAGAGAAATATAACGATACACAATCAAAATAGCGATGGCAAACTCACGTGTGCATGCCTTTCATGCTATTTCGTCTATTTGGCTTTCCTATTTTATCCATTTCATTCCCAAAGCTCCCCTGACAGTGGGTAAGGCACAAAGCAAATGCAGCCAGCAGGTTAAGACTTGTATCTCTCTGAGTCAGGCCTTGTTCAAACACAGTATGTCAAGATTGCAGACTTCAAACCAGCAGCCATGTGGTTGGCAGTGATGCTAAGCAGAGCAGCGGACAGGGAGTGGGGCTGATCCTGCCTAGAGAGCTCACAGTCCTGCGAGAAGATAGTGACAGGCAATCACAGGCGATATTTGAGAAAGTTCAGACAAAGTTGTCTGAAGAAAGGAGAATGCACAAGGACATGCAAGTTCCTGAAAGATCGAAGTATCTGAAGAGTGCCAACACCAGTGTACATTACAATACAAATGGTCTGCAAATATCTAGCTGATTTCCAAATTAAGTGCTGCGTTTGATATACAGAAATCTACTGGCCAATTTTTTTTCCTGTCCTTTGAAAATCCACATTCAGATATTTTACATTCTATTTGGAATCAACCATTATAAGTCCTCTACAGCATAGGTAACATATCATCTAATCCACATAATCTAATACCATACCGAACTGAAATAATTACTTCCAAAGATGGACATGGAAAATTATAACATGTGTCCTTAAAAGTATAATTTATGTATGACAACTACTCCTGAGGCTTCATTGATTATAAACACTAGAATTAACAACAGATAAAACAAAACAAAATTCCCAAACCCAGAAACAAAATAGCAATTGCACATGCTATTTGCATATTTGCAGTGACAAAAGCTGAATTTGTAACAGGTGACAAAATGACACATTTCATCTACGCTACGTACTTCTGGTCATGGCAAGAAAAAAATGAAGATTAATGTTTCTGACCTTTCTGAAGTCAGTAGGAATATAACCATTATCTTCAAAAGGATCAAAACTGACCCACAAATCTTGTTTTCCATTCTCATGAGCAACTTAATAGCAATCATGAGAATAAAGAGTTTAGGATCACATCTGAGGTGATTACAGCCACAAAACACTAATGTAAAAAAAACTGCTGTTCAAATTTTCTTATTACCCATTTAAGAAGAAAATCCATTGCTGTCTGGATAGGCAAGGCTGCATGGGATTTCACAGCAGGCTCACTGTCTCAGCACTGAACTGCTGCTGAGGAGAGAGCAATAGCCCCCTTCCCACAGCAATGAGTGTCAGGCAGGTTAGATTTTTTTGGTAACTTCAGTTACCAAATTATTTTTGGTAACCAGATTATTTTTGGTAACTTCAGTTTTGAGCTCCATTGGCAAACTGATCCAACTCATTCACACAAGGGCTCACTGGAACAGATGCAATGGAAAGCCTGGGTATGCCCAGCAAGAGAGAGCAGAGGGAATGATGTCCTCATCCCCCAGCAGCATGGTCCCAGATCAGTGTGCATGTATCATGAAACCACGCTATTAATTGGTCAATGTTTAAATGGCCTGGAATCAACCACCAGTGTTTTGTTTTAGTACAAACAGACCCAAACTGTTTATTTTACATTTTTCACCCCTCAACAGTTAATTTCACTTTTTCAGGTTCATTGAATTAAACGTAGTCACTATTCAAACAAACCAACCAACCAACCTCAATTCCCCTACCTCACACAAATTGGGCAATATCCTGAAAAAAGTTTTCAGTGACTTATACTTGGCTGCTAGGTGTGGACTAAGTAGATTTTCTATACTCTTTCCATAAACACTCTCATCAGATGACAGACTGCAGCAGTAAAATGTTATAAAACATTCCTAAAATCTATACAGTGCCATCACAGAATATCTTGCTTTTATCATTATGAGCTTGATCAAAAGCACAATAACTTTTATGAATTCTGGATCAAATCACAATTCCAGTTACAACTTTTCTAGCTTCACTTAATTGTTCCGTGCAAACAGTGATGATGTAAGAATGTGAATTTTATTTTTAAAACATGGTTTTAAATACAGAGCTTTCAGTACCCTTTTTTCAGTATCAAGGCTGACTACAAAGAACATATAAAGATTAAAACCATGCAAAAATAAATAAAGGTTTTGATAAGCAGTAATTAAAAATGTAGAATGTCTATATACTCAGTTGTGTTGCTTACCCGTCAGAAATCCCATCCCATGTGCATAAAACTAGCAAGTTTAAAGTAGGATCAACAGTTTTTATATTAAGGAAATAAGCAGAAACAGCCAGAGGCTTGGTGAGATTACAAGCATCAGCTATGAAAATGTCAATGGTATTTATGAACAGTGGAGTGATGGAAACTTCATAATAGTTTAAGAAGATACAGAATTTTTTTTTTCACTACATATGCAAAGTTAAGGCAAAATGCCTTTCCTTAAATAATGCATGAATAATGCATTCTCTTTGGATAATGCAAACAGGATTGGAACTAAAAATTTTAAAAGACCACCCATAATAGGTATTTGCCGAATTTCTAAAAAAATGAGTAGTTGTATTTGTGATTGCAGACACATACTATCTCACTCTCCTTTCTGGTAGATAGATGCATTTAAGTTTGAAGTGTCATGAAAAAAAACCCCAACCAACCAACCAAAAAAACCCCCAAAACCCAAAATTAACTGATTTCACTCTGTGTATCAAAGGGAAGCACGTTTGTATTTATTATTTCATTTCAATTATTTTAGGCTTTAAACTTCAATCTGTGGAGTGTTCTGTCCCTGTAGCAGTGCAGGTTTTCAGTATACCGAAGAATATAATATACAAACAACAAACTTCTTCACAGTCATCAGTATCTTGAAAACAACAACTGATGAATTGTATATTTCAAAACTGATGTCAAAGGTTTACAGAATTATTTTTAAAATAAATTTTAAAAAATGCAGTAACTTCCAATGTATTTATTTTACTTTTCCTTTATAACAATTGTGGTGTTATGTGAAACAAGGCAAGGAGAGGGCAAAGTTAGTTCAGGATCAAAAAGTACACTCAGGCCACAAGAACTGAACTGAGAGATGAACACAGCAAACTGATAAAGCAGAATGATGCAATCAGTATCTGATAACTCACAAGAATTAGAAAGAAAGCTCCTATTTCAGGAGAAAGAATACCAATGGGATATATTTCTGGCTTTGTAAGATTACAAAATGTTCAAGTTGCAGTTTATATCTGCCCCAGTGGTTTCGCACTGCATGTCTACAATTATTCCTGGACTAAAACGTGATCAGGGAATATAACATGCTGTAACCTTAGCCCAGTGCAATATTTAATTCGAAGAAAAAGTATATTAATCATTAAAAAATGTTGTCTGAATTAGGAACAAAAGAGCAGCGGTAACAATTTGCACAAACCTAGCCTTTGTGATTCAGTAAGTACAGCAGCAGTGATTTGAAGCTTCCCATTGGGTACTCTGTGGTCATGCTAACCCAGAATTTCAAAGCAAACTTCAGTTGTACTGACACAATTTCCCATGTCTTTAGTTCCATAGGAGAGAGAAGGTCTTTTTGAAACTTTCCCCTACTTTCACCTTGAGGCTTCGTGAGACTCCTTTGAAGTTTATAACATAAGGTTTCTATGGGACAACAATTTACATAATTCAAAGGAGAGCTTTAAGGGAAGACCACAAATTGCTACTTGTTAAATTAACAGACATATACCCTTACACGGAAAAAGAAGGAAAAAGAAAAATAATTAAAAACCTCAGAATTCTTCATTATCAGATTATAATGTTTTTTTAACCTTCTAAGCATTCTATTTAAACCCTCAAATAATTTTATTTGCAACCTGTTTATCTTTCTGAGACCATCAGTAATTGTCAAAGGCTGTAACTTGCAAGCAAAACTTGTGGATAGGACCCAAAAAAAAGGATATAATTTTTCACTGTATCATGATAAGATCTGGGAATTTTTTTTCATAACTTACATTTCTTTATTCAAATATAGCACAGTAAATTCAGTTTGCCAAAACACAATGTTCTCTCTGCTGTCTGTTACTTGAATAATGTAATTTAGCATTTGCTTCAAGAATATTTTCAAAAAGAACCCATAAACTTCTGTGCTCTAACCTCTTCAAGAAGTAGCTTCTGCATTTCCTCAAAGAATGTAAACAACTTTAAAACCAACATAGTACTAATGGATAAAACACTACTTTTCTCTGGACAAGGCCAGTAAATAAACCTCATTTCTGTCAATGCTATTTGCAGAATGATGTTAACTTTGCAATCAGATAATGGTTAACAAATTTTAATGAAGTCCGTATTGTGTATCAAATCCTGAAGCTGGTGATATTTTAGGTTCTAGGGAGCTGCCTGTGGCTTCCTAGACCCAAATCATCAGTCTAAATCCAGTTAAAAAGCAGAGTGAAACAATACTCAGATATTGGGTTACACATGTGGCTGAGATTACATGTTAGCCTAAGGGATATTTGAACCACTTCGAGTGTTTTATATAATACCACATTGAACTGCACTGTGGAAAGCAGTTAATCTCCTCAGGCATATCACCCAGCAACAACTCTTTCCTAACTTTTCCCACAGATTCATGGCAAATTTCCAAAAGTTCAGAGGTTTGGTGAGTTTAAGCCTCTTTAAATTCAGATGCCTATCTAAAACTACCTCATTTCTGATCCAGAAATCTCATTAGATACAATCTTCCCATTTCTCGTTATACTAGAAAAGCTCTGCAGGCTTCCTGTCCGCTGCTGCTGCAATAGAGCGGTTGCCATTAAAGGACTTGCTCTTGAATACTGCAAGCACGAAGGGGATGTTTATACATGCAATGCACAAGGTGAACATGTGGCACAAGTCTGTGTGAATGAGACCTCAGCAACATGACCACCAAGGTTTTCACATCTGAATGCAACCAAAGAGGACTTTCCAGGAGTTAAATATATCACAGGGCTATACGGAATTTTAAATCACTAAAGACAGCCCCCTTTCCCACCTTAGCCTGACTTTATTTTGACTCTTTGATTGTCTAAAAATACAAGAAGTGAGTTTTCTTGGATGTCCAAAGAAGCTAATTAACTTCTCTTTTAGAACTTGTTCTCCTACCGTATGGGTCAATAAATGAACCAATGCATTATACTCAGCAATATATCCAACACAGCTATTCTTATTTATAGAAGAGTTTTCTATACCCTACCTTTTCTTCAAGAAATGCTCACATAATTGTGTTTAAAAGTGGCTGAAATACGTTTAAAATAAGCTTTATTTCATTTCTACTTCAGAAACTCAACAAAGGAACACTGCAGACCAAAAATGTGAAAGAGGATGGCATCACTCTTTGGCATGCTTCTTAATTAAATCTAATGCATTATGCATGATGCCCTTTTGGCTCTGGCATAGCATTGCCAGCTGTGGTTCACTGCTTATGTTCCTGATGGGAAAGCACAAGATACTGTAACAGTTATCTCTTTCTTTCAGTACCTTAGCTCTCAGTGATGGAAAATGCAATTTGAGAATTGCTCTATCAAATTTATTAAGTACCACTTACCTGTATTGCAGCATGTAATATTTTTTTATCTAATGTATGAATAACAATTATGGAAATACATATCAAAACACCTGCAGGGAATCCTGATTTTTTTCTATCTGAGAAACCACAATATGTTTAGTTGCTATTTCCAGGTGATCAGATACATTATTTCACTACAGTAGAAGACAATGGAGAAACAGTGCAGCTACATCGGTTTGAAGACTTTTAATGGCATAGACACTACTTTCAGAAATATTATTAAAAAGAAATGGTATAAATATTTGTTCTGCACTATAAGGGTTGTCTGTTTGCAGATGTGGTATTATAAGGATTTTTCCACTCCAGGGTGGAGAACAAAACACAATGCTCTCCAAGATTTACATTACTAAATAGTTTCTCACTTTTAACACTTCCCACAAAGATATACAAAGATGCCACCTCATTACATGCAAAGCCACCATCTTTGGCTAAGGAAATGCCCAAGTCATCGATATCCTGATATTGGGATAACATTCTGGAAAAATGTCATAATATGCTTTACCGTGTACCTACATTCTTCCTGGGCATCTGACTTGGCACTGCTAGAGACAGGATACTGGGCCAAACAAGCTGTTGGCTGTTCTTATATTAGTATGTCTTATGCAGTCCATCATGAGATCACAGCCTAGTACTGCCTTTTCTTTGGTCCTTTGTACAAATCAGCTTTCCAAAGCAGGATGAAAGGAATGTAGCAAGAGGTTAAAATTCACGTTTCAAGAGGAAAATTACCTGAGCACACAGAATTAATGAAAACTGATAAATATATGCAAAATCCTCAGTCTACATATAAATTTCTCCGTTCAACACATTTTCATGACCCTTCCTTTATAAACATCTCCATTGAGCTGTGTAAGTATCACACACTGATTTTTTTGTTCTGTATGCTAAGCATAAGTTACCTGAGACAGGCTTTTTCAATACCTATTGAAAGTCATTATTCATATACCTCTCTTCACTGTCTGGATTTCTGTAGTTCTATAAATGCAACAGTGACCTTTAAAAGCATTAATTGTATCTACTTTATTTTCCATACTTTCCTGTTTCCAGAACATGATTAATTTTTGGCAAAGAATATGCTTCACACAGCTGAAAACCCTGGCAATTCACAAGTATAAATTAGTCAGACAACAGGAAACGCTGTCCAAAATTCTGCCATCATTTAAGCCATCCAAACCCTCTAAAATGCATAAAGCAGCACAGAAGAAAACAGTGTGTCATATCTTCAGGGTGTAGTTTTTTGTACAATTCAGGAAGCAGTTTTAAGGGGCAGAATTTTGCACGATTATTTTAATATTGGTTTTCTGAGGACAGAAAAGAGAAAATAAGTTTCACTACAGACTTTTCAAGAAATCACTTATCAATTAGAGTATTTGAATTTACTTATCTTGTGTGATTCTGTGAAGGTTCTTGGAAATACGTGTTTATAGAATCTTACGAAATCAATCCCTTTCATCCTTTTATCGGCTGAATGTAAAGTATGTAAAAGGACAATTTTTCTTCTTAAGTACTTGGCAAGCTATATATACTCTGAAGTGAAGAATTATAACTGGGTCTTTCTTGGATGTACTAAGGATACAATGGGGTGGCCTCTCTAGGCCACAACTTAAAAATTAGTCTCTGGAAATATGTAGACTTACTACTAGCTGGTATTATTCCATACACAATTAAAGTAGTTGAGTTTGTAAGTCAACCTTCAGAGTGCTTTCCATAAATATTCAGTTCCCTTATAACGCACTACCTTTAAAAGAAGAAAGATTTTTTTTCCAGCATAGCTATTGCTATCATTTGAATTATTTAAAGCAGTGTCATTGGGTGAATATTATTTTTAAGATTCATACAATTCTGACAAAACCTCATTAATCCTTAGAGGACGTAGTGGTCTGGTAACAACAAAGCTAACCTTACACACAGAGAGTCACTGTGCAGGGAGAAGGAGACTTACAGTTATTAAATACACTGTGTGATGCAGGAAAAGGTGCATTAGTACACCTGATCAGGAAAAACTACAATATTTATGCTATACTGTGTAGGAAGAGAAAGATAGAGCAAATTAAGCAGAGAATTTCCCTTTAGGAAACAATTTAAAACACTGTTTTATACTAGTTTTATAATATAATAGACATGTTAGTGGAATATATTCTGAGATGACAATATAAATAATTCATGCTTCAGTAATACTCAGAATCTACTTACAATGAAAATGAACATTAACTAAAACTCTCAGCCATTTCTCTCTTTTCAATCTCATTTAAAGGTGACTATGTAGACTTTCAGACATGGAAAATGGAGAATGGAAAAAGAAAGTTTTTCACAGTTGTTCATAGCCATTTGCTGTAAGATGAAATAGCAGAGTCCAAAACCCAACATTCACTGTAATAATCTCCCAGTTGCTAAACAACGCTCTTTGCATTCCTTTGAATTACTATATTAATAAGCACAGCCAGGACTTGGAAGGACTCTTTATTATTCAGGTTTCCTTAGTTCTGAACAGTTACTTTTTAATGGTTGATCAGTTTACTAGAAGAGAACAGAAAGCATTAATGATGAGATACAGTTTACCTGTACACGTTTCATAGATCTACATTTACTGTTTCTTACTATTAGTGGATGTTGTATACAATTTTTATACAGCATTTCAGCCCTGGCGTAGGTAGAAACACTGTGGCCTCACAGGCCCACAAGTGACACAGCACACACCCTCCTCCAGAGAGTCACTTCTCTTAACTGCTAAGTTCACACTACAGGTCTCCTGCCTTGTCATATTTTTTAAGGAGATAAAACATTATTAGCACTGAATACTTCTCGGCTTACAGACTGGCCTCGGGCTCATCTTACACAGGAACTTAAAAAAGCTCTCTACATGCTTCCCCCACACAAGCATAAGACTACAGGCTGGGCATCACTACTTTTAGCCCACAGTAACTAGGCAAGAGTAAACCCTGCTGCCATCAAAAAACTGTGTGTTTCTGCTAGAAGTACTCACCCACAAGTGAGATAAAATGGCATAAATTGGATTCCCTTAAATCTTCTCACACATCCATCAACAGTGTAAAAATAATCTGATGGTGTGGTTTTGAGAAGAAGAGATAAAGTGTAATTTAAGTTATACCCTACTCAAGTTTGGTCCACCTCACACATGGTATATGGTGCAGAAGACATGATACGCCAAAACTAAAATTACTCTGTGTACATGCTAAAAAAAGCAACGAAAATTTTAGTAAAGATGAAAACCCAAATGTTTTGTAAATTCCACTTCTTTCCCATGGTGAAATTCTCTCGTGTACAATTATCATTTACTAAGCTTACTGTTGTTAAAAAAAAAAAGAAAAAAAAAGAAGTTGTATTAAAGTGCCCAAATGAATTCCAAAGAGAATAATTTCCTGCATTTAGAAAAGAAGCAGCAGAAGCATCAAATTTTATATGCAGTTTCCTTTTTCCTGACTCTTCCTTTGGGGTGCATTAGTTGTTTACTTGTAAGAGCAACACCTAACAAACACAGTATTAAATGTTTTCCCACAACAACTTGGGTAAAACAGGCTTTCTTTAAATAGCATTCAAAACAGTTAACTTGCATAACTAAGGCATTCTGATAGCTACCCATGTGCGCATTACATTTCCACTTATTTTAAAGATAGGTTTTATTTTTAAAACTTCATTTTTATAATGAACCTGTTACAGGCAAATTGTGAATACCACTTTGCAACTATAAAATACAAGAAAAAGCACAAAGCGGGCTAGGACAAATGATCAATAGGTTCATGCAGGTCATGTACTCAGGTCTCTTCTGTCAAAAAGGGGCTTCCTACAGCAGGTGTGAGGATGGCATTGAGACCTAGGTGTAGAGGAAGGACAGAAAGAAGGATTGCAGCACATGGTTGCTACAAACCAATCTAGCACATTTCTTTCAATGGCTGCTGCCACAAGGCAGATTACCCTTATCCTTCCCACTCCTCTCTCCCAAGACAGAACTAAACTAAAAGACGCAATCCAGCCTTGACCTGCAGGATTTCATTTAAAGCAGCACTGTTCAATTATCCTGCTGGATGAGGAACAGTACTCCATTCCCACAAAAGCTATAAGATTAAGAATGCCAGATGAGGACCCAACCAGCATGATGTTAACACAGCCACAGTCCAAGCTCATATGGAGATTTTGTGGACCCAGTAAGCGTTGGGTCTACCCCAGTTCTGTTCAAAGTCTGCTACCCTCTTTGCCCTGTTTGGGTGACAATAATCGTATCTCCTTAATCTTTACTAAAGCATGATATACAAGACAGACTTGCCAGGAAAGTTACTGGCAGAGCATCTGGTAGATATGTTGAAAATTCCTCCCCTCAAACGTGCCTCAACTGTCGAAACACATTTTTCTCAAGAGGAAAACTGTGCAATACGTATTTCTAGCTACTCTGTCCAAGAGATATGAAACCAGTACTTAAAAGGCCCTTAGCTCCACCTGTTACCCTAAAAACCTCCTGTCTGCACATGATCACATCAGGATTAAAATCCTGAAGTTGAATTCTACACTTGGCTACAAAGATGTTTCTGACACAGTACTACTGGCATAGTTAAATTTAAAACCCGAACATGCAGGCATGAGGACCAAAGTAAATGAAATCAGTACAAACTCCAGCTTGCCCTCACCTATTTCATGACAGCAGCTGCAGTGAATTCTGGCCACAGATGCTGACTCGGGACTATTCTCAGTTGGTTACAGCAAAGCAATCCATGGAGCTGGATCTGCAGCTGCAGCACTCACTTTTATACATGCAAACTAGAAACAAACCCTAGCTTTGAGAGGGTGTGAAAGAGTCCTCTTCAGTTTGGGTGCTACATCGCAAAATAAGTCTTTCCTGTCTGAAAGAGAAGCATTTAGACTCTTCTGATTGATGCTGGAGGAGTAATTTCTCCTACAGGCCCTTGATGAGCCTGGCTGCACTGATAGCCTGACTTGAAGTTTAACACTAAAAGGACTAATGTGAACAATGAATCTTCAGTGAGCTAACCAGGCTTTAATAATCCTTAAGAGCAGCAAGCAATAACTGAGCAGCATAATAGCACGTTTCCCAAAACCGGGTCATCATGCTGGAAACAGGGGCTTGTGTGTGTGAGAGACAATGATTACAGTATTTAATCATCAGCTTCACCGTTCCAACTATTCTTGAGCAGAGTGTCTACTTTTAGACAATACAGTGATCATGGTCAATGTATTCATACGGTGTAGCAGTCAACAGGAAATCTAAACTTAACACACACAGCACCCAAATTTCTGAAAAACCTTATTCTGCCAAAATTTCATGTATTTACATGACTTCTTGACTGCAGGATACATGAGACATGACCATATACCACTCAAATTTCTAGTGCTTCATGAAATATTCTGAAGAATGAGTCAATATCAGTTAATTTACTTTCTTATGACATGAACTGCCTGTAGAAACCAGCTGGGAATTTAAAAATAGCTAGTATTGCACATATTCTGTATATACACATATATAATAATACAGGTAAATAAAATATTAAAATTGAGTTTGAATATAAATATGTAGAAATGCATATAAAAGTTACCATATAAGTAACATTGTTCCATGCTTACCTACCATTTTATTCTACCTTTTTACCAGTTACCACTTACTATTAGGAAATCTTTGTCAATAATTTAATATTTAAATTGTTATTAACATATTTTAGCACTGAAGTAGCTAAAAATACAGGGGCTAATTTAGTCTTTTGTCTCAGACATGTACAAATTCACTGAAGCAGGAATAATAATTAACAGAATCAGGCCCTAAAAAGTTCTAATTTGACACTAATCTGTAATAAAAGGCAACGCAAACTTGCGCTAAACAGATTACACCCATATAGCAATATCTGCATAATGGCTTTAGCTGCTTAGCAACGAAAGTAGAAGAATACCAGATAAAATGGATTATAAGCTTTGATTAGTCCCAGATGAATGTAACAGTGGCCAGTCAGTTAGGTTAATTTGCACTGTATATCGTTAAATGACACTCCTCTGAGCTATTATTACAGAAGACATTTACTTTTTTGTAGAAATACACGTAAGAGAAATAAGACTTGCTTTTACATTACCAAAGACAGTTTTGGTCACATTCTTCTTAAATTAATTTAGAAAGCATGGTTAAAGACATCATAAGCATATGAATCTCTTTTCTTTTTGATGTTTTACATTTTCTTACACAAAGAAAACAAGCCACTTAAAAATGTAACTCCATTTTACACCTTTTGCAAAGTTGCGCTTTTCCGTACTGATCCTCATACAATGTAATAATATTGTACTACTGGACTTCCAAACC
Organism: Limnodromus scolopaceus; assembly: GCA_028565335.1. Classification (NCBI taxonomy): domain Eukaryota; kingdom Metazoa; phylum Chordata; class Aves; order Charadriiformes; family Scolopacidae; genus Limnodromus; species Limnodromus scolopaceus. Next base: position 29,464,334 of record JAOXNO010000024.1, on the reverse strand, counting down.
CTCGTTGGAAACATTTAAATGCAAGCCATGAGTAGAAGGTCTGATTACTCTTGGTGTTTACAGAAGGGTCTCAGGCAGAAAGAGGTTCAGAGATTTGCCAAAAATCACAAAGGAACATTGTGAGGGCTGAAACTGAAATAAAATCTCCAAAGTCTTAGCTTTATAAGCACCAGCCTCCCAACATTAGCCGAAGTGTGACAGATACCGTGCACATGCGCAGAAACTAATAGTACCTGAAGCACAGTGCTCACAATCTAGGAAAAACCACTAGTAAGCCACCAGGTAGAACACAACAGTCAAGGGATCAACATAGTCGTACGAGGGTCACTACAGCCTAGATGTCCTTCAGTTCTGCCCCTGTTGTGTGGCTAATCTCTACCTTACAACACCAGAACACAAGAAAGAAGTGAATGGCCTTGAAGGTCAGCTCAGGAGCTATGCTATGAATAGATACGCTGCATTAACATGCAGACAACTGTAAGGAAAAAAAAAGAAGTTTTTATGGGTGAGATAAGTCTAACTATTTACCTATAGTAACTGACTTTCTGACTTTCTCTATCCTTTATTTCATTACTTGTTTTCTCTAATAGAAATAGCTGTAATGCTAAGGGTCCTTTACAAATTATGCAATTCTATCATTCAACAGGAACATTGCTCTGTACTAACAGTACACTCTACTGTGTCTGTGTTGAAGATAGTACTCTGAAAAGAGCAGGAGACCACTAGTTCCAAATTTAGCTAATTTCATGGAGTTGGATAAAAAAAGCAAATGGAAGATGTTAAAAGCAGTAGGTCTCTAGTTTTCTAAATTTATAATTAATTATGTAATAAAGCTTTCACTGCCTTAATTTTAAAAACATTTTATTTCTAAAGTATCTATTAGGATAATTCATTATAAATTATAGGATGTACACATATATTTGTATGCATCTCACAGGTAGAGGTCTAGAAAATGTTAAGTAAAGTGAAGATAGTTATACCTTTATTTTGTAGAATCTCAACTTTCCATTAAAAAAAGACTAATTTTCACAATTCTGAAACTTCCAACTGTGAATTAAGTACCACAAATAAAAGAATGTTTTCAGAAAAAATATCTCTAGAAATACCTAACCCCACTTTGCCAGCCACCTGACTGAAGCATTATCAGTAAAACCTAATGTTGATACTGTTCCATAGTCGACCACTGAAGCCTGGTATGAGGTTGGAGTGAAAAGGACACAGGAAAGAGGAATGGGCAGCATCAGCATTATTGTCAGGTACGATACTCCTTACTGAAAATACAAGGAACCAGCACACAGAAGAAGAGAAAGAGAAGATAGCAGGAAGACTGAAAAAAGAATGTAGATAGTAGTAGTCCTGAAAAAGACTGACATTTTGTCAATAAAGGACACCATGAGGTCCTGAATAAATCAAAGATGATGATAAGCAAAGGTCATTTATTACAAAAATGCTGTACCCTGTAGGCTAGGCCTTGGGCAAGTTTCACTACAGGAGTGCCGAATACAGAACGCGGTATTCTTCATTTATATCCCAGCCGACAGATCACAAGAAAAACAGAACTCAAACCTCTGAATACATTGATAGATGCATTGACCATATTGTGGCAAAACAAGAAGGGAAATGGTGCCAGAGTATAGGAGTGTTGAAAAATACTATCCAACTGTGACATATAATTTTAATATAGAATGTTGAGTTTTTGAGTGACTCATTTTTTGACAAGCTTAAAGCAAACTGATTTGATCAAAGTTAGCTTTTGGATTGAGAAGAAACATGAGAAATACCAAGCCAAAGAATATCGCTTTAAAATAAGGAAGCTAAGTGGGACTGCTACAAGTAAATTCACATATATAGGACTAAAACCACATTTGTGTATAAGGGATGCTCTTATGAGCCATTATTTGGCACAATTGCTGAATTACAAGATAATTTTAAATATGATCCCTTACTTGTTGTGATAATGATAGCATCATTTAGTAAATGATACTAATGAAAAGTCTGCTCCATGTAAAAAACAATACTGAAGCATATTTACTGTAAAAAAACTTATTAAGCAACTTTTCTACAGTGTCTTCACCTTATTACTGATCAAAAACACTACAATATATATAATGAAGCTCATACATTCACATTTTTGTGGAAGAGGAACAAAGCAAGTAATCTCATTACACAGAGTCAATCTCTGAGTGCTTTGATAATGAATACTGAGTCAATCTTCCCATTAAGTCAGGGTGTATATGACAAATATGCTCTACTTGAAGTGTAAAACTTAATTCCTGCATGATCACTTCAAGGACCAGTTCTGCAAAGTACAGCAGCCATGGCACAGCATACAATTGCGGCATAAGTAACTAGACACTACTGTTAAACACATTTTAAACTCTATTGTACAATAGCTTTTGTCTCAGTAAAGCTATTTTAACCACAGACCAGGTTTGTTTAAGCAAGTTTTTCTACCTGCTTTTCCATTGAACCTGAGCAAATCATTTAGTGACTAATTTACTTGGTACATTTTCATTTGTTGTCATTCATAAATAATTTATAGCTTTAGCAGATGTATTGCTTTTGCTTTTAAATGTGTTTTAGTTTTTTGTTTCTTTAATAAGACTCCTTTGCAAATTGTTCATCTGCTACGCTCAGAAAAACCCTTCAGTTTTTCATCTGTGGACTTGGATACCCAATTTTATTGGGTATCACTAGGTATAGTTTTGCTTGGTTGATAAGAGTCACTTGCCTATGACTCATAACTATAAATCACATAACTATGAGTACCTCTGAGTTCAAGCAAAGCCACAAACTGTAGTTTCTCTCTGGTCAAGAGATCTGGGAAGAGAGAAGGCCGTGAGAAGAATTTCTAAATATCTTACTTTGATGAAAGGCTTTGAAGAGCAGGCAGGAAGGCAGAAAGCATGATACAAAAGAGGGGAGAACAGATGAGAAATACAAAAGGAATGAAATGACCAGAAAACCAGAGAAGTAGCAGGAGAATCTTCTGCCATAATTCACTTAACATAAAACTGATCTTTACTGATGTTCTGCCACATGATTCACATAAAGCTGGAGATACTTAAATTTAAACTTCAGGGACTGTGCTCTGCCTTAGTCCTGAAGGTCCCTCTTGGTTCAGCGTATCCCTCACACCAGTACAATCTTTTTATCACTTTCTTCATCTGATATAATATGCTCAATTCTAGTTATAGATTTTTAAATAATTCATTAAAACATTTAAAATGTAAGTTCACACATATATTCAAATGCAATGAAAGCCTAAGCACATGAAACATCCTCTGCAGATATAAATTGTATACACGCCTTCCTGGGCTATTTTTTTGTGTCAAAGCATATAAAACTTCAAAGCATGTAAGACACTCACACATTTTCGCTATTTTAAGAACTGTATAAACATACTAAAGATTTGCTATTTCTGCATTTGAATACACTATAATCTTGATCCTACTAGCCACTTTCCTATGGCTTTCCCACTGCCCTATTTATCTTTTCTGACAGCCTTTCTGTTATTCTACACATATAACTATTGCAATTGCTCATTTATGCCATACATAGTTTTGGCTATAATATGTAAATATGTATGCATTTACACATACACACACATACACTCATACACACCATTAGTAACTCTGAATTTCGTTCAATATGCTAATTTAATTATTCATTTAATCTGCAAAATTTTTCCATTAAATTGATTCAAATATTCCAATGTAGTGTTTTACTGAAAGCAAAAAAAACCACAACTGAGAAGTCTGAAGGAAGCTGACTGATTTTCAAATGTTTTATTTAAAACGTACATATAAACCAATGTCTACATATATACTAACGTTTAAACTTATTCCCTACAGGTCAAAAACTCATCTTGTTGTAGTGAATGGCATATCTAGTTCAACAGGCAAAAGTTCAAGCCTTAGTGCTTCAAAACAATAAACATTTTATCAGGCATTTCAAAAATAATGGATGTTTCAGTAAATTAAATTATATATAACCAGTATTCTATCTGCAAGCCAGATTCACGTTGCAGGGGTTTTATTGTCCATAAAGCTTTCTGCATAATCAGGTAAAAATCTGTCAGCTCAGCTAAGCAACAAGAGAGAAATAACGGACTAAAAAATAAAACTCAGAACTACTCTGTGAACACAACTGGTTTCAGCATTTCTAGGATTCAGAAATCCTAGAGAGTCAGCTAAACCATCAAAACGTTCACTTACATTTAAGCAGTAAATCTAAAACATGTGCTATGAAGAGGAATTCTATATGGAAAATTACCAACAAGGAACACACCATGGGAACAGGCTCTTGATATCAGCTCTCTGCCTTTCCTTCTCCCTATTCCTCAAGCACATGCGAGACATTAGCACTATAGGAACTTATTTGCTCAGCAGTATATCTATTTCCTTTCCCTTTTGAATATGTTCTATAATACACAGCATAAGAAAGTAGAAAAGATGAGTGTTCTGCCATAATCTCATTTCTGACAAGATCACGTTATAATTTTCACTCTGGATACTAGATGTTAAAAATATTTGTACTTAAGTCAACAAATGATACACCACATTAATATACAGAAGAAATCCAGAAAATGGCACCTCAGTAGTTCTTTTGTAGTTTATGCATGTTTTTAAAAATTTTTTTAACTCATTTACTGCCATCTCCTGGTACTTACAAGGTAATAGTATTTATGCTATTTAACAGCAGTCAGTACTCCTGTTCAATGCTGCTGAAATGCCAAAAACATCTCTGAAATATTTTCAAAATATTGCTGTATTTTTTATGTTGCTGTCTTTCATTCTGGAAATAGTGAATATTATTCCTTGGGCACAAACCAGTAAAAGGTTCATGTTGCTTACCTTTGTCTGGAAGCAGCAGTAAAGTTGTGTTAGGTATGGGTGTTTCCGTGCTAATGCCAGAATTCTCTTTTCTGTCATTGTACAGTCTACGTCATCATCTTGGAGTATGACATCTTTCTTCAAGACCTTCACTGCATATACTTCATCTTTTCCTTTTAGCTCAGCTAACATTACCTAAAACAAACAGAAATTCTGTTTATGTATGAACAACACATACCATAAATGCAGGGTTGCATGAGTTTGACTGCACTGGAAATATAAAGACAGTTACATACCTGCCTGAATGAAGTTGTATGTTTATAAAATTAAAAGCAAAGTAATGTAATTTTAGAAAAAGATACCTCTGGTATTCTTTAAATTTGAAACTGGTTATATCGATTTTGTTTGTTAGTAAAGAATGCAGAAAATAAAAAAAATTTATCCCCTTATTCAAATATCTTAATGAGCGCCTGTTAATGAGATCTCAAAAATAGAAACAGAGGAAGTTATATAGAACAGAAATTTATTTCCCACTTTTGGTAGTGAGATTTGTGTGTGATGAACTTAGTATACAATCCCACTTACCATTCCGGGCACTTTAAAGTTGTTGATTTGAACTACTACTACTATTGTTTAAGGTTCAAATCCTATAGTCTGTTTAAGGTCAATTCTGGCTTGGAGCCAGGGTAATCTTCAGAGAAAGGATTAGTAAACAAGGAGACAAAAGAACTGCTTCAACCCTGCCCCTCTGCATCTGCATTTCCCGTACTTCAGGGGAGGAAGATTGTACTTGTGAAACAGATTCATATTTCATTCCTCTGCTTTAATTCCACGGTGCACAACACTGTGAAAAGAAAATCCGTGAGCCCTGTAAATAGAGCAATGTCCTTTTGTCGTGGGTTCAGCCAGGATGGAGTTAACTTTCTTGCTAGCAGCTGGTGTGGTGCTATGTTTTGGATTTGCGATGAGAAATGCTGTTGATAGTGTGCTAACATTTTCAGTTGTTGCAAAGCACTCAAACCCTTTTCTGCTCCTCACACTGCCCAGTCAGCAGTAGACTGGGGGTGCACAAAAAGTTGGGAGGGGACACTGCCAGGACAGCTGACCATGTGACGTCATGCTCAGTATATAAAGATAGGGAAAGAAGGGGGAAAGGATGTTCAGAGTTAGGGCATTTGTCTTCCCAGGTGACCATTACGCAGATGGAGCTGTGATTTCCTGGAGATGGCTGGGCACCTGCCTGCCAATGGGAAGTGGCGGGTGGGCTTCTTGTTTTGCTTTGTTTGTATGTGCAGCTTCCACTACGCAATTTGCTTGGCCTATTGTACTGTCTTTGTCTCAACCCTTGAGTTTTTCCTCCCTTTTGCTCTTGTGATTCTCTCCCCTATTGGAACTCGGGGGGGGAGACTGGGGGTGGGGTGGGGGTGGTGAGCGAGCGGCTGCGTGGTTCTGGCTGCCAGCTGGAGTTAAACCACGACACCCTTCCATCCTCATCAATTCCCTACTGTGGGAAGGTATCTGGTGAGTTACGTCTTTGCCGCATATGTGGTATTTTGAGCAACTGTCTAAGCCTCTTGCACTCATCATATCTGAGCGGAAAGGCTTGAGGTCTGCTTCCTCCAGCACTGAACACACCCACTAAGGAAAAACAAGCACACAAACTGTTCTGTGAAATAAGTAAACTTGAACTGGGTATTATCTAGAAAGGGAATAAACTCAGAACTCCACAGCATTATTTCTGGGCTGTCTTTCCACTTGACCACAACTAATTACCTTGTTGAACTGTATGTATGTAACTGTATGCACATCTTCATTACCAATATTCTGAAATAGTGAAACATTGACATTTTGTTTCAAAAGGCTTGACCCCTAGTTAAGGAAGTGAGCTAAAGAACAGAAAACGCCAGCTGCTCAGGAGGCTGATTCCTGATCTGTGGGGTAAAAGCTGCTTATACCCAATGGGTAAAGAATGGGAGGAAACCCCTGGGGTGGAAGCACTTTCTGAATGTCACTATGAATACTTTCAAAGAGTACAGTCAAAAAAAGTGTACAGACCAGCCAAGAAAAAGCTACCCACCTTGCCAAAGCTGCCTTTCCCTAATACTTTGATGAAGTTGAACTCTTCAAGGCCTATTCGCTTGGACTGGGCCTGTTTGACCTCCCCATTTTCACCATTCTCCCCAGTTTTGTTAAGCTGGTTGTCTGTTGACGTTGTAGCTGTTGCTCTGTGTTCCTCTCCCCGATTGTCAAATGATAACGCTTTCCTAATGTTGTTTTCCAGCTCTTTGATTTCTGTGGAAATGTGAGAAAAAGTGTTTGTCTTAACCAATCATCAGAAAAAACAGTCTGTGTTAGTCTGTATTAGTTTTGAGAAGGGACATTCATCGTCCCTGAATGCTGCGTAGAGCATTCTGTGGTTAAGAATACTTATTTAGCAAACTGCTTCCCCACCTTACAGTAATCAGCCAAAATCCTGCTCTAACAGGAAGGGTGGCCTTTTAAAATGAACCTTAGAGAATGATATACCCAAAACTTGACAGATAAGTCAGAATAGTGGCCAAATAGTTGTTTTAGTGATTTTGGGTGTTCCTGTACCACAGAGAAGTACTTTGTTTTGAACACCCCTATCTTCCTGTAGCACTTACTCATCTTCCTGCTTAAGTATTTCAGAGTTGTATCTTCAAAAGTTCAAAGGATAGTTGCGCGTCCCAGTCCTTGAAGTCAACACGAATGAAGCATCTTACTCAGCTCCAGCTTTTATCAGGCGCCTGCCAATAAAGTATTTGACCACTTCCTAATGCCACTTTAAGCAGCAATTGTGTAGATCTGCTAAATGGTTCTGTAGGTTTCTCAATGCTAAACATAGTGAGCCCTGGTGACGAATGATCCTCAGGGTCTGCCTCAGCCACTTCCATAGTACTTCTACCTGATGCCCTTGGAAGCAACAACTTTACTGGACAGCTACAAAAGTGAAATTTAAGTGAGAATTTTGACAAACTCTTTATTCTTACTGTCCGTGAAATCAAAGGGTTGACAAATTTAAATCAGCTCTGGACTCAGAGTCTTACAGTACTTATGATCATCGAGCTTCAGAAGTCTCTGCCCTAAAAATAAGGGTAAAACATTTCTCAACTGTAAATAATTTTCAAATAATTTGATATAAAAGTACCCATCTTCCTACACCTTGGTGTAAAGATGTTTCACTCATCAGTTTACACACATGATGGCACATAAGATATTTCCCAGATATGATTTTTAAAAACAATGATCAGATCAGATTCTAACAGTGCTGCTGGAATAACATATTCTGTCCATCAGACTGTTCAGCTCAATGAAATCAGGTTGTATCAGTGAAGATTAAAATATTTGTCTCCAAATCTCTAAGCATGAAAAAAATCACTGCAAGGAAACATGGTTTTATGAAGCCTCTGGAGACCACACAGATACACTAGCATAGCCTAACTGGACAGAAGTTTTTATTATCATAAATGTTCAGCATAGAATTGCAAGAAGGCAAAATTATCTCAAAAACTTATTAACAGATAGAGGCTTTTCAGATAGATAAATGCGCTCTCAGGTTCTGCTGTACTATTTAAAATGTTCTCATTCTTCCAATAGAATATATAACCTCCTTATATAAAGGTATTTGATTAGGCAAGGACTCATCTAGAAAACTTAACAATATTTTAAGATGACTCTTTTATAATTTTCCCTTTAAAAGCCACTTAATTTCACAGATGTAAATGAAACGAGAACTAGGCCTTTTAAAAAAGTTTTTGCAGTTCATAACTTCAGTGTTAACTACTTTGTTGGTTTTGTCCTACAGAGGGTGGAGCTGATAGCTTTTTTACTCCTCATATAGAAGAAAAATATGTGACAATATATATCAATTAGGAAATAATAAGAGATGTTTGACCTTGATCACATGGAGAAGTTGGTGCTGACTTTGACCTATCTTCTTCTGATGATGCACTTCCAGGAACTGGTTGTTGAGTCTCTGCACCTGCAATTAGCTAAGAACAATTCCAGAATGGGTACTCAGCTATGAGATTCTCCCATGCTAATTTAACAACAGTAATCCACAAGTAGATTATCCACAAGTAGAAGTATGAAGGAAAGTGAAGATGTTCTATAGATTCTCACTGGCAGGACCTCAACCATACAGTAGATGGCATCACATCAAATGGAGACCATAAACAGAGAAAGAACTGTCAATTTAAAGAAAAATAGGTTCTCGAGATGAACTAAATGTAATAGGTATACCCAGTGGGTGGGAAAGCTTTATATAGTCGCCATGAGCCTCTATAAAAATCTATCCAGTAAATATATTTAACTACAAGTACCAGCAAGCACTGCAAACTCACGCAATAACACCACAACATCATCTTTTCCCAGGAGTCACAGATAAATTAATTTATTCCTGAGCTTTCTATGCTTCTGTAACATTTTGAAACAGTATAAATGAGATCCAAGTACGCAATAATCAGGAAAATGAACAGAACTAAATATCAATGTTTTAAGAAATTATGGTAAAAATCGCCTATTTCTGTAAGTGAGAGCAGTGGGTCTGCTGTCACAATCATGCAAATAGAGTCAGAAAATGAGGCCAGATTCTGATCCAGGATACATATTATCAATCCAGAATAAGTCCAGAAGGTTTGGAGGTACTTGGCGTAACCTATGGTTTTTATTTCTGGAACAGCCTAGTTCTTCCTATAATAGTGATGATAACTCGGGAACTGTCATCTGGCAAACAGCTCCTTTTCATGAAAATCACCACATTGCTCACTTATCAGCATTTACAATGTTACAGAGTAGTGCTGTGTCTCAATCAATCAATTATCCAATGCCAATTCTGAGCCAGAGACATTTATGTTTTTTATGAACAGTTGTGTCAGGCACTGTCTCTCTGTCAAATCTCCTTCCTCAAAATTAAAAAGGGGAAATCCTTCCAAATTCTATACAGACTTCAGTTTTGCAAAATTATAGCAGGTAAAATAAATTTCATATAAAAATTCAGAATAGATTATTTTCACTTATAAATCAAGAGCCAAAGCCTTAGTTCTGTAATAACTTTAAAATAAATTCTTGTGCAAGTCAAGTAAATGGGATTGAACGCAAACTAGTAAAATTACTATCAGCCATACTTATCTCATTTTTTACATGACACTAAATAGTAATATTACCTTTTTCCTCCTCTGCCCGCTATTAGTGATCTTATCTGGAGTGACTCCAAGATCTGCAAGAACTTTAGCTATGCCCCTAGCATCCACTCCACAGTTTGGTGCCACATTTGTTTCACAGCGTCGATGTACATTCATCTTGCAAACTGCAATGAAATGTAAAGTAATAGAGTAAATTAAATACTGCCTTGGAATGCGCCTTACTCCTTCTTATGTATTATTGCTTCTTATTCTATTTTACTCAAGTAGATTAACTCCTAATGTAGGCAGGCATAAAACCAACAGTGTTTTATTAAAAGTCTTTGGCACTGTTAGACACTCTCTTTCATTACATGGCAATCCATTTACCAAGTTCTTTCTCTTAAATGCCATCTCCTGAAACTAGCAAACTAGTAAGAGGAAAAACAGGTTACATTGCTTCCAGGTTACGGGGCAGGGGGAGAACATAGCTTCAGAAAAATAGTATAACGTGGATTTGTTAGGAGCAGATGGCATATTTTATCTTAGACTTCACTGCCCTCTTGTGGAGAAAGGCATAAAGCAAGCAAAACTGCAAGTGCGGTTAAATACTAGATTAGTGTTCAATTGCTCAAATTCCTCACTTCATTACTTTTTAGAGAAAAAAAATAATCAAAAAAGTATGTATTTATAAAGCTGCATTTCATTATACTGTTCTTCAACAATGCTTTCACCATATAAGACCTAAAGAAACAAACCACATTTGCCTCTGAGCCTATACACAGACACAGTATATACAGCAGTACCTTTCCTTTTCAAGTGTATTTCAGTTAACAAGAAAAGCAGAAAGAAATTGCTACACATGGTACTTTCGGCGCATGTATATTCGGTGACAAAAGTTCAGTGGCAAGTAAAATGTCTGACAGTAACAGTGGACACAGAACAACTGAACTGCTTGAAATAAAGCAAACGGGACAATTTTGTACAGTCTGACTTTGCGAAGACTTTCTGTAAAGAGAAGGTCAGGAATAAGCAGTGAAAAAACAAAAGAATAAACCTTTGGAATACACTTTTCATGGTGCTAATAACCACACTGGGCAAGCCAGTGCCTCCCTGAAGAAGGGACCATTGTTCAGCACTTGTTAAGAGAGAAAGCAAAGCCTGGAGAAAATGACATTTCTAGCTCAGGTGAGCTGTAGATTTCACGCAGACAATACTGCATTTTTATAGGCACTCATTTTATGAATGCAGAGAAAGCAACATAGGCATTCTGAACTACTGTTTCTATGCATCTGCTACGCAGTAAATGCATACATATGAGAAATAAGTTTATTTTCTACAGTTAAGAGGAAATGAACCACTGTGGTATTAGAGAATATGAAAGTGAACTAATCTGTTCATAGATTAAGTGCAGAGATACTATAGCTCTGACTAAAAATCAGAGAAAAAACCAAGTTTAATTGAAAAATCTTCTTTGAACATGTCTCCATCATAATTATGATAGCATTTGAACAAAATCTTTAATGTTAGTAAAGTAACAGTATTTAGAGTCTAACATGTTATCAGTGCTCACTTGCTAGAATCACAAGGGAAGACTTGAATTTCAGAATGTTCTCACTGTTTATCTCTTTCCCATGAAAGAAACTCCTTCCTTCCCTTGCTGCTCAGCAATTTGTGACATGAAACATTAGGTCTGACCTTCACCCATAGTTATGTTTCATCTTAAATACTGCAAAGGATATGTTGAATAGATTACATATTTATACATATCTATATGACTCCACATTTCTGTTGTTGAAAAGTGTACATAACATGATTTTTGTATTTATGAAGATGGACCTATCAATTTGTAAAGTGTAACAGAATGAAAATACTTCTAATTCCATTAGGTACTACTTTCTAAGAATCTGACAATCTCATGACATCATTCCTGTCAACCCACTAATTGAAGTATTTTACTCACTATTTCTAAAATATTACTTTCTTTTGCAATTGTTTGTACTGTTTTCTCCCTCTTTTAGAACATACAGATCTACTTGAAACAAGGAGATATGGAAACAACCATTTCTGTTAGCCAGCTAAAATGTCATTACTGTACAGAGTACACAGCCCTTAAGCTGCAAAACAACATAAATCCACTGCTTTTTGGAATAGAGGGGCTAGACAGATCATCACAAAGGATGATTTAGTTAAGTATAGAATACCTGTTATTCTGGATATGGGTGCACAGGATTGGTTCTGCCTAGCCTAGTCAATACATAACACTAATTTTTGAAAATAGTATTAAAGGAAAAAGTAGCTGGAATAATGGTGTTTTAAAAGTTTAACAATCAGCACCACAAACCTGAAAACACAAAAGGCACATAAACTGATGGGATGTAAATCCTCATGCTCCTAATTTTCTCACAACTTCCAATTTCCTGTGTGGCAATAAATCTACACAGCAGCAAGTGCAAAGCGTGTTTCTGCACCTCTGTCCTCTGCATCTGTTACTGACTGGATTGGCAGACAGGGTAAAGGACCATTTTCTAACCACGATGGCAATCCCTACACAGCAGTCTGCTATTTACTTTCTATTCATTTTTGTACATGCTGGAAAAGACAGAATAATTTGAAGTCTTTCCAAGCCTACCGTACTCACAAAGAAAATGAAAAGCTCTGAAGTGGTAATCCTTACCTTTGCATTGTAAACCTTGTCTCAAAAGACCCCAGAGCAATGAACCACAGTGGTCACAGAAGGTGGGCACTTTGTAATTGTGAATGCTGAACTTGTGAGGCATGTTGACACTGAAACGCTGGGATCCCACTTGCTGCAAAAGGAGAGCACAGCATATTTCATTCTAATTAGTTTCTTTATAATCAGCGTACGCCAAGGCCCTGTTATGTTTTAAAACCACACAGAATTCAAACAAGATGAATGAGGTCTGTGCTAAGATGATGATCTTTGCATTAGATATACTCCAGCTCTAGAGTTCTTCTTACTACTTCATTTGGAGAAAAGAGGGGGAAGGGCTGCTGTTGTCCAAGAGATAAAGACTGAAGTCTACTTCCTAGTACTTCTGGCAACAACAAATGCATAGCTATCAGGAAAGATCTCTTAATGTAGAAGGCAAGGAAGTCACTCCCAATTGTTTTAGAAGCAGGAGGCCTAACTAATACAGGACTAAGAAAGAGAAATATATCACAACCCCTCTACCTTTTCATATCCCACTCTTCTTTAGATTATGAAAATGACAATAATAATTTGTTGTGTTCAGGGATTCCAAAGTATGATTACTTACTAATTAAAGCATGTCATTGACAAGTTTTTATAGTGGCCGCTGCGTAGCAGGGGATTTATTTTGATGTTTTTCCTTCCCTTTCCTATTACCACTGGCTTCTCTCCAGTGATCTAGTACCCTTTCTAAACAATGAGAGCATTATATCAGCAAAGCATAGAAGTCTCCACCAGTCTGGAGCCTGGGAACATAAATCTATGCAAGATTTTGTATCTTCCTGTGGGTACTATGTGAAAACAGCACTAGCCAAACACAGCCCTTTATCACAATCCTGTGCAAGCGATCAAGTTTCGGATGTAAAACAGTGGTTGTGAACCAGATATTAAAGAATGCTTCCAGTATGAAAAATGGTAGAGAATTGCACAGGAAGAATGAGATCAGTTAGTGTCTCAGTCAAATTCATATCAAAGTTGAAAGAGAGGTTTAAACCCATCATTACACACAACTCTGATTTGTAATTTAAAACTAGGCTTTTTCAAGCATACAAATGTAGGTTTTTAACAAATAAAACTAAGAAATATACTTTTTCTGCATGGCCAAGGAACTGGGATCACCCACAGACTACCTCATTTAATCCAATGGCAAAAGACAGTAGGTCCTTGCTGTTGCATGAAACAGAAAAGGACAGTGACCATCCTTTAGCTTTTCCGTTAAAAAAAGGCAAACCAAAAACTTCTGCATAAGATGAAGCATTCACTGGTTACAGCTGAGGGCTGCAACTGTTTAAAATACCCATAAAATCCACCCTCCTCCCCAACTGTCCCTTATCAACCCAGCCATAAAGCGATATCCCAAAGCTGAGAATTCTAAGGGAGCTGAACACAACAGCAGTCATATCACTCCCTGGTGTAAAACTGCAGGAATTAATGTTAATTTCCTAAACAAGTCTAAAAAGGCCATCTTAGCTGAGAGAGAGTTTTAACCCAAGTGAAAGGATTGCTTTGTTTTGTTTTCCGATCAAGAGCAGAATGTGCTGTTGGCAGATATATTTACCTCCTTGACAGTATGGTTCTGAAGGCAGCTAATGTCATTTTCAGGCAATGTTTTCATTTATTGTAATGCATGATAACATAAAGCATATATTTTGTTAACTCCTTTAATATACAAAAGCTTGCTAGAGGTAATTATGCTGGAAAACCTGTTAGCTATGCAGTGCCTTGAGTTATCACTACCATCTTCTCTGACATCCATGGGCCTTCTTCAGCACACAGATGGCTTTTGTTGTACATTTTGACAGTTTGGATGCAGTCTTTGTTGAGGTGAGACTTTGCAAGCAAAGTCTGGGCAGTCTTTTATGTTGGTACAAGGTGCACAAGCACACTGCCTAATCTATCAGCTGCTAATGACTTAGTCGCACAAAATGCAGGTCCCAGTCTGCTTCTTTTGAATTAAAATAACAAAACTCATGTTGATTCAGAAATGGAGAATACTACAAATGAAAAGGAATTGAAGGAACTCACTGAGACTTTAAGCATTCAAACATTATAATAAGTTTACTAATTAGAAATAAATTGCTGTATAAGAATTCCCATGTGAATGAAACTGTTATGGTAATCTGTCATTCCAAACTATATGCTACATCACAAGAAGACAAGAAGGGCACAAAGAAGTCTAACATATATTGATTACATAGAGGAGATGACACTACTCTAAGAGATGAAAGACAGAGTTTTATCTAGAAAATGTATTTTATAAACATTTACCTCATCGTGAGTTTCCTGTTTTTTTAAGCCAGCACACTTCGTTATTATAAGTTCATGGCATCTCTTGTGGACTACACAAGTGCAAACTATAAACAAAAAACAGATAAAAGAATGAGTTTTCATGAAGGTTGATTTCAAAGCAAAAGACCGATCTTAGAAGACTAGAAATGCTGCAACTTGAAAGACTGCAATTGGCTGGTGGCTTGGTGAGTCCTATGAATTAAATCTGGCATACAAAGGCAGAAGATAATGGACTTTCAAGAGACTAATGAAATTTAAGAGAACTAAAGCCTATTTGCCAAAATCTCAGTATGTATTGCCATAAATTACCTTCTGAAATATTAACGACAATTTTTCTCATTTTTTACATATTTTATTTCGTTATCTGATAAAGTCCATGATCTCCACATTATATAAGACACAATGGCAAAAACCATTCCTGTCTGAAAAGCTTCCAGAGGAAAAGAAACATAAAAATAACTCATTATAAAAGTCAAAGAACAGAAAAAACAAAGTCGAACATTCTTTCTGTTACATGTTATCCTAAGCTGATAACAGTAAAAGGTTTCAGGAGGCAAAAATGATTTGTCAATATTCATACTGATTACTTAATCAGTGAATAACATTTGCAGATATGACTGTTATGATTAAAAATTGCAAGGTCTGTTCTACTGTGGGATTCAAGGTCATTAAGTGAAGAAAAAAAACCTTCAGAGTGTAATAATGAATTTTATTTTCTTCTAGCTTTGGTCATTGTAAGAAAAAAAACTCCACAAATCAGAAGTTAAGGAACCTCTGCTGTGTGTTAATACAGCAATTCTTATTATAGCTTGTAAAACTATTATTTCATTTATTTATTTACAATGAGATTTCATTAAGTCTTTTGTAACTGAAAAATCAACACTAACTTGATTATTTCTACTTGTCAGATGAGACTTAAGTAGAAAAGCATCATCCCAAGAAATGACTGCATAAAAAAAATTAACAGTACAAGAAATTGAGTTGAAAAATGGGAGCTGAAAATGAAGCACTTCTGCAGTCTTTGCTATAACCTTCTCGAATGATGACCTCTATAATTATCTCATCTATTTAATTACAGTCTTTGCAATTACCTGGCATTTTTAAACAAAGAATCCTAAGCAGAATAAAGAATTCACAATTTTAAAATGCAAGAACTGAAAAATGAAGACGCCAACATCAGCAGGTATGCGCCCCCCTTGTTGGATGTGCATCAAGAGCTACCTAGGATTTGTTGTTCAGCAACGTTAACTCTGCCCTTACCTCACATATGCTGCCTAAGACCAACAGTTTTGAAAAATCTTACTGTGACTTACTATAAAGATTGGCGAGATAAACTTATTCTCATTATCTTGTGCTAAATTCTTAACACTGAACATATATAATGCTTCATGAAAATATTATTTATATAATATAACTTACTACATATATTCAAACTGTCCCCCTGTAGATGTTCTCTTACCTTGACATTGGTATCCCTGTTTTCCTATTACACCCCTGAAAATAAAACAGTTTTTTGAAAATGAAGAATATATATTTTTAAAAATGAAAAACACATTTACTGTATGACCTTTACTATTAAAGACATATTTACTATAATAAAATAGGCAAAGCCAAAGGGTACATAGAGAGGGAAGCCACAAGCTGGCAAAATAGTCATCAAGCAGGCCTCTAAATAGACAGAAGATTGCATTTGCCAATACTGTTGCTTGAAATTATCTTAGCTAACCTAAAGCCTAACCTGCAAACATTTGTTAGAGGAAGGTAATTCAATTCACAACGAACAATTCACTTAGTTTTTCATTAAGAAAGACTGATTCAGTACACACTCCTAAGAAATATTAATTATGGATCACATCAGATCTTATGTGTATAAAGGTGAAAATCAGTATCTCTAAGTAACTTTGGAAAACATCAATACAGTTGCTGAAAAATAACTGGAAACTAAATGTCTCCACCACTTTTCCCTGTCTGAAAATTGCAAGGACTTAAAACTAATGTAAATAATTTCTAAAAGGGAGTACTTGACATACACCATTATAAGACAGACCCTGTACAGTGAGTACCCAAACCCATTGGATGATTAGAAGTATCATATTCACATATTTCATTAACTTCAGTAGGATGTATAGGAGCTTGGCATCTCCTAGGAGGAAGATGGTGACACTTCAGCACCTAAAGAAGAATTCAGTCACCTTGGCAAAACATAAAGGTCTAATATCAGGTCTAAATCTACACTTAGGCACCTACAGAACATGAGACTGGCTGTCTACCTAGAATTTATAGTCTTTACCAGAGAGGAAAAGATTGGACTTTGTGGTTCAGATGAGAGAAAACGCAAATACAATGAATTCTAACATTTGTGATGGAAGTTTAACAGTCTTCTGTTACCGTTTGCAAAACTGATGACAGATTAATACTAAAATTAAGAGGAAAAGAACTACTACTCTACACCATTTATACTTCAGCACAACAGGAGACATGTTATCTCTTCAATTCAAAGTTGCAAAGAAAGCAAAGTCTCACCATATAAAATCTCTGCAGTGCGAACAATATGTTGGTTGTCTAAGATAGGTGGCCATAAACTTGTGTCCATTAACCTGATGTACTCTGCGTCGCACCGCACCCTGCCGCTTTCTGGGGCGCATACGTTCCCGGAACACACGTTCTTCATTGTCTTTGGGTGCTGAAACAGAGGAAAAAAAACAATAAACACTGGCTGCATCAGTCACAAATGTGGGAAAACTCAAATGCAATACAGAAGTAGATATTCCGCAAAAATAAAAATAATCCTCTCTAGCTAGCAGTGCAAGATAACTTCCCTAAATTGTGGGTAATTTTTTTCTTTTCTAGCATCAATTACTAAAGGGCAAGGATTTTCACTGCCTAATACAGGAACTTCTATTTGTTCTAAACCTTTATCTGTAAATTCATGCTAGGCTGGGAATAAGTCTTCTGTGCTTTATCACTATCAAGCACACTAACAACCTCTTTAACAGTAATTACACAGATTCTCCAAACAGCTCAGACTCTCATCTCATTTGATCTTCAGGGAGACAAAAAAAAAAATCAGTCAAAAAATCCCAACATCCCCTGGCCCCTGTACACTCAGAAAGTGCTGACACAAGTGCAAGAAAGCTGAGTACAAATACATATTATCAAGTTGAACAAAAATTCCATCCAGAACTGATTACTTCATAGAATTCCTGATTAAGATCTGAGCTTAAAGCTCTGATAATCCACTTTGCCACTACTACATTTTCAGCAAAATGTTCAAGGGAAGGAAGTTGTTCCTCTTAAGTAATTCCTGTTCAATTGCATATGAAACTTAATGGTAAAGGAAGTAAAAAAATGATGATGATACATCTCAGAATGCAAACTTTTGGGAAAAATCCTCCAGAGTGCATTTTTCCCAAGGCTTTATTTTGAAAAGTATCACTAACACCTCCATAGTATTCTGTATGTGTTAAGCAAAAGCTGAAGATGAATTAGCAATGAAGAATAGTACACAGTTGCTAATGTGTAGAGATATTACAAGCATTCCTTGAGCCACTCACGTCTCCACAAAATGGAATATCAGATTTGGACGGGTCCATATTCAGTCATACATTGCCAAATGAATCTATGCACTCACTACTTCACTGCATATAACACCTTGAAATGTATTTAGCAGTTGTCTTTTTCTGAATTTCAGCTACCCTGAATCCCTATGATGGCCTAAAGATGCAAACTTTGGTCTGTTGCAAGCTTTTCTGTACATGAATGAGTTCTCCAAGCAATAGCACAGTATTTAACAATAATACAAAAAAAATTAAAAGTCCGAGAACAACTGAAATCTATAATAGCCTCAAATCCTTTTACAAACACTGAAAGAAACCCAATTTTTGAGGGTTGTAAAATTAAAAGGTATTGACTTAGGAATGCTTAGAAAATTGTCTTAAACTAAGTCAATAGATGGATATCCTGGGAAAACACAGAGCATAGACCCATGAATCGAGATCAATTTCCTTCACTGTACAGCAAGGGCTGAACCTCACGAAACTAGCAAATTCATTTATGCACTAGCATTCATTATGCACTGAGTTCCTTACACATTAATATCTTACAAAAAAATCACATTGAGAGGGTTTTCACCCTAAGAAGAAACATTTGTGAAATGGCCAGAATGGCATTACTTTTCTATTCTAAGTAAGCTCTCAGTAAATAAACATCTACTTATACACAAAGCTACCCCTTTTATTTGTGCCAAAGAACAATCAAAGAGCAATGACTCTAGCTCCCCCCTCAAGAAAGAGGTAAGTACCAAACAGTTATCAACTACATTTATTTTTATATTATCAATTATGTTTATTTTTATGCATTAAGCAAAATTCCAATGTCTAATAGATAGCATAGCCCCTGAAGAGAAAGACTGTCTTACACAGAGAATACATAACAAGTAGTTGGAAGTCCTACCTAGACTCCTATTTCCAGCTTCTGAATGATTTATTGACTTTACAAAGCTGCTGGAAATCTTTTAAAAGTTATTACTATAGGAAACAATTCTATATTAACACAGAACTGTTCTTTTGGTTATTATCCATATTGTAGAATTTGCTAAAGTATGCAGCCTAGATGTGAGAAAGTTAAACTCTCTTGGAAAGGGTTCCCAAAAAGTTATCTGCTTATATGAAATGAACAGGATGTTCTGGCAGTTCACACTTGATATGATAATCAATCAGTCTACTATACTGCTTTTCTCATTTTTTCATCTTAAACATCATTCTTCACAGATAAAGCACCTGTAATTTTACAGAGCAGATAAAAATCCCCTTCTTGTTTTGGCTGGATAAACACATTATCACTACTTCTTTATTTTAACCAAAGTCTTCAAACTAATTTTACTGTATTACTTACAGTTCTATTTTTGAAATTCCATTTTTCACCTACAATCACAGAATCACAGAATGGTAGGGGTTGGAAGGGACCTTTGGAGATCATCTAGTTCAACCCCCTTGACAAAGCAGATTCATCTAGAGCAGGTTAGACAGGAATGCATCCAGGTGGGTTTTGAATACTTATAGTTAAACAACAAAACAAGTGTCCTTTTCAGAAATGCACTGACTTGAAAACAGATACAAGCAATACACCAGTCCTGAAATTAACAGATTAAATGGCAGGTCTCAACTATCAATATCACTTCCACACAAACAGCACCTCTGTGTGTGAGAAAGCTGCTCAAACAGCTCAGGGAAATGTCATTTCCCAATGTCTTGGATGACGTTGGAGGTGCATTAGCCCTTTCCCCCAAAACTGTCTCTTCTGTCAGTCTGCTGGTCCACATTTATCACTAAAGACTAGCACTTGGACAAATCTATACACGGCATCCTGCTTTAATGTCAAACAGCACAGATGAACTGCATGTTCAAGAGCCATGACTCCCAAGCGGCGACTCTGCATCCATCTCACCTCTCGCTACAGCCCATGTAGAGTGCCCCCTTGCCAGTCGGCAGCAGTACTTGTTTGCGGGGGCTGGAGTAGCATCTGGCTTTAACAGTGCATGACTGGACACTGGATGACTGGACTTTCATCAAAGCAGACCAAGTAAGTCACAAGAGCTTTACACTCAGTTCACATGAAGTTCAGCTACCTTGTTCTCCATTACTCAACAAAAACACATAAGCAACCCTTTTCCTCAGTCCTTGAGCAAGACACTGCCACATCTTGCACAATGCACACCACTGTTGTGGGCCACAGGCACCAAACCAGGCAGTAACTTTCCCAGGTGACTCAGAAGTGGATGATCACATCTGTGCAGGCTCATACCCAGGGTTGTGAACCACATATTTCTAGTTGCACTAACAACAGTCTTATGTTTAAATTAAAATCCATTTATCTCATACTGAACTGCCATGCTAGAGACATGGATTTAACTGTCTGAAGACATCTCCCTAGAAAAGGAGCGACATTGCTCTCTCCAAACTTCTCTCATTGTTTGCAAGCAGGAAAGCAGAGATCACTAAATGCAGAGATCACTAATAATCAGAAAACAGGGAATATTTGGGAACCCTCCCAACATTTGTGTAACACAGCCAACTAGTGCTTTCAAGACATACTTTAGACAATATTAGCATCTCAAACAAAACTGGCCTTTAAATATATTTTAAAAAGAAAAAGTCTTACAGTGGTATATGACAGATTCTAGAAAATATCATTAGGGTATCGCATACTGCCCGATTGTGGTATTTCTATTCTTAGCAGAGGAGTTCGAATTAAAATTAAATGGATTTGCTGTAGACAGTCTATAAGCAAGTCCCAATATAAACAGTTTCTTCTCCCAGTACTTCTACTAAATAGTCACAGAGGGCTATCATTTCCTCAGTAGAAGTTCCTTTCTGCAAAGTACATTCTGTTCCCTGTTTGATTTTGAGTCCTTCAGCCTTTTATATTATTCAGTTTATCTTTTTTAAATGCATTTATTTAACTCTCCTTTTCAAAAGAAGGAGTAAAAAAGGCTCATGATGTTTTCCAAATGTTCATAGAGAATACTGTCAATGCAGCACACTGAGTTTAGCCTTTATATGATGGTACTTGAGAATTGGCAAATTTAGAACTAATTTCATCTCAAAACTATACCCAGTAATGCCACTACTTCTTTTCATTGCAGCCAAGAGTAACTCTGAGTAATTTGAAAAACAATAGCATATAATTGCTTTTATAGACTCACACGTACATGCATACATATTGCCTACAATTTCAAAGACTGAAAAGACTTACAGGCTTAACTCCAAGCTCTTAGAGAAATGTTTAAAAAGACTGAAATATTTGGAATGCAAAATTGCACTAAATTCATAAATACTTGCAAAAAGGATGTTTAAATGAAGCATCTAGAACTACATTTAACACTGTTAATCATGTAGTATCTGTTCAGTATGGATTATAAATCATAACTTACAAGATAAGAAAATAACACAGAATACTTCCTAACCCTCAAAAGGGACAAGATTGGAAGAAAAAGACCCTGTACACCAAATAACAAAGGCTGGAACGCGTCAGGTCTCACTTTGTACTAAAATGTTTTCAGCATAACTGAGAAGGATTCAATGTGGAGCACTTACCGCAATAGACAGAATTACCCTGCATAGCAAAATGTGCTATTTCCATTCCTTACCCACTATGTTGTGAGTATTTACAGAGTTCTGACAATATAAAAAAGAAAAAAATATTGCTGTAAAAGAGGGATAGGCTTTTCAGAATTTGCTACTGCTCAGAATGCAGACTTCTAACAGGGAATGTCCTGGGCATTTCCCTTCATCTGGAGGGGACTGGCATCAACCAGAGCCAGTGTTTGGGGAAGAAAAAAAAATAATCAGATATTTCAGTTAAATGGCTACTGCCCCATCAAAGCCAAACTGTATGCCATGTACAATGGTTACACTCACAGCAACTGGTGTAGCTGCCAGGTCACTGCTGTGCAACAGAACACTAACACCTCCACAGCACTTCTGGCACACAGTGATTTTCACTCTGGGCACCTTTTGGGTGTCTTCACATTGCTGTCATCCATAACTACAACCAGCATCCAGTAAAAACGCTGGTTTAACATCACCCTTAGTAATTACAACAGAGCTTAACTGAACAATGAATGCAAAGGAACAATGACCATAATGATGTTCTCGTGCTAAAGACTGATTTTAAGAGCTTTTGTACAATATTTAAGCCTGACCACTTTAAGCAGTTATGTATGTTCTGAAATAGAGCTTTTTTTTTTAGCACTGTATAACTTATAAACAGAGGAAGGATATTGAGGCAGGAGAGGTAATTTGCCTAAAGTTAATGTCACAAATTGAGAAAAGGTAGGAACAACATCCTCAGATTTCAGGATGGAGTGTAACCAGACCATTATGCATCAAAATTAGGTCTCAAAGGACTATTTTCAAACTCTAATTTTGGCCTCTATAGCAGAAGCATACATACTGTCATCAAGGTTTCTCTGGGCAGAAACTTTTACAGGATTTTGCCTTTGAGCTTTTAGTCTTCTTTCAAGAAAAAAAAAAAAAGCCCCATATACTTACATTTCTATTTCTTCTTATTTTTAATAAAAGTTTTGCTTTAAAAAGCCAAGCAACAAAGTAATTTTAAAACTTTGAGATAAAAAGTAGCAAGGTAAATGCTATAATTTAATTTCATAAAGTTGTTACTGATTGATACAGGAACTAACTGGATAGTTTATCACAGCCATAGAAAGAATATGCAATTAGAATCATAGAATCATAGAATGGTTTGGGTTGGAAGGGACCTTAGAGATCCTCTAGTTCCAACCCCCCTGCCATGGGCAGGAACACTTCCCACTAGAGCAGGTTGCTCAAAGTCTTTTTCTAAAAGTATAAAAGTATAAAATTTCCAGTTCATTTCATTTCTTTAACAAGGAATAAATACACAGGCTTTGGTTACTATGTCTTGAATCTGCTTTCTTTAGGAAAGCTGACAGGAAATTTCTCTTTCAATAGAAGAATCAGATCCTTAGATAATGCCATATTGTTAAAGAAAACAAAGATGATAAGTGTAACTAAAGAAATGAAAAAATGCTTACAGAATGAATTAGTTTTAGAACAGATAGGTGTCTTGACAAGTAATGTCTGTTAACATGAGCTATTTACTGAATGCATTGAAGAATAAATTGCATTTTAAAGTATATCAAGCCCAAATACGGCAGGTGGCTTTGTAGCATGGGCTCAGGCTCAAATTTATTTGCCTTCAAACACATGCTTATCTTTAAAAGCTTGAATTCTTGTCTAAAAGAGAGATTCTGCCTATATGTATTTAAAGATTTCCCTTGATATGCAAACAGATAAAAGTGATTGCACTTGTGACAGGCACCCAGTTTTGTTTCAGGGCTTGTTTTACTTGTCTTTTCTTTTTTATTATTAAAAAAACGCACCCTCAAAACTAAAAAGCTGTCCAAATTATTATTTACACATGGTTCAAACCTTCTCTACATACTTATTTATTATCATGAACACATTCATTAGCTCACTCAAAGCTGAAGGGACAACAGTAATTCCCCACATCCATTCAAATGGAGATACCTTCACTTTTGATTTGCTTAATAAAGGAGAACATAAAGCCCAGAAGTACTACACATCTCGTGAGGTACTGAAGGTCTGATTGCAATTTCAGCACATGGACAAGTCCAATTTAGTTTTCAGAAATGCCCCACCCTTGCTGGCTGGCAATCATTTGGACTAAGTGTTCAAAAACCAGGAGTACAAAGTGGCCCATCCACTCTGCAGCAGCAGGGCTGGGGCTGAGGGAGGATTAGTTCCCACGTGCTCATGCAAAATTCTCCTTCAAATGACTTTGAGACTTTCCTTAAGAAAGCCTTCAAGATGAGTCCTCACACGTTTCTACTGTCCATCTGCACAGTGCCCACAGAATTAGTGAGCACTTACACAAACTTACGGCATTAACAACATGGAATTACACATGCTTGTTTTCAGATAATCATGCAGCATGTTTTAATAAATCTAATATTTAATCAACAAATTTCTGTTTTATAGGATTGGACAACTGGTAGGGAATTGATATAAACATAGGGCGCTACGTCCATTTTATAGACCCCTGGGGGAACACACAGATGACAGTGGGGCTGACCTCATCTTGGAGAGTGAATGTAGCAATTCCTATAGATAAACATCTGTCAGACCCGCAAAGTAAGCAAATCAAAGACAGATTCCTCCTACTTCCTCTCGATTTCTTTATTGGTGGTATTTAACAATGATTTTAAGAAATATGGTATTTCTAAAATAAAGAACTTGTAACTACAATTTTCACGTTACATTTTATTTGGCAAAAGAAGTTATATTGCTAGAAATACCACAGGGAAGTTGCTGCTATATGACATGTTTTCTGAAAAGTCAATTTCACATCTCAAGGTTTTTAAAATAAAATTTCAACTTCCAAGACTTTTTTTCCACAAGACAGAAATTAGAGCTTTTTCAGTTGGAAAGGAGATGACACAGACAACAGGATACAAAAAAAAAAAATAAAAAATCAATGCTAACTAAAGTTATTTCAGTCTTCCAGTGTTATCTTTCAGGCGGAACAAACAGTCTCACTCTAAACACAATGCCCTTATGTCAATAAATCTGCAATTGAAATCAGAGAGATGGAAATGCATTCTACGTATGGTAAATACTTAAAGCTATTATTCAGAGGAAAAATCTTATTCCGCAGAACGTAATGAATCTACCCATGCAATAGCTAGCAGTGTAAAATAATAATGTGTAAAATGTAGAAGAGTTTTGTGTCATAACTCCCCGTGATAAACTTACAGGAAGAAAACTAATTTAGTTTGTGGCAGTGACATTCAGTTTGTGTTGATACAGTGTTGGTAACAAGTAGCATGGTGTTAGGATTTTCAGTGTTAAGTCCTGACAGGCTCACAAGGTGCAATATCTCTTACTAAATCAAATACTAAAGCTAAAAAAATTACACGATCTTTTGAATGAAGAAACTACATATATAACACTGCCATGGTTTTATATTATAAGATACTTATACTTGTACTCAGCACTGGTGAGGCCACGTGTCAAGTACCGCGTTCAGTTTGGGGCCCCTCACTACAAGAAAGACATTGGGATACTGGACCGTGTTTAGAGAAGGGCAAGAAAGCTGGTGAGGGGTCTGGAGAACAAGTCTTATGAGGAGAAGCTGAAGGAATTGGGGTTGTTCAGCCTGGAGAAAAGGAGGCTGAGGGGAGACCTTATTGCTTTCTACAACTATCTGAAAAGAGGTTGTAGCCGGTTGGGGGTTGGTCTCTTCTCCCAAGTAACAGGCGATAGGACAAAGAGGAAATGTTGTACCAGGGGAGATTTTGATTGGATATTAGGAAAAATTTCCTCATTGAAAGGGTTATTAAGCATTGGAACAGGCTGCCCAGGGAAATAGTTGAGTCATCATCCCTGGAGGTAAATGATGTGTAGATGAGGGACATAGCTTACTGGTAACTTGGCAGTTCTAGGTTAATGGTTAAACTTAAAAGGTCTCTTCCAACCAAAATGATTCTATGATTCTCTAAGACGATTGTAACTATGATCAGACCAAAAGACACCCTTGGGGCTAGAGTTCCCTACTCTTACTGCTACAGATCTGCAAACATGTCCTGCAATGTGACTGCAGCATGCTCCTCAGAGCATGTCCAGCCACTTTTGGTGGTCGATACTCTGGTGACACACACTCATATTGACTGTCCTTTGGCTGTCTTCAAGGAAAGAAGGAAAATGTGACAAAACGTCACTGTCAAGGCTGCTGTGGAAGATGAACTTTCAAAGGAGTGTACACACATGTTTATTTTAACAGAGCTCCAGGCTATGGAAGTAACTGCAAGGTCAACTGAATTCTCTGCAGAGTCAACACCTGAGCTGCTGGCCTTTGTTAGTTCCTGGAAAGGAAATGGTGTTGTGATGCTAAGAAGGAAAACAAGCATTGTGAAAACTTCAGGACAAAGCCCTTTTCCCAGAGGTAACTATTATACCAGACAGATCCTGAATGACGATATTTTAAGCATGTGTTTGTGATAGATCTGAGAAGTTCAGCAGTCTTTTTCTAATAGTTATAAAAGCTAGATAGAATGGGATGAAACAGAACCTTGTATGACTGGGCTTTCTGGCCTTTCAGAAAAGAGTTGTTTCTTAAATATTTTTTCAACTCCAGCTTTGTTCCTTTGCCATAGAATAACAGAAGCGTAAGTGGCAGGTACCTAGCAGATGCCTGAGCCCAGTCTCCTGCAGTGGGGAAGGGTCTCATATATTTCAGGCATCCTCAGCTTCCAGTTTTCTGATGGTTCTTGAAAATCCCCAGCAGGAAAATTCCACAACACATTTGTGTATCTTGTGTCAGGCAGGCTCTCTTGCCAACAGGCAACCTAAATCCTTTTAAAGTAAATTATTCTGGATGATTGAATGGTAGCCTGAAAAAGCAAGTTTTTGCCAGAACAGAAACTACTGAAGCATTTGCAGCAAGGCAACCATTATCTTGTTGTACACCATGCAAAACACCAGAGGCTTGGGATGACCAGAGACACAATAACGTGTCACAGAAAATACAATTGTAGAAATTTTGCAAACTTCTCAGGCCAGAGCAAAACAGAAGCTGCTTTGAACTAAACAGGTCCCCATGGATACCCCATTCACATGCTAGTTGCAGAAAAGCTGTGATCCGAAGGTAAAAAGGGAAATGAAAAACACTTCCTGCCTTTAAGCTACTAAATCTCACAGTCATTTGTTGATTCCATTTCCAGACCCCCCCCTCCTGATAGCAATAACTTGGTCCCATCCAAGCTTAGAAATGCATGCAAAAAAGCTCACTTGTGCTAAATCTCTATACTAAATATTATAATTCTGTGGAACCACACTAAGGATCTATGGTGTATAACCTACACAGGTCAGAGAAGATGGCTTTCAGAACATAGTTTCATAATAGTTATACCCCCTCTGGAGCTCAAGCCTGTAATACGCATTACACATACCAAGGTTTCAGTGTGCTTTGCAGCGGAAGTGAAACATTCTTACCTGCAACTGGGAAAGATGCCATTCTGAGGTGTCATCACTGTAGACTTAAGAAGTACACAAACTTCAGTAAGGTTGCTTTGGAGAAGTGATTCTTTTTGCTTTTTAAAATTTTTATTAATTTCTTTCTCAATAAAGTATTAACTACTTGCTCGTATTCTCCACGGGGCAAAGGAGTCCACTGCAGAACTGCATTAAAAGAGCCTCACACGCACCTATGCAATGACTGGGAAACCCAGAGAAGACAGCATAGCAGCTGGTAACAGACACTGGAGTCTGTTCAGAGAAGGGCAACAAAGTTGGTGAGGTGTCTAAAGAACAAGACTTATGAGGAGAGGCTGAGGGAACTGGGGTTGTTTAGCCTGGAGAAAAGAAAGCTCAGGGGAGACCTTATCACTCTCTACCTGAAAGGAAGCTGTAGCAAGGTGGGGGTCAGTCTCTTCTCCCATGTAACAAGTGATAGGATGAGAGGAAATGGCCTCAAGTTGTGACAAGAGAGGTTTAGATTGGATATAAGGAAAAATTTCTTCACTGAAAGTGCTGTAACAGGCTGCCCAGGGAAATAGTTGAGTCACCATCCTCAGAGGTATTTAGAAGATGTGTGGATGTGGTGCTGAGGGACATGGTTTAGTGGTAACTTGGCAGTGCTAGGTTAACGGTTGAAATTGATGATCGTAGAGGTCTCTTCCAACCAAAATAATTGTATGATTCTAAGTATCTGTACCTTTGTGTACATAAACCCACTGATGAGACTGGAATGGTTCTGATAAACAGAAGAGGGTTTGACCCTAAACAGTAGGAAGTGTTATTAGAAATAAGAAGTGAGACAATAATCTTCATAGCTATTGTTTGCCAAATAAGGTCAGGATGCATTATACCTATTTTATCTCACCTAAGCTTTGTCTGCTTAGGGAAATAATCTACAATACTATTAAAAATTCAAATTATTAAGTGTTGGGAAAGAAATCTTTCAATAGTGAAACAAGAAAGCAAACTATTTTTATTTCGAAATAACTTCAAAGGCTCTGTGTTCTGAAGTAAGTTGATACTTAGTGTTGTCCACAGAAACAGTATCTAGCAACTGTTAAATTATTTCTTGTTGACATATTCTTGGTAATTTTTTGAGCTAGAGAATGCACCATAGTGCCTTGATACATGTTAGAATCCAGTACCTGATTGCCACTTCTATGAGAACTCCTGTATGCCAGCTCTTCATACAGCAAGGAAGGCAAATCCAAAAAGCTTTGGACCAGTCTGTAGGAATGGCTTGGAATTGCGGTGTCACTGAAACACGCTCCAAGACAGCACCACCACAGCAACCTGAGGCACTGGGTCTGCATCAAGAAAACCCTGAGTGCCAGCCCATGGATGGCAGCCAGGCAGCCTGACAGAAAGATGAAGCTTTCTAATATAATTGCAGGCACTTTAAATCATGTTTCTCCTTTTGTTTTACCACTTATATCTCTTATAAATTGCTTCTGAAGGCTAAAAACACATGATATGCCTTTGCTCTGCTGTGGAGCCTGCAGGGCACCCAACAGGTGAAACAGCAGTTCTTCATTTGAAATGCACAGATAATTTTTTCCTTTCTTGGATGAAGGGGTAAAGGAGTCTATACGTAATCAACCTTTGGACTTTTCATTTCTCACAACTCTACTGTTGAACTGAGTAAAACAAGCAGAAGACATCAGTGTTAGTCACCACCTTAGAAAGGACTGTTCTCCGAGGCAGCTGCCGCCAATAAATAACAGCTGCCATTACTTTTCCTTTTTCAGCCCAATCTATAACCCACAACACACTTCAACCAGTGTTCCAACATGTCACTGCTCTTTCTGATTTGCATCTTTTATTAAGGGCCATATTATGACAATCCTGTCACCTTCTACCAACATCCACATCTTGCCCATTTCCTAAGTGGGCAATTCTTGCAATCATTTGTAAGTGACAAAAATCAGCAGCAAAAGAACTCATTCCCTCTTTCCATTGTCTTTCTTGCAAATGTGGGAGGATTTTTTCTTATTCTGATACCTACACACACACACACACACAACAAAAGCCTAATTAAGAACGTCTCTGACTCACAAGAAGCACTATTAAAGAAACTCTCCCATCTATGTCTTTCAACATTAAATATATTATTACTAATTTCCATTCAGAGAACAGTAATGGATTACATTATGTAAATCCTGAAGTACTCATATGATTTATTATCAGCATGCTACTTTAAAACCCCAATTTAGCAAAGCATTTCTGGATATGGCGATATGAAAGCCACAGATTTCAATGGAAATTGTCCAATATTTAAAGCACAACTTACCTGCCCTGCTAGGTGTTAATTCTACGCATCTCTTGCACAGTGTAAATGGAAACATGTGCTAAACAGAATGTTCTTTCTCCCTGCCAGGCTTATTGGCACAGCATCCGAGGTAATTGCAAATGGTGAGTTTGCATTCAGTAGAGCCTGAATGTGGTATATAGGTTTTTAAGTAGAGGGAATTGACACATGACAGGGATGAGGATGATCACCCTCTTGACCTGTCATTGTCAGAAAAAGTATTTCTCAGTGATATTAAATAAGAGAAGTTTTAATGCTTATAATTTGCTTTTGGATTTCAATACACAGGTTATTTTACTGTCCAAACTCTACATAACAATAAAAAAGCCTGAGTAATAAGGTGAGACCACAGTGTCAACTCATCCTGCTTTTGTAAAAGGAATTTGGGGGCTACCATGCATTTGCTACCAGCTCCATATGCGCTGATTTGTAATATTAGATTCCTACTCATAAATGTACTGCTTATTTTTCCTTTTGCAGGTCTTCAAGCAAAAGAACAGTAAAGGGATATCTCTCCTGCTTCTTATGACTCCCAGCAAAGTTTTGCAGCATTTGAGGTTTTGCACAGTGTGCTGAAATACATAATTACATGAGAACTTTGGCTCTTGTAAAACAGAGCAACACATATCTAATCCTCAGGTTATGGAGAAAAGCTTGGAAAAAATGTGACATGAATGCATCTGAAGACTGAAAAGCATAAAAAGTCCTAGTGGAGGATACCCTCCCCCACATTCACTATGGAAAATCTTACTTGCCTCTATACACTGGATACATGACTTCCAATCACTATGAATTTTGTGTGGCAAGGTTTTGGTGGTTGGAGGCTACTGCAGTGGCTTCAATGAGAACCTGCTAGAAACTTCCCCCATGTTGGACAGAGCCAATGTCAGCTGGCTCCAAGACGGTCCAGCTGGTGGCCAAGGCTGATCCCTCAGTGATGGTGGTAGCACCTCTGGAATAATATATTTAAGAAGGGTGGAGGGGAAATACAGCAGAACAGCAGCTGAAAGAGGAGTGAGAATATGCGAGAGTAATAACTCTGCAGACACCATGGTCAGTGAAGAAGAAGAGGGAGGAGGTGTTCCAGGTGCCAGAGCAGAGATTCCCCTGTAGCCCATGGTGAACACCATGGTGAGGCAGGCTGTCCCATTGCAGCCCACAGAGGTTAATGGTGGAGCAGATATCTACCGGCAGCGCAAGGAGGACCCCACACTGGAGCAGGTGGATGAAGGAGGCTGTAAACCCCAAGGGTAGCCTATGCTGGAGCAGGCTCCTGGCAGGACCTGTGGACCGATGAAGAGAGGAGCCCGTGCTGGAGCAGGTTTGCTAGCAGGGCTTGTCCATCCTGTGGCAGGACCCATGCTGGAGCTGTCTGTTCCTGAAGCACTGCACCCCATGGAAGAGACCTGCACTGGAGCAGTTTGTGAAGAACTGCAGCCCATGGGAAGGGCTCACGTTGGAGAAGCTTGTGGAGAGCTGTCTCCCATGGGAGGGACCCTAGGTTGGAGCAGGGGAAGAGTGTAAGGAATTGTCTCCCTGGGGAGCAGCAGAAATGTGTGATGAACTGACCACAGCCCCCATTCTCCATCCCTACTCCAATTTGATTGGCAAGAAATTGATTTCTCCAAGTCGAGTCAGTTTTGCCCATGACAGTAATTGCTGAGTGATCTCCGTGTTCTTATCTTGACTCATAAGCCTTTTCTCTTATTTCTCTTCCCCTGTCCAGCTGAGGAGGGGGAGTGATGGAGCAGCTTGGTGGGCACCTGGCATCCAGACAGTGTCAATCCACCACAGTTGGTCAAATTTTGTGTCTTGCTGTATAAGATGCACTCATGGCTAGAAGACAAGACTCCGTGTTTTAAACTAGTTACAAAAACTTAACTTGTTCTCAATTTTTGCTACCTTCTTAACATTCCAGACTTCCTACTTTCAGTGTTCACATATTTATTTAGTCTCAATTATCCAACCTTTGGTAAAATAGGCATATCGGTGTCTTTCACAGGGATTTGGTGAGCATGTGGCTCAAACTTTCACATAAAATGAAAAGTGCTTCTGGCCTATGAAAAGATACTTAACTGGACACCTGATTTCCAACCGAGTCAGAATTTCAGGAAAGTTTTAAAGCATCAACTGCTTGAAGTAATCTATGCCAGATTAAGTCTCTAATAAAAAGTATACTCACAGATGAAATGAATTGGCAAACAGCCTTTGAAGAGGCAACAGATGTGTTGATTGAGATGTATTTCGTTTTTCATAGTTCTCTAAAATTGATGTAATATTCAAGAATGCTTAAGAACTTACTGATGGTAGCAGCTGGCAAGTGGGAAGGGTGGGATGTTGGATGATGAGGTGCCTTACTGTGGGAATTAAGGGGAGAAAAAAGGAAAAAAACCAAAATGGAATCAGACAGGGGTTTGATCCTCTCACTTTGGAGAAACTCATAGAAAAATAGGATGTGAAAGAAAAGGGAGGGAGGAATAAAAGTGAACCTAGGTCTCATGAAAGTGAACACATCAGAGAAACACTACCGTGAACAATGCGGCTGACATCAGTTAATGGTCCAAACTCCAAGGCCAATCTGAGTTTAGGATTATCATCAATCAGTAAATTAATTTCCTTTCTACCCATTTGCTGTAAAGAAAAGTTAACTCCCTGTTACAGAAAACTCGTACATAAGAACTAGCAGATATATACATACGAAGAGTTAGCTACAGAAAAGCACTCAAGATCTGTATTTTTTCCACAGGGATCTAGATACCTGTCTTGCAGTGCTCTAAGAGACTGGATATTCTCATGCCTAAAGCAAATATTTTAGACTTGTTAAGGTTTTCCCAAAGATACTGAGGCAAGGAAGTTCACTGAAAAAACTAACTCCCAAACAACAGAGGCTGCTTTAGACATGCTGTTATTTTCTTCAGATATGTGATAGTTAAAGCTAATTCAAACTCTGCTTATGCAGCACAGGTTCAAAACACCAATTGAGCAAGTTAAGACAGTTACATATTATATTCTATCACATTACTCACAACTAACTGATTTTTCTTTCCTTTAGCAAATCACCTTTTGTTACCTTCTAAGACTAAAAGCAGTTCAGTACTAACAAATCCCCATGCTCACTGAAGGTTGACTTTCAAAATACACACGAAGACTCTGAAGAAGAATTAATCAATGCATGTTAGAGAAAACCTCCTCTAACATTTCTTAAAACAGTAAGTCTTCCAAGAAAAATATTTGATAAACTCTGGGCTGTGTGTCTGTATACTGTAGCCGAAAGAGAAAAGTGGAGATCAGAAAAAAATAGTGAATTCTTCTCTTCTTCAGCACAAAGATCAAATCAAATGCTACCTCAATGTCCAAACAACTTTCTCCCTATTTGGTCCAGAAACTAAATCAGACAGCAAAAACAGAGACACAACAATTCTTGGAATGATTGCTGATTTAATTTTTCTCTTATTATTCCAGTGCTCTAACTGTTTTCCATTCAGTACTGACTCTGTCGTCACACCAGCGAATATTCTTCACTACCTTTGGATATTCCAAGGTGTCAGTCAGATAAGTTCTCCTGCCACTGACAGCACAAAACTCATCTGGAAACCTGTGCACAGCACAAGAAGGATGGGGTCCAAGCAAAATCTGGAGAGCCCAGGGAATGACAAGGACTGCCTGCAGCACAATGGATGACTATTTGTACATTTTAATGCTCTATAGGCAGACACATGAGGATAAGATCTATCGTTGGTTACAACCCTACAGTTATGCCAGAGAACAGAGACACATATATAAAGTCAAGCAGAATTTGGCTCAGTTTACTTAAAGTAGAGATAAAAAAGAAAACCTTGATTGCTTACGTTCAAACTGTAAGGATACAAAATGTTCTAGCAATTGTAAAATACTAACCTCTGATACTTCATTCCGTTTACTGTTTTGTTTTTTAGCACATCAAGAGATAGTAGACACTTTGAAAAAGCTTTCCTTAAAAAATTCAAGTCACAGCCCATGATCTCAAAGCCTTTCTGTCCTCTTTGGTTTCCCAAGCACCTCTGCTCATATTCAAACACTACATAATTCATTTTAACTTCACCTTATCAGGTTGCTGAATAAGGATGTGAAAGTCAGCTCGCTGTAAGTTAAAAAAATATATATTCAGTGCTTCCATATTGCTGCTGTCACTGATTTAGCTGTTCCCATGGTAAATCTAAATACCACCACAGGAAACTGTATCACCTATCAATTCACAAGTTGGGAAGTGTGGTGGATGGAGATTTGATTTAACAGATCCCAGAACTGTCTGGTTGAAGGATGTGGCAGTTGAAAGCTGGAGGCTGGATTTTTTTCTTCCTCCCCGCACCCTCTCCCTTTTTTTTTTTTTAAACTTGTATAATCTCAAGAAAACGAAGACATATGGCAGCATTTCCAAGTTGGTTTCAGAGAGATTTTGATTTCCCACTTACTTTATCTAAGTGTGAATTACCTAAGAAGGTGTCAGAAGTTCCTGAAAAAAATCCTTTTAACACTGGTCGTCTTTAGAAAAATGACTTCTAGAGAAAAGCTCCCACTTGTTTGTAGGGTGTTTTTGGTTTGTGGTTTTTTTTTTTGTTTGTTTAAAAACAATTTTGACAGCTCTGTAGCTGGAGCCTCTCACTTGACTATCCACATGACACATCACAGTAGTCATGAATTCGTTTTTTACAATCGTTTCAATTCAGGAAAAAATGAAGCTTCCTCATTAGTAAGGAGACAAAAAACCACCCTAAGAAGGAGATCATGCCCCAGACGAGAAAGGACTTTGCCATCAGAAATTGCATAGGTAAGAGCTAATGTCTCCTTCTTCCTTCAGTAAATATCTGTCAAATATAAAACATATTCTTACCTGTTGGAAAGATTTGTCCGAACATTTCTTTAATAAAACATTGCCTTTGCCAGTAGCTAAATGAAAATATGTAATGCATAATGAGAAATAGAAATAAAGATGGAAAGAAAAAATTAAGGCAATTTAGACTAAGTTAAGCCTTTTTCCTTATTTCACACCCAAAAAACAGTAAACAAAAGATTTTAATAACAAAGAAAAAAAACCTAAAGATTGTTTTTAACAAGTATAAAAGAAAGGGAAGGAAACAGAAACACAGCATTCCAAGGTTTAAGTACTCTGAATATCTCTTAAAGTAAAAATGACTCTTCACTACTTGTCCTGGAGTTGTTACAAAGCCCCCAATAACACCCCATTCAAAACATGAAATCAAATCTTTCTTTTCGGTGTACTTGGAAAACTCATTGAATTTGAAAATCTAATATGACACAGTGAATCCAAAACAGTCAATTGTGAGTAGTAATTTTATGGTCCTCTGTTTTTGAGATGACCATAACAAATTCATGTTAGAAAGCACAGATTTTGTAAGATACAGTGAAACTGTCTGAACTCAGCCACATTAAATATATTTTAAATTCTATATCCAAAAGCCGGGGTATTCAGAATAGCTGCCCATATTTAGGAACTCAGACCACCATGTCGTCATTGCAGAACCAGTACGCTTACTCTCCTACATGGAAGAATATCATTTTAGTACACACAATATCCATCGTTTCGTGATGGGAAAAAAGTCATAGAAATGAGCCAAGAAAATTAGATGTAGCTAAGCAATTTTCAGTCAGCCCACACAGAACATTAGGGGGAAGAAAGCATTCCTCTGAGCAAGCATTAGCACTATTATTAGCAGCATCTAAACTTATTTAAAATAATTATTCTAGTATCTATTCCAGCAAGCAATACAAATTACACTTGTCCCTTAGATAGAAAGACAGACACAAAATCATGAATATGATCCTCCCTCTGCATTGTATTTATCTTTACCAGAAGCAAGGAAAACAGGATAGAAAGCATTCCTGGAAACTGAAGCAAAAATAAATCTTAGTTTAAGAGAGGCCATTTTAAACATTATGATTGTTGTGCCAGAGCTCTGGGTTTGATAAAAATGGATTGTACGGGATTTAGAAAGAAGTAGAAAGCTGGATCAGAAATTAAAAGCAGTAAGATCTCACCCAGTTTGACATTTGTCCCATTGAATACACAGAGATCAGCAGATCATTGCTGCCAGCAATGAAAGAGGTATGCGGCTCTACCATTGCACCAGAAGCACTTTTTGAATCACGCTTTCCAGAACATGGAACCATCAAAATAAACTGACCTGATCATTTGCAAATTTTTGAACTACTCATGAGATGCAAGAAGCATGTGGCTTCAGACCAGCGAAAATCTCTAGTTTTACTTATATGACATCTTTTCTTTCCTTTCATTCCCGCAATGCGTAACTTAATGCTGACATTTCAGAACATCAACCTGTCTGGTCACACATGCAACATGAGGGTGAATTCCTGCTAATAGATACTGAAATACTAATAACAAGTTTTGCTTTTTAACATGGTATTATACCACTGGTCTCAAGATAGGAACTATTTCAACCTACCACTCATGTTTTTAAGGAATGTTATCTCTAAAACAACTGTTCCCCCCTCAGACAGAAATTGAGTACATGCTAAAATTTAATGGTCTTGGTCCAGGGCTGACTCTGATAAACTGCCAGGAGTTCTGCATTATATCACTGTAAACTCACACAAAAAGAACCTGTCTCTGCATATATAAAAAGAAGTAATGATCCTCAGAATAACAGTTCTTTGGAACAGGTTTTTAAGGTGCTTTATATCTTACTAATAACAGAATTAAAGCAAAATTCTCTCAGCAAGCGTGAGACCTCTTTAAGAAATTAAAATACAAGTTTTCCTCCTATGTAAAATCAAATAAGAGTTTATATTGGACTAGGTGAATAATTACTCACTTGCTAATTTTAAAAATTTAACTATTTATTTACATACAATGGTGTTATTTCTTTCATTTAACTCTAAAGTCCTGAAGAACGGCATTAACCCCACAACCAAATTTTTCTTCTAACACTGTCAAACACCAATTCTCCCTTTCCCTCCACCCCTGGGTTTCAGAGGAACAACAGCTGGAACTGACATGGTTGGTTTTGTTTACTCTATGACATCTTTCAAAGATTTTTGTATTCATTATCTATGCACTGATCACAGTGACAATGCCAGCTCTAACTTTGGGAATATAGTCCAATAACGAAATGAATCCATGATAGATAAAATTATGAAAAAGCTACATGAATAAAATAAAATGTTTTACACTAGAATTATATTACTTCTGATTTCAGAATGACATACAAGTAAGGCTAATAACATCAAAGCAAACAATTACTAAGTAAGAATAAGCAAATCATTTCTCTTAAGAAATCCATACATAAAAGCCAACAGACTCACCTAGTAATTATCCCATGCATATATTATTATTCATATATTACAAATACATGAAAAAACATATTTAGTGAATATAGCTTTGCCCTCACATCCTACTTGCCTTCATAACCAGACTAACTCGGTTAGAACAACAACAGTGAGTGTGTGTGATTGTTGGTAGTAGTCACAATACCACTGAAACAGCGTTTTTTTAAACCACTACATTTAAAAGAGGATATTGTATAATAATTAAAGTGCTTAACACACAAAATTAGGTAATACAGGAAACAGAAGAAAACTTACTACTGCTTAAAGCTAGGACTGATACCCAAAATCTTTTGATGTCACTTGAGGATGACCGCTATGATCTTCTATATCCTTGTTTTCTTATTATGGCAGCATCACAAAAAGTGAGCCATATTCAATAAAATACTACACAATGTCTTTTAAAGGAGTACATCACTATGGCTAAGTGATGAAGACTAAAGGAGTCTAAATAAAAAGTAGAAACCTATTTATAAAGACCTATTTATAAAAGTTATGGTTTCACTAACACTGACTTCGCTATGACCACCCCCTTTCCCTCCCCTCCTTTTTTTTCCTTATCTAGGGCTAAGAAAACAGTGCATATAAAAGCTGGCAAGATTTTTATATGTAATTTACAATGTAGTAGGTAGGCTGGCAGGCAGATAGATCAATCAACTTTTTAAATTTAGTGTATATGGTTTACTGGTGAAAGGAGATATTTTTCATGAGAGACAGGAGTTCAGGATTTTCTGTTTTATTTTTGGTTATCACATCTTTCTAACAGATCGTGATTCATTCACTAGTATTCAAGGAAGATCAGTGCACATGAATATTTTTAAGCACAGTGCCGACACAGTTTAACACTCATTTGCTGCAGTAAGATTAGATCTCTAATGAAGTCTCAGCATTTCTGCCCATGTAATTTGTACAAGGAGCTAGGGAGAGCCCTACAGCTCAAGCTGGACTCAAGTTCTGCAGAAACCAAGCTGCAAAGCAGCACACAGGATGGGCACCTCTCCAGACTGGACTGAATTTATGTTCCTAATTGGAGTCTTCAGCACAGGATGTGGATCAGGCACTGAAGTAAAATTTTAGAAAGACAGGCTAATAATTTTATTTAACATGCATATCATGTGGCATGTTTTTATGGGCACATATAGGTATGTACAGAGTCAAATCTGATGTCAGAGGAGATGTAGACAGTTCTGCTGTGCACTCTCCTCCCTGTGAAATTTGTAATCACATCTGATTTGTGGAATATGAAGGATTGCAGAAGAAAACAATTTTATGAGCATAGAGGCTTTCTCTTATAAACTTTATGAATGTAAATTTTATTTTGGAAGTGAGATATCTCTTCCGCTACTACGTTTTACCTATTTTATCAAACACGGGCATAACTTTTAGGCCTTTTGTACAAAACCATGACCAAATAGCTTAAGATGTAGCAACAAGCGAAAGTGTTTTGTTTTCCCTGCTGTTGAAAAATTATTCCTCTTCGTGCTTGAAGTTTTTCAGGACTACTTAAGGTTAGTGATGGTCCACAAACTAGTACTCTGCTTCCAACTGTTGCTGAATTACTAAGAATTGGCAGTAACATTTAGAATTTTAAGTAAGGAACTTCTGAGAAAGGGGAATTAGTAGGAAATTTAGCCTCTCTGAAAACTAAACCACTATGTTAATATTTAAAATCATAAAACATAAAGGAACAAGTCAATTATTAAATTAGGAAGACTAGAGGAGCTATAAAATCCTGAACATTTGAAAATAAGAGGACTCATAATCAAGGCAAACAAACCTTTGAACACAGCAGTTCAAACATCCCATCCTTCCAGGCTCCAAGCTGAACAGATCTTTCAGTTGTAAATGCAAACCTCCTATATACCTCATACATTACAAAAGATCCCTGAAGGCTTTAAGCTATGACCCAACATAAAATTAGAAATTTCAGGACCTAACTTCCTTCAAAGAATGTTATAATTTTCATGGAGAGACCACCTGACAAAAATTAAACAGAGAAAAATTAAATGTAAAAATATTAAATAAATTGTAAATTAATAGAAGAAGTTTAGTTTATATTTAGGACACTGTGACACAGACACACGACAGTATAAGCTGTTATTAGTCGCAGAGTTGTGCTGTCACAATTGCTTTAATGGGTTTCCTTTGCAAAGTGAACTGAATGTGGAATTTGCTTCTCAAATAGGAACTCCAGAATGAAAAATAACATTATCCTGCAGAAAAAACTCACACTCTCAAAGCATTAATGAGCATAGTATTTGTTTCAGGTGACTGCACTACTTTTTTTGTTTAGCAGAACTTCACTTAAGATTCTCCAAAGCCTGGCTCCTGAACAGCTCTATGACCTAGTTTAAAGAAAATGTATAAGGATTATATTTTTGGCTCTTTAAATCAAGGCTTTCTGCCATTTACAAACTTTGCTGAATCGTTTTGGCTGAGGTGCCTTTCCTTATCTGCCCAAGCAATACTCAGCAGTATGGAATTTACTTCCAGCACACACTGAAAATGCTAGCACTTTGCAAAAACCATTATTTCTTTAGCGAAACATCTTTCATTGTATTTTACAAAACAATTTTGAAGCCTTTTCACTACATCCACACAATGTCCATCAGCACAGTAGAAATGTACTCAAATGCATCCAAGAAAACCTCCAGAGAGGTGCGTGGGTCTCTCAAAACATGACCTAAAAAACACCACATGACAGAGCTCTGTTGATTAATACATGAATATAAGACCTAGTGCTTCAAGCAGAAAGGAATGAGCACCAAGAACCAAATGTGAAGACTGTTTGTCTAGAGAAGTTGACTTACTGAAGGTTTCAAAATCTGCAAAATCAATTAAAAGAACTGAGTTTTATTATTGAACGTATTCTAACTACATTAACAGTATAAGGCAGATGACTGAGCCTCAGAGTTAACGCTCAGTAGAGTTAATAAAAAAAAGAGCTAAGCGACTTAATTACACCTTTCAAATCTGCCTGCACACATATACCCCATACTTCAACATTCAAACTTAGTTTCATCCCTTCTACTAAAAATATCTTTTATTACAGAGGAGTAAAAGCAAAAAGCTTATTCAGAACAAAAATTATAATTTCAGACAATGCATGGTGTGAAATGACATGTACCTTCCCATGTTAATGAGTATTTCAGTAGCAGCACAGCTTACGTAATAATCATGGGGTTTATGGCAGCTGGTTATTTTGACAAGAAATCTGAAGGAGCTCTATGAAAATAGCACAGAAAGAAGGAAAGAAAAGCAATAGGTCTGACATGTCAGATACCCTTTTACAAAACATGCCAAGTCTGTGCTTTGGTACTTTTCTTGGTTTTCATATTGTAGGTCTAATTTTGAATCCTTTGAATAGATTAAAAAAGGAATTTGGAGCAAAAAGTCTTAAGGAATCCATCTGCAAACATAATTCTACAAGTCCCTCTCCCACTGAAATGGAAATTGTTAAATAGGGAGTGGACATTTTCTTATTTTTTAAACAAAACCTAATTTTTAATACATTGTAGCAAATGGGGAACAGGAAAAAAAGGTTTAATCTGTACAGTTCAACTGTTGTGTGGGAAACTCTAATTTCACTTTTGATTTCAAAATGTAGGGAGGGACCAATCCTGTTCTAAAAAGAAAGATCTTTATTACTTCTTTTCAACAGGAAAAAAAGGTAAACCAAGAATAAGTAATTTATAGGAAATCCCAGCAGATGAAAAGACACAATCTTACTGAATGAAATGCTTTCTTCTAAATATGTATTTTGAAGTTTATTCTTACAAACAGCACAACATAAGTCTGACCATCAAAAATAAAACAACTGTGATAGTTTATAGTCAGCTTTTATATAAACCACAGTAGTGGATCTTTCTTAAAATGGTCGTTGATTCTAAACAAGATAACCACATGGTGGCAGAAGAATCAATGTCTTGTTCAGAAACTGTATTGCTCTCAGGAAAACATGCAACCTGATGGGTCTGTACTGCACAGTAAATGATTTGCCACTAATATTCTATGATGAAAAATGCATTGCTTCAGTGTAACTCAACCCTTGGGGATGATAAAGGCACATATTTTCCCAGAGCATTCTAGCTACTGCAAATTGAATTGTTACTTTACAGAATGAAACTTTGTACAATTGGAAACTTCAATTTAAAATAAGATTACCTTATATCTAATTGTTAACGAAGTTTCAGGAAAAAAACCCAACAAGCAAACCACCACTGTAATCCCACATTCAGCATAAAAATTTGGAAGAACTCCCATTTGAAAACACAGTACAAGTAACAGAATTCACTGAAAATTTTATACACTCATCCACAATTTCTAACAGACTTTCAAAACAGATCTTTGGTTAGACTATTAAATAGGGGCTCCTACTACCAGTCTATTCTAATTTTCTCTCCTATATTTCATACTATAGCAAGACACTCCCAGAACTGAACATATTTTGCCATGTACAAGCCTGGTAGAGCTTGGGCTCCTCACAGTCACCAGCCAGAGCAGAGCAGTGGCTGAATGAGCCATGGCCAGCCCCAGCCTGCAGGAGCTGCTCAAGCAGAGGTCAGCGTCCTGGCAGCTAACCAACACCGACACTGACACTCGCACTTGCAAAAGAAACTATTCTCTCTCCTCGATTTGTCCACAATCCTGATACAAAAACCGAAAAACAATTAACCTGCTAACCCAAAAGGATCATTCCTGAATGAGCCGGAAAGCTTTACCAGCTCACCCAGCTCAAGTGAAACCAGGCAGAAAATGTACTGAAGCAAAGATCCAGAGAATACCTACTGCAAAATTTCTGAAATATATATATTTCATGAATTAAACAAATTATTCTGTTTTGCAACCAAACCCAAGTAAACAACTAAAGGGATCCTGCAACCTTTTTATACAGCTCACAAAATGTAGCTGCTACTATTTATAACTTCAAGTAATTACATATAATGCTTTTACCTCAACAGCGATTTCTCTTTTTTCCTCCTCAGTGTTTACTGACAAAACTGAAAATGCCTTCAGCCAGACTGCAGAAAACATAAGAATGAATGACACTAGATGCAGATCCCACAACGAATAACGTTGATGATTTCTTGTGATATTCATAGATATTAGTCAAGTCTGTAGCAATATAATAATCACTGAAAGGTTTTTCACTTTGCTTTAGTGCTTACGTATAGAAGAGAAAAAGATAGCATGAGGGTCCCCTCTTACAGTGACTGAAAAGTGTATTTAAACTGGCATTTTATCTCAGATTAAGTGTGCCTTTTTGAAGCAAGTGTCATGATCATCCCTATCTACCATGCTTTGCTTCACATCACCAAACGCTCTCAGACAGCACAATTTGGACTCTTTTTCAGTAAAACTAAGCCAGACAAGAGCCAGCCCAAAGTAAAACCTTCAAAACATAGTGTCGACACTGGATCCTCAGCACTGAAGATTCACCTTACAGGTCCGAACCCATGGGGCTGGACAGTGTGCTAATGCACACACAGAGGTTCTGGAAAACCTTTCAGGAATCTGAAATACAAGCAGCATTGTTTCTATCTAAAATTATGGCAATGCTTTCTCTCTTCTGTGTACTTCAATGTGTCTATCATGGTACATCTCATTATTTGTAGTACATTAAAGTACAAGTGTATCAAAACAGAAAAAAAATTGTGAAAAATATTACTAAATGCTTTTTAAAATAATACCAGATTTAGTTATTTGAATATCCATACCAGTTTGCTGATTTCAGCAAGATGAATGAAAAAGTAAGCATAAAACCATAGGAAAAATCACTGAAAATAATTCGGGCAACATAATTTTCATTTCTTTCCCCAAATCACAACTACTACATAATACACAGGGAGCAAGAAACTACAATGGGAATTTGAAGTAAATAATTTTGGAGACGATATCTGCATCATCAGTGTATGAGTGACAAAATGTTCATAATGGCAAACGGCACTTAAGCTGGGCTCTGAGACATGCTGTTAGGCAGAACGTTAGTGTTTTTCTTCTTGTGATTTTCTTTCAAGAGAAATAAAAATTGAAAAATGAAATATGCAACACCTAACCCATAAATTAAACATGACTAAAATTAAGTAAAAGTTAAACATTTATAGTAAATATTTTTTCAGCTCTGCTCAGCAGACATAGCCATAGTAGAACGTATTCATCACCAACTTCCCACTGTACATGATTATTTTCTGCTTGATTGGTCTCACTTATAAGAAGGACAAAAGTTTGAATGTACAGAAGTTTATTTTTAAAAAAAATATTTTTGTTGCATCTGTAACAAAAGTTTGCATTATAACTACCCTTGTGGAAAATTTCTTCCCTTACTAGATTATACAAAGAAACACAACACTTCAGCTGCTCTTTAGCTTTATTAACTCTCACATTGCTATTTGCTTATACATCTACATTGCACCCAGGACTAGGACGGCACTGCACCCCAACCATGCATGCGCATTCATAATTTAGCCTGGAAAAGACCTTACAAGGTCATCTGGCTGGGAGCCCATTCAAAGCAGGACTAACCTCAATGTCGGTCAGAGCTGATAGCACTCATCTGTGTAGACTCTCTGTTTCTTGCTTGCAGCCTTATGGCATATATTTGAATAATTCACAAGGTCTCAGATTTCTCTAGCCTCACTACTAGAATAACAATAGTACATAATTTGTGACTTGTGAAATATTCTAATGCTTATATATCCCTTTGAAACCATGAAACTAATATAAAAGCACAAAGTATATGAACAGAGGAAAACATAAAACTTTATTTTGAAAAAGGTACTTGAGGAAGCATTTAGATATTCTGGTATATTCTCTAACTGAAAAAGTTAGGGAGAAAGAATCTAGGGAGGAAGATCTTAGATCTAAATTCCATGGCTAGAAAGCTGGCTGCTGAACAGCAGTGATCCAAGCAATGTTAATACTGGTCACAGAGAGCTATTTCCTATTTAAATTATGAGGAAAAA
Source organism: Limnodromus scolopaceus (assembly GCA_028565335.1). NCBI lineage: Eukaryota > Metazoa > Chordata > Aves > Charadriiformes > Scolopacidae > Limnodromus > Limnodromus scolopaceus. The sequence goes on along the minus strand of JAOXNO010000024.1, from coordinate 29,420,173 downwards.
AAATAAAAATCACTGAGGTTCTTGTTACAAAGTCATTTTAGACTGTCATAAATCTACACTGCCAGTGGAAGAAGTAATCCCCTCTCTTGTCAGCTCTTCTAGAGTGCCACCTCTAGTTCTCATGCTGCTGTATGACAGGTTTGGTCAGGGTAGTGACATGCTGAAAAACAGCACAAGAACATCAAAAGAGAACACAAACTTATGCCATGCATGTTTAAACACAGCCTCATTTTAATTTCCTAGAACAATTGAACATTAGACTGCATGCTATTTTGTTAAATTTATGCCTTAAAACATGAAACATAAGGCTGTACATTCTCAAGACTCTCCAAAAGACACTGCTAATAAATATGCCCTTACAAAAAGGCATACTGATGTTGGGCTTTCTAGGCCTAACATAAAGGACAGTAATACTAGCCTATTAGAGATGCAATTACAGGTACATCAGTTTTACACAATGAAATACCTTTACATTTGCATAGCCTCTTTCATATTGGACTACCACCAGCTGATTTAACATCTGTAACTCTGATGCCCCACTGTTCCCTCTTCCTCCAACAGAGTCCTGGAAAAGCAAGATTCCTATTGCAGACTAAAAGGTTGCAATGTTTGAGCTAATGGTCAGGGTGGCCCTTGCTAAAAAGTAGCAGTTCCCAGCTTCGCTTTTCCTAGCTACCCTGCAGAGAGAGCAGGAATGCTGCTCCGTGTATTTTTGCTTTCATTCGCCCTTCCTAAAGCAGGAAGCCTTGGCTTGTCAGCCTCAGGATGGCAAAATGTATTTTCACCCATGCTTCTGAGAAGATTTGAGCTACAGTCAGAGCTAAATCTCATGAAGCCCTGTCTGCCAGCACTCAGCTCTGAAGCCAAGAAAACCTGATGTTGCCCTTGAGGCATCCAGTGATAGCTGAAATACCACAACCTAAATCCTAAGCAAAACCAGGACCATTGCTACACAGGACCACATTATCTATGTATGATGAGATGTGGTTGGACTAGTATCAGAGTTCAGATTTTAAATTTACTTACACAAAGAAAACGAAAGCAGTCTCAAACTAGAAACTTCATATAATAGCCAGCCTTACGAAACAGCCCTTTCCTGGCATCAGTGCTCAGGCTGTTAAACTGCTATTTAATAGCAGTATGGGAGAACTGCTTCAATCTGCTTTTGATGATGCTTCTAAGTGTCAGCAGTCCTGAAAGCTGCAGCTGTAGCCTCCCTGCCACAGGTAATTTCTGAAACTCACTGATGAAATTAAGAGACAATCTGTCCTGTAAACTTACAATTGATTAATTTTAACAGACAAAGAAATGATAGTCACAGAAAAAAAATTTGCTCTGATTTATTTCATTATGGCATTCTGACTTTTACGGATAGATCCAAATCTTGGCAATAATTTGAAAAAAAAATGATGCAAAGCAGCAGTTCCCAGAAATCCTTTATTATTTGAGTGGATTCAAACAATTCAAGATAAAAGGAAAGCTGGATTTGCTGTGCATGATGAACAATCGACGCTTGCTTAAAGGGACAAAGAGGAGAAAAAAATTCTATGGTCTGAAGAACGATTTCTACCTATAGGCTGCACTGGTAATTGCCATCTAGGAGTTTAGGCCTCCTTATCCAAGTGTTAGAAACAACTTCTGCATCCTGTACTTGGGAACTAGCACAGCTTGTTCATTTGGGCCAGCTCCTTCTGTTTTCCATCTTCCATCCCCCTTTAAAGTTCCCACCCCCCTGCTGCATCACATTCCCCACGTCTATCCCAAGACACCAGCCAAAAACAGAGGAGAGAGTGCCAGCTCTCTGAAAGCTTAGACTGTTGTGCTCCACTAGCTGCTTCTACAAATGGGGCTTCTGCCTCTCCGAACATTCATGACTGGATTCTTCCCCTTTTGATACACTGAGCAGTCCTGGCTCTTTTTGTTACTTTGGTCACTCCCAACTTCATATTGTTTTTTCACACTGCTTCTGGTGCACAGAACAGCATCCCAAACATGGCCCAGACTCTGGGGACCTAAATATTATTTAAATCCCCAGGCTACTTGGCTTCTAGAGCCAGGGCACCTTTGAAGATAGAAAGCCGGACAATAGGAAACACTAGGCAAAGGGATGCGGATGAAATGAGGCTGCTTGACTTGAATGTTCTCCCCTTTTCTTGTTCAAAAAATGTTGTATTTCCTATTTATTCCAGGAAACGTTTATGATGCAGAACTGAACTGCTCTGTTTACTGCACTCCCCTAGTGCTGTTAGACTGCAAATTGTTTGGGGAAACCAATAATGGAAAAGTTTATTACAATATCCTGCAGACATCTCACAGAACATCTCAGCTAACATTATCATTGTTTACTTGCCACATTTGCTATTGCAGACTGCTACTGAAGGACAGTAATTTTCTTTGTTTTAAAACAAAGAGACATTTCATTTGGCAATTTCCACCCTTTCTGCCATATGACATACCTTATGCCAAGGCATAAATACTAAGTACGACAGGAGACTCCAGAGGGAGCAGTATGGCTGGGACCAGGCTATTCCACCTCCCTCCCTCACAATCACAGGGGCAGAGTTATCAGGAAACAAAAATTATCACCTCGATGATGTAGTTGCTTTTCTAATCCCCAGCCCAGTGACACATTCTGATGATTCTTTAAAACCTTCTTTCTCAATACAAAGGATCACCTAGATAGGAAGAGTAAGCTGTGAATAATGTCACTCTCTGTCACAAATGGTTAGCTTATATTTTTGATATTCTATATTTGGGCTAGTTCATGGAGAAGCTAAGGCCCACTGTACTGTCAGAGCAGGAATTGTGCCTTTCCTTTCTCAACACTCCCAATTTCAGGGTTTGGATCAAAGCAGACAGGAGAGGTGCTGTCAGAAAATCCTTTTGAAACTGGGTAGCAAGATGACATTAAATTGCTTGCTATGCAGTAAGGAGGAAAAAAAAATAAAAACCGCACACTTACCAAAAGGAATATATTAATTTCTGAATTAAATCCTTAAAGAAGGACTATCCAAATTACTCAGTGTTTTCCTTTTCCTTGATCTATGTTCACATGTTTGAATTTGGCAGTCTGCTCCCAATCTTGATCTCAGATTGTCCTTTTCTGCTTGATATTTTTGTGATTGCAGTTAAACTGAAATTTATGACTGTTCTAACACAGCTTCAGTTTAAATCACCCTGATGACGCGAAAGCATCTCTCCTTGTATCAGAATTACTGCTAACACCAGCAGAGTTCTCAGAATAGGTTAGTGAAAATAGTGCCACAGGGCTTTCAACGTAAGTACGCATTTTTTTTTCCTCTTACCTATTTTAAGGAAGTGACTATTATTTTCATAGATACTTTGTGAGGGGTGAGGGCATCTCTTGAATAATCAAAATGCTAAACAGTTGTGCACTATGACACCTGTCTCTTTGGCCCAAGGAAGCCTATAATGGACAAAACATGACAAAACCACAGAAAAACTAACCAGAATGGGTGGCCCCAAATCTTCTTATGCCTGAGTGTTCTGCCAGGGATCTTTTGTTTGTTTGTTTATGTCCAGACTAACTGAGAACAGAGATCCTGGAAAATACACGGTTTTTCCAAAATTAATTTGCCTAAGTTCCAGCAGCAGTTGCAGCAATTGCAGCCGCAATTGCTAAGTTCCAGCAGCAGTTGCAGCCTTGTCTTGTCTATGAGTTGGATGAGGCAGTCTGTTATTTGTAAATGCTCATATAATACCTTGAAATAGCTTTCAAATCACTATCAATACACTAAATACAGTTTATGAACTTGCTTGGTATCATGACAAAGAATAGAAGTCAACCCCATTCAGCAAACACACATACATAATAGCCTTCATTATAAATTTTAATTATTCACGCAGAGCCTGCTGATCTAATGGAATAGTTCTGCAAAGCAACACATAGGCTAAATGTCTGCACACACTCCCTATCATTTTTACCAGTAAAAGATAGGAATTAGAATTAATTTCAAAAAAGATGTATTGACTTCATGAGGTATTATTGGATCTTTTATGTCTTCTGTCTCTGAGAGACTGATTAACATGCACAGAGCTTTGTACTACCATAACTAGACCATCTTGGTTCTTAAGAGTTCATTGAAAGCTCATTCAGAAATCTTTCAGAGATATGAGGAGGGTTGGGACTATTATGGTGAGATGAATGATTTATTCCAAGAAGCAAATATCCTTTACAAGTACCGCTCCTCCTCCTTTTCCCATAGCTTTTGCCCATAGAAGCCCAACCTCCTCTTCCAGCATTTCTTAGTCTGTTCTATGCTCTACAGTCAAAAGCCACATTACGCTCATGCACAGAGGTATTGCTGTCAAAAACTCTTTATAATCAGTATTAGTATTCCTTACTTATCTGTATTTTAAGAGACCTTAGTGGATTAGGTTTCATTAGGACTCCCAGCAGAGCTACCAAACCAAATTCCCCAGCTCCCACCTGGCAAGAAAACTGTGCTTGCTTTGGGCAGATTCAGATGCAGGTGTTGGACACACCAGCAGCACCTCCAGGAGGACCTTGTGGTGCTCTGCACACCTGCATAGCAGACATGCAATTTGAAGAAAACACAAGATTCACCAAGGCTTTTACATGCTAAAATCCTTTTGTTTTCAGTGGTGTTTGAGTTCCAGGATGCCCTCTGAGCCTAAATTGAAGTGGTTCAGGTGAGCAGCTGTTCTGCGTGTGACTGCAGGCAATTGCAGGGGCTGTGTCACCATGAACCACACTGCTCCCACAGCGACACATACAACCGCCTCCAGCCCGCCCAAGACAGTACCACAAAAGCAGGTAGAAAAACTAGAATCTTCTATTGAAACAACCCAAAATCCAGTTCTTCCTTTAGGTATGAAAGGAATTGTTTTGAGATATTTTCTACAATGCAGGAGCAGAACTAAAGAAGAGAAATAAAAAGGAAGGATGGTTCAATGGTTACCAACCTAACTGGAAAAGGAGGACATAGCAGAAGCAAGGATTTTCTTAACAATGCGTAAGTATCTATACTTGTCACTATCCCTATCTTCCAATTAAATTACTGGTAATAATAATTTGCACTTGCATTGCATTTACACTCTATGAAAGCAGTAAATTTTTTGGCTTTTTTTGCTAGTAGATAACCTAAGGCTAGCCTCAGCTGGGAATGTGGACAGACTCTCAGGTACTAGTCTTTAAAGTAGGCTTCAGACTACTAATAGGCAGAATGGGCTTGCCACTAAGCGATATTTAGTTTCTTTGTTCTTGATTTTCCATAAAGTAGAATATTTGCCAGCCTACAGGATGTTATATATAAACGTATACTGAAGTTTGCCTAAAATGACTGCTGTCATCTATTTTAAAGCTATGCCGCCACTAGCTATTTAATTTGCTACAAACTAAACTCCCAATAGCAAGCACAGCGGCCACAGATTAGGTCAATCCTGAAAAAAATCCTTTGCATTTACTTTCTTCTTAAAATCCAAGCCAGAGAGGATTTGTGGGAAGAAACATTGTTGCAGAGGTTGCCACTGACGGCACTCCAACACTCGGCCCGCAGGCAACACCTTTCCTATGCATAGCACTGGGACAGGGCAATAATCCATCCATCCATCACTCTTGGAAACTGCCAAAATGCTGAAACCTGTGATCAAAGCACAATCACTTTAAAACAAGTTAATGTAAAAGTTTTAATTATGCATCAGATCTCTTGCCAGATCCTGCATGTAATTACACTACCAAGCAAATCCTTGTTGCTGCAGACACAATCACTACAGCTTTGGGCAAACGCTTCTAAAGAATGTAGCTGTGAAAATGTCTGCACTGAGGCACATGTTTATGTGATGCTTCTACAAATTTGGAGTTTTGTACAGAAATTAAGCCTTGTCTTAAAAAAAACAAAACAAAACAAACCCCACCAACAAAACCCCCTTAAATTGTATTGCACGTACAAAGAAACAAGTCCTTAATGTGTGGGCTGCTTTCTTTGAACAGCCTCCCACAGAAACCAGTGCACATTTGTCCTAAACCCAGACACTTATCTTGAGAAAATAGATGTGCATTTCTTTTACCAAACTAGTTTGTATGACTGCGAGCAAAACCATCTAAAAAAAATTGTATTATTTGCTTAACTGCCAGAAGTGTATTTTTGTTATGACAATCATTCAATATTCCACTTTCAAGCTTACCAATTCATATTTTACCAATATCTTGGGTTTGATCAGTAGCACCTACAGCGTTATAGTGTCATTAACAATCTCAGTCTAGCTTTCATTATTAATTTGTAACTAACTGTTCACTCGCTCAGCTGTAATCTCTCATGGAGGGCTGTTTTTTTAAACAGAATATGAGGTACCAACACAAAAATGTAATGGGAACTTCCCTAGGGAGCCACCTTGTAAAGATTTCCTCACATCCCACTCTCCAACAACTCATCCCCGTAACAGATGACTCTAAGCTTTTTCTTACCACTCAGTCAGTGGTACACAACCTTGCTGGTGAGAAAAGGGAGATCCACAGTTCACTACGAATGCAGAGGAGGGGTGGGGGAGATCCTCCGCTCTCAACCGCTTCCCTTGGGTGGGGAAAGGAAATTGCAGAGGCCTTTGCTTGTGATTTCTCTGGCAGATAGGAGCCAGCAGAGACAGGAAACTGAAAAACCTGGCTTCTCTTCCCCCCTGCCTGCAGCATCCCATGTCAAAGGATGCTGGTGGGGTGGGCTGCTGAGGCTGCATCTCCCCAGATCCCCTCAAATAAAGTGTGGTGCCCGTAGGGAACAGCCTGGTCAAGCAGGCAAGGCAAAGCCAGCATTCTGCTCTGCCCTGGGCTTCCCGGTATGGCACAGGCATCCATCCTCTCCTTCCCTTTCTTTCAAATTCAGAGGACCAGACAACTCTGCCAAATATGTTTAAGAATATCAGCAATACCTACATTTTGCTCAAAGGTGCTGTATACGGTGATGTGAGATTATTTATTATTTCCAACAAGACTAGTATGTTTATACATTACCATGTCCTCTTGAGGTTTTACAATCTCTACTACCAGTCTCCAGATGTTGCACTTTTGGGACTATAGTGATGCAAAAGAGACCCTGGTTCCTTTATGTGAAAAATACATGTCAATATTTCATTAAAAAACCTTTAGGTAAATATTCTCTTGGATACTCAATTTGATTTTCAGAGAGGGAAGTTCCCTCAGCAATTTTGTTTTCACCAGATTTTAAATGTATTAAAAAAGTTATTCTAGAGGTACTACAAAAGGTATAACAAAATATCTTTCATAAAACAAAAGACATCCACTTTTAGTAAAGCAGAAAAATTAAAATGTCCCCATTATATTAAACAAAGAGCTCTGGTAAACTACTCAGTCCTTCTGGAAAACAAAAAGGTTTGTCTCTTCCAGAAGAAAAATGTAGGAGAATTTTCAGGGTTAAGTATTTACTCAAAACTATCCAATGCACAAATGTGATAAAATTGGATATAGATCTGGGGGTAACATTTGAATATGTTATTGGCAATAAGGGTGGTGTGGGTGTGTGTTTAGACATATATATATATACACGCATATATATATATGTTCACATGCATAGCAGCAGCAGCAGGCTAGAAATGCATCTTAATTCTTTCCCCTCAATCTTTGTCTTTCCTCCCCCATCCCAAGTCTGCTAGAACAATCTGCAAATGCAAAAAGCTACATAAGCCTAAACCAGTAACTGCATACTCATTGCATAACGATTATCTTTAGTGTATGCAATACAAAAATTCTCTCATATAATGACCATCAAGATGCTCACAAGATACCGAGATATTCTTGATACTGATTATTTTTCAGGGTACAAAAGCAGTTCTCCACTGTCTGTAAGGATCGCATACCTAGCACATCAACTTCTCTATGTTTTATAATTATGCTGCCAATTAATGCCATTTAAAGAGACAAGAGCATAAGAAAAATACACAAAATAAGACCACCCACAGAGAAACAGTTATACTATTTGAGAGTTTTTTAATTCTACCCTTTTTTTCTTTTGCAGCAGAACATTAGCAAGTAAAAGTTCATATTAATAAAAAGGAAGAATCAGACTGTTGTTTGTACAAGTATGAGAAGAATTTGAAATGCAGACTGGATTGCATATGGGTAGCTCTAGATAATCTGGAAGTGTTCAGCAGCTAGTGTGTTTCAAACAGTGCCTAAAACTGATCTTAAATGAATGTATTGATATAATTGTGGCCTGAACAGTTGAACAATCCCAGCCAGTTCTTGACACAACTAAATACATCTCTCTTCAAGGAAAGAGGGAAGATAAATTAAACAAACAAGCAGAAGTTAACAAGAGCGCTACAAGTTTAAAACTTTTTTCTTCCCCCCCTCCAAAAAAAGAGCAGGCAACTTTTGGAGATGGGTATCTCCACGCACATTTGGGCTTAATTCTAGTTATTAGTATTGTGACTATCTGGTCTATTTGACCAAATCTAGGAAAAAACAGCTTAAGATCACACACTGAGAAAAGATGCATACACTGTATTTCTCACCTTTGCAAGTTACAGAGAGGGAAGTTTTACTATTAGTAGCAGTAGTAAATAATCAGAACTATCTGCCTGGGGTTTCCCCGTATTAGATAAGTTTCCCCCTTCTCTCTGTTCCAGTCAGAATCATATAAGAAGTGATCCTGTCCCTGTGCTAAGGGCAGGTGCTTAGTCCATCCAGCCTTCAGCCATCTTCATCTCCTCTGAGATAATGATCAGCTTTTTATCAGCACCAGGACCTCATATGCTACAAAAAGTATTTTACAAGGCATGATGGTATTCTTTTAACATTTTCAGGTAGGCATGAAAACTGAGCCAGACTTGCAGACTTTTTCCATCATGGTATTTTTGCCTTAGACTCTGGGATTTGGCCAGACTGCCAGCATCTGATTTCATTAAGCTTGAATAGTCTTTTGCAAAACCTAGTTTATGACTATGTGATAAATTGCTTTCTCTATTTGTATATTAATAAGCAGATTACAGCTAGAAAATGTTAAAGGAAGCATTTTGGAGAAAAGAGCATTTATTAAAGTGAGGAAAAAGAGCTGGACACAGCTTTTTTTCCCCCTTTTTCCTCCAAAATGACTTACTTAGCATACTTCAATTTGTCACAAACCCATATTTAAATTTCTAGAATACCCCTAGAAAGAATAAACAATTTCAAATGTTTCTCTCAGTGGCTGAATATATTTTAAGCTGGTCTTTTTGCTTATTGTATTGCAAATCTTAAAACCTGCACAGCCTATAATCCAAGCTTCAAGAAACCAATCACTGAGCACACCCACCAGTATAATCATCACCCTGGCTTCAGACAAACCTTATTGGCAGTAATGGCCCACCACAGATACCTGTGTGCTCCTTGATGCTCTACAGACAAAACCAGCTGCAAACATTGTCCGGAGCACATTGAGATGACACAGTGGATGTCCTGCGTCAGCTTCTTACTAACCCAGGTTTCAATTCATTTTGTTTGGAAACACTGAAGCTTCTCTTGAAAAGCAAGCATTAAGTAAAGGTTGATAGAAAACTATGAAGGGAAATAGTTTTGCCTGGTTTTAACTTATATTACTGCTGAAAATTTTCACTTGATTTATAAACTGATGTTAATAAAAGACTGAATGTTTCAGATGAGCGAAAAGATAGGGAGCTTTGCCATATGGACAGTTTTGAAATAGTAGATGATGACAAAGCAAATAACCTGAAGAATACAGAAAAATTTTACCAGCTCTTCCACAAAAGTTAAGCTCCAACCACAGCTGCAGACCTACTGTTTAACCCCAAGACTTGAAGTTCTGTACCGCATCTCACTTTCCTTAACTGAGCAGCTAAACAATTCTCTAATCTAACACCTTTGCAAGTGTTATTTAAGGATGTTAATGCTGAAATAGATTTTTCCTGCTCAGGAAGTCATAATATTTCTCTGCTTTATAACCTATTTAGTGTCAATATTATCTTTTTGGCTTTCTGGTTTTCCCTTTTCATTACTCTGAGGCAATGAAGTCCATGCCTCTTAGAAATGTTCCCCAATTCATGGAATAAGCCAGAGTAACAACTGGACATGGACACAGGACTTCCAGTGAGTTTACATGTAAACTTTCCAGAAAGAAATAAATAAGATCTATTCTATATTTTAGATATTATAACAAAATAATAAATAATGCAGGTACTGCACCTCTCTTATTGACACAGATAGAGCTCTTACACACATAAATGACACCTGTAACAAGTTTGCCAAATTTCTATACAGAGTCCCAGAATGCAACCAAGACCTCAATCGTGACAGTATCCCTTATATCAAATTTACTGGGACATAATTTTATTTTTGTATGACAAATAATTATGTGACACTGTAAAGCATTGTTCTCTGTGCTAAACACTAAACTCTCTCAATGCTAAACATAGTTTAGTTAAAATAGTTGGCAGTTAAAATCAAGTTGCAAAGAAAGATACATTAGATTTATACTCTTTAATATAATAAAGGCATACTAGAGGTCACTTTTTGCTGCAGTATCTTGGCTTTTCTGATTATTTCTTACACTTTAAATAAGAAGAGTAAACTTCTTGCTATTTTTATAAAAAGTCTTCTATGATTTTTATTTTTAAAACGCTTCTTCTGCCACTTATTTTAAAAACTGTGGAATGATGAAGAATAAGCTGGAAGGAAAACTTCATGAGTCCCACTGATGCAGTTTATTCTGGAACACCATTTATAGAAATGCCATTTTGTCATTTTTACCCTGAACAGAAACTGTATGTGATATTTCCACCCTTATACAACTGAACTCATTATACTGTTTCCATAACAACAAATAGCAGTACATGAAATTAGATCCCAATAAGATTCTGAGAAAATTAAGTTACAGCCTGCTAATGTGTCTCTTAGAGACTCATATTGTGAAAGAGAAACCAAATCTGCAAAGCTGGCAATGTGGGTACATAATAATAGTGGTACAAGAGGTTAATATCTCATGAAGGGGATCAAGGAAAAATTGCCTTAGCCTATATGCACTAGATAAGATAAACTGCTGTTTGGCAGAGACATAGAAACTGCTATAGGAATGGACACATTTAACTCAGCGTTTTATCTGAGAGTTGCCCAAATAGCAGATGCTTCAGAAAAAAGAGAATAACCGCTCCACGGGGTAGATTGTCAGACAATAGTTTGTCAGTTGGAAAATTTCTTCCTAACTCTTAAGGACTCCTGCAGTCCTCCCTTTCTGTTCCAAATAATACACACAATTGAAGTCTTTAAACTTTTACAATTGTCTATAGCTGAAGACTGTATATAATTAATTTCTTTTGGACACTGCTTTGATTTTGTAAAACAAAAGAAGTTAAATGAGCCATGACTGACCTCCTCTCAAAGGAACTTGGCCTTAGCATAGCACCTTCTGAACTCCTGTTCTAAGCTCTGTTGCTGCTCTAATTCAAATAATTTTAACCTTGCAGTGACCTGTAACACCATCGCCACACACACAATACAGCCAGGTGTAACATCTGTTCCAAACTAGAAGTTAGGGAAAGAGCCTTCTTTCTCCTCTAGAGTCTGGTTTTGTATCTGTTCAGTGATGACAGACAAAAGCACGCCTAACAATTTTAATAGAATTTAATAAAAAACTTGATTCTGTCTTAGCCCAATGGACTGCTTTTTTCATACGTCTAGATACCGAATTTTCAATGTCTGAAGGATGTAAGCTGGTTACCTAGAGAAAAAAAAAAAAACAAAAAAACAAAAAAACAAAAACTATCTGAAGCTTAAGCTAGATAGTGAGATTTTGGGGGGCATACTCTTTCCAAGAGATTTTTATCTGTCATTCATAACGCTCTTACGTAGCCATAGTAAATAGTCAGAATGCAGTAGAGGAGTAAATGGATATCCTGGGGAGAGACCGGGACTCAGAATGTTTGTCTGCAGGGGACACATAACCAGCCAAATTCAAGGACTGAAATGCAGGCATTCTGCCATAACTCACATGGCCTAAGGACCTAACAAAAGCACAAATAAATAAATAAATAAATAAAAATAACTGAAATAAAGGACACTGTCAAGGCCAAAAAGGCTAAAATTAGCCGCAGTAGCCATGTTTTGGTTTGTGTTACGCAAGCCTTTTTCTGTGCCAGGCAGAGTCTCTTCTGCTGGTCAGGTTACATATCAAAGCAGATTAACACTCCTCATTACTATACAGAGACAAACCATTTCAGCACCTGCTTTCTTCTCTGATTTGAATGAACAAGGCGGCAAAAAGGGCAGACTGTTCATGCTTCTGTGACAATGTTATTACTCCTTAAAACCAGATGATGTAGAGCTGCACAAATGTATTAGAACATATGCCAGACATCTTTCTTTTTGGGAGACCGAATTGTCGCAGCAATAGTCTTCACCTACACTGTGCTGAAAAATTGTTCTTCAAAGCATATCGATCCATCAGTTTAGGAACATAAGCTAGATTTCAAATATGTACTTCTTAAAAATATGCTATGTTACGGTTTTCTTGCAAGAACTAATTCCACTGTAAAGTTTTCATCATCTTATTGTGTGTTGCTCCTGAACTTCAAAAGGACTCACTTACCAAATATTTACGCTAATTAAAAATAAGCCTACCACCCTAGTAAGTTCTTAAAAATGGAGGCCTGGTCTACAAAATGTAATTGTAAGCATATAAATTGAAATACAGTTCCTTCAGCGAAGGGCCTGATAATTTGCAAGAACTAACATGTAGAAACAATCCCCACTCCGAAACTGTTGTGATGACCACAAAAGTGTAATTTTCCCCCCAGAAGTTTCCCCCCCTTGAGGGAATAGCAATCACAATATAAAGCAGAAGTATACAGTATGCATTCACACTAAAATGCCTTCTGCCAGTTACCCATACCAAAAAGGTTTCAGTGGAACAGCTTACATGTAGGTACAGGGCATAACAAAAGCAGTTTCTTTTCAGACTGAAAGCCATCCTGAAAGCCATGGAGGGATAACTCACTCCATTATGAGCCCAGGATATCTAGTCCGAGCATGTGAAGGACAGTAGACTTCCCGCACTTGAATTCAAATCACTTTTGATATTATTAGGAAATATTGCCAGTCACCCACATCGGGATGCAAGTGTGGATTATGAGCACTTTCCAGCCTATCAATATCTGAAAGGAGCCTACAGAAGAGCCGGAGAGGGACGCTTTACGAGGAAGTGTAGTGACAGGACAAGGGGCAACGGTTTTAAATTGGAAGAGGGGAGATTTAGATTAGACACCA
>JAOXNO010000024.1:29364714-29406824 GCA_028565335.1 Limnodromus scolopaceus | reverse complement strand
TGTGGATGCCCCATCCCTGGAAGTGTTCAAGGCCAGGCTGGATGGCTCTTTGAGCAACCTGCTCTAGTGGGAGGTGTTCCTGCCCATAGCAGGGCGGTTGGAACTCGATGATCTTTAAGGTCCCTTCCAACCCTAATGATTCTATGATTCTATGATTCTATTCCAAAAAATGAATCTTTCATGTAAGTGCTAAATACTAAGCAGGGTAAGCTACTAACTTCAATAACCCAAATGCATATTTCAGCCTTTTGAAAACACAGTAAGGTATCCTCTGGCTGACAAAATAGACATAGAAGGAGAAATATTCATCAGCAGGACATCAGAAAACCAAGAATGCCTGTGGTCAAAACAGCTTTCTGCGCAAAAACAGAGAAGGTCATTGCCACTTGGACGAGTCAAGTTGGATAAGACAGGAGCGACGCAGAGAACATCTATCCCATTTACAAGGCCAGGTCAGCAAGGTTTCACTACTACCAACTACAAGGTTATCGACACAAACAAATTGCTATGAAATAGAAAGATATTAGTTTTGATATCTTATTAATTTTACAACAAATTATTCCTTCAGTCTAGTAAAGACAGGAGAAAGAGTAGCTGTTACTCAGTAGAGAACCATATATGCATGTGATGGCTTCATTGATTCTTCAATAATATAAACTTCCACTGCAAAAAACCAGCTTCTACTCCTCGTAAATCAGGTAGCCTTCTTCAGTTGATTAGATGAAGCCCAAATCTCTTCAGGCAGAAAGAAAAAGTGTGGTGGTGTAAAAAAAACAACCCACAAAACACACATATCACAACCCCATATTCCCCCACCCCTCTTCTCTTAATGCTTTGAGTTTCAAGGCCAGTATCACTAGTGACGACTTTATAATGATTTCAAATACCTTCTAATCTACAGATCAGTGTGACAGGTACAATCAGCAAGCATATTCTTGGATAAAATGCTGGCAACTTGAGTAAAGTCAAGATCTGTACATACCAGCACTGTTAACATTCCTCCTGCAGGTTTTCAAGAAATAGACCACTTGCTTATTGAACAAAAAGTTGCAAATAGCTTGATAAGTTCTCAAGATCTTAAAACAGTTACAGATAATTAAGCTGAAGTTCTGATTTTTGTATGGAGTTTTCAAATATAAAAAGAAACAGTGTCACGACGCAATTAGGGTCACTTTAGTTCTTTGGAACCTTTAAGAAAAAGCAGTACCTAAACTAATTAAAATGAAACCACCACCACAAAATAAAAATAAAAGGATAAAAAGGCCAAAACATGTAATGTTTTTAAGGTGCTGGTTTTTTTTTCCCCTCTGTACAAAATTACCATTGGTGCTCTTATACCATGTCACTAAAACTAGATCTCTAGAGGTTAATATCTTGACTTTCTGTTCCTAATAACTTTAATCTCAGAAAAGATTCCACAATTTCCACTTGCCTGAAGCATCCATAAGTACACTGAAAAGAGAAATAAAATTTATTAATAAACTGTGTGTTGTACTACGAGCGGCATTGACTTTCTCTACCTCTCTTCTTTGGCAAGACCCAGAAATTGCTGATGGGAAAGACAGATGTTTGATTTTAAAGTTTTATTGGATATAGAAAGTATTAATACTTAAACTTAACCTCCCTTTTCATAAATGCAGTAAAGACACTCAGTGCTGCTACTGCCTTTACACATTTTTTGACTTAATTGTATGCCATCAATATTAATGTCATTTTCTAAGAATCATCTTTCTAGTAGTTTCCTGTGCTGCTACACTAAAGATGATTAAGTCTACTAAGGAAGCTGTAGGAAAGGTAATATTAATAGTGCATTCATCATGAAAGTTACACATCAGCAAGCTAGAAAATATTAAATGCCAATAGAAAAAGTACTTCTAGATAATAAATTTTATGGCAAGAAATTAAAGCCCTATGCAGGAGAGCATTAACAGGCAATGAATTACTTATAAGACTTTTAGCAGCAATCCAAATATCAATAGTTAAAATTAATTCAAATCCAGTAAGAATGTTGATGAAGTAAGTTGCAACTCCATAAATTGTGCAAGTAGGAAGAGCAAGAATAAGGTAGCATAACCTCGCTGTCTGATAATACACTTTTAAAAAATGTTTTCTCCAAATTGTAAAATGTAAAGAGTATAGGAGACCCTTGTTTAAACAAACAGATTTTCTGGTTCAGCACAGAGTTGTTTGATTCTCAGATTTATTACTCTGTATCTGAGAGAGCAGAAAAAAATAAGTTCTTACCTTTCGTTGATTCTGAAACCAAGTCTTCTCCCTTATGGCTTCCTTAACAGCAGCGCACAAATTGATGCTGGTTTGGCGAGGTTACAACAAAAGCAAAAAGTATGCTTTTGGAAAATTTAATCTAAAATTTACTCATGCAAGATCTATTAGCTGTGACTATAAATGCTGAATATGTAATTTAATGCAAGTAGTATTGTTTACGAAGATAAGTAATTCACTCTTTCCTGGACTTTCCTGGACTGTCTCCTCAAGATGTATTTGCAACTGAACAACAGAAATTACCTGCTCTTCAAAACCATCACAGTTTTAATGATACTTTCAAGAGAGGAAATCCAGTGCCTAGAGGACGTCTAATCAGCAGGAACACAATAATTCCTACAGGCATGGAAGAAGAAAACTCCCTGATCCTTTTTGCATCTACTTTCTGTTTTCCTGGTGCATTAAGTACTAGTGAATACATTAAGAGGGTAAGCCTCACATGCATTCTATACTCCTCCTCCTCCAAGCCCCCAGGCTTGGACTTTGAAAATGGCTGAGGTTATCAAGTCCTCCTGAAAGCCAGAGCACTTGATATTTCAGCACATGTGAAAATCATCTTCTGAAAACCAAACTGTATGTCAAGAGCCTAATCTGATGCCTTTTGGAAGCGATGGGAGCCTTCTCACTCTTTAATTAGGCTTTGGATGATGTTTTACAGGAAATAAAAGGAACTGCAGGTGAACCTGATGCTGTAATGGACATGTTCATCCAGTCTGCAAAGCAGTCCAGGCAAAAACTACTGCCTGGTTATGGACACAGTATAATTAACTTGGAATTAACTTCGCATGTGTTTTATATATTAAAATCTGCAGATTTGTATGCAATTTATGGATGCTACAATATTTTCCCTGCGACCAAATATTCTGCTAAGTACCAGCCACATTAGCTATGATTTCCTGTGATCAGTTTTAAAAGCGGTTGCTTTGGTTTCACTCGAGCTCTCTCAAACTTTTCTCAGGAGATGCTTATAGAAATATGTTCCCTGATGGCCATCACATATGCCCCTTCTATGCTATTTGATCATTATTTTACTATGATAACTATTAATAATTTCCTAATGTATAGAAGTCCATCAAAGACTTTGCTATCATTTTTCAGGACTATTCTGCATGTGCAACAGCCAAGTAGAGCAATAAAAATACAAACAGCAAAAAGACATATTATGACCTTACTTGTTTAGCAATATTTTAAAGCAATACTTCTAGCATTGTTGCTCCATCCTTTCTTACTATCACTTCGTATTTGCTCATTACGCACTACAATGGAGTTGGTCTTGGAATACCAGAAAACTACCTTGTGTGGGTAAAAGCCTGGCGTGCTAATCCACGCTGACAGCCTCACTCTGGCTATCAAATACCAGCAACTGATTTTGCTACTTTCACTACCTGGATACATGGCAGGTGACTAAGGAAAAAGTAGGGGAAGATCCTTTCCCAATCACTTCATCTTCTGTAGAAAGATTAGTGAAAACATTCATCGTTCTTAAAATACATAATATCTTCCTAAAGCCAGAGAAAATCCAAACCTCACCCACCGCCCATGCAAAAACTTTCACCTACCAGTAAAATTGGATGATGAAGTTTTAGTAAATGAAGGTCAGGCAGAAATTTATAGATGGAAATGAGAGTCCTGTGGATTTGCGAATGTGACTAAGCTGATATGGTGCATAAGTCACCTTTCCTAAATCCTAGGTACCTGAACTATGATTTAGTAAAGTAGGCACATAAAGCAAGTTAATACAAATTACGTTTAACTGAAATGAAGGAAGCAATTCACACCTCATAGCTATTGTTTCAGGCTCTCTTGTAAACTCAGGAAATAATTTCAACACTTCTGAAGCTCTTTTCATGTTTAGAATGCTTTCTTTGCAACTATTTGAAAGGTCTCAAAAACCTATGCCACAAATGTCAATGTGATTTGTGCTCTATCTACTCATTCAAGTATTCTGCATATTTGACCTCTGAAAGCTTGATTATTATACAAATAAAGACTACATTTCTGCAAACTTCTCTCATAATGCTGTTTTTCACTCAAGAACCTCAAATTCCTGACCATTCTAAAGAAAAGTGCCTTCTATATTATTTCTGCGTAAACCAAAAGACAAACCAAAACCAATTCCAACTACACTAATTTTCTATCACCTACTTTTTTTCAGCCCTTCAGTTTCTGGAATTTTGCTCTAACACCTATTATTGCTAACCACAGAACTGAATTTCACTTCATGTTTCTAGTTTTACCATGAGGCTTTCTAGTCATCTTATGACCTGTACTCCCTGCTTTTTGGTCTTTCCCAACACATTATTTGCCACCACAGCACATTAAAGAGGAGCAGAGTAGAGAAGAAACTAATTTCTAGCAGTAAAATCAAGTATCATTTAAATGATCTGAAGAATCATTTGAGAGTTTTTGCATGGAAGTATATATTGTTACTATGCCAATTTAAATCATGCATAGGAAGTCCACATTTTACATTCCCAGAAATTCATGACATTTTTCAGCAGTCAGCTCTATTAGACTAATGTAATAACACTGCCAGCCACCATGCATAAGTCATAAGCGGTATGATTGGATTTGTCTGCTCATTGCATTTGCAATTTGAATAATAGTCATATTATTCAATTGCAAATATCTTTTTTGTCTAAATACTCTATTGTTATATTTAGTTGGAGCTGAGACAACACTACAGAGGAATGGAAAGGATATTTCTATTGTATCAAATTCCTACATTCTGTGAGGCGCTTTACCTTACTACAGCTCTAAAAAAAAAGTCTCATTCCTTTATGCTACTGTTATGAATAGCACAGTCATCAGAAATATTTTGAATTGGCAAAATTAGCCTAAATTTTTCCAAATGTTTAGTTGCCAAATTTATAAGAAAGAGAGCTTTGTAGTGGTCCAAAAAGGATGGCAAATACAATGTAAGTTCTTGTCTACATGGAGAAACAAGCTGGAACAGCTGCTCCACAGCAGCTCCCGCAGCAGATGCTCTTATTTCAGAAAAAGTGCCTTTTTTTTTTTTTTTTCTTTTTTTACACATTAGGAAAGAGTAGCCAAGGAACCCTGAGGCTTTGGCTGTGTGAAGTAATACAACCCTCGTAAAGAATCAATGTGAAAGAGTTACTGTTTTTGAATAGGTACAGTAGAGTATTTCATAGGGTTTCAATCTCTCCTCCCCTCCCTTTCAGCCAGTAGACAATTCCCAAGCGATTTACAGGGTTTTATCAGGTTGAACAATGTTCAGGTAAGAGAGGGCACCAGGACTTGACCAGGAAAGGATTCAATCTTCTGATCCAGAAGACTTTTCTGGCATGATTTCAGATAGGCCATACAATATTGCTGTAGTGATGCAGTTTACCATCTATACAGGGAATCTATCTAATGAAGGGAAATCGTGAGGTTTTCAAGTACCGTGTAGGAAGGCCAAAAAGATTTCCATTTTAAACATGAACAAAATATGATCTTTTAAAATACAGTAAAAATAAAACTGTGTGCTGAAAAACAATTTAAGTGCTCATACTAAACAAGGCAAAACTAGGTAAAAAATAAAGATAACTTTTTTCAAAAATGGTCTAGAAGTAGATTGATTTTTATTCTGCAATCTAAAAAAAGTACACTGACACGTCAGTTTATTTTGTTAAATGATTATATTTCCATTTTATACCTTGCCTTCCTCCCTCCCCACCCCTGCCGTCTACTTGCCACTGAAGTAGACTGAAAAAAAAAAAAAAGAGGATAAAGAAGAAAGGATGTAATTCCTTTTAAAGCTTCGTAAAAATAATTAAGTTCATTTTTTCCCCAAACCTACCCCTTATATTTAAAGACAGGAAGAGCTCTTTTACTTTTGTATAATCAGTTCCAGAGGCATTCAATTTCTTTTTCTGCAGCTAGTGAAACCATGTATGCACATTTTGAATCCAAAAGTATCAAGGGAGAAAGAGACCGTAATCACAGAATCATATGGGACTGGAAGGGACCTCTGGAGATCATCTAGTCCAACCCCCCTGCCAGAGCAGGTCCACCTAGAGCAGGTTGCACAGGAACGTGTCCAGGCGGGTTTTGAATGTCTCCAGAGACAGAGGCTCCACCACCTCTCTGGGCAGCCCAGTCCAGTGCTCTGCCACTCTCAAAGTGAAGAAGTTCCTCCTCATGTTTAGACGGACTTCTTCTGTTTAAGTTTGTCCCCGTTACCTCTTGTCCTGTCACTGGCACCACCGAAAAAAGACTGGCCCCATCCTCTTTACACTCACCCTTCAAGTATTTATAGGCACTGATCAGATCCCCCCTCAGTCTTCTCTTCTCCAGAGTAAAAAGACCCAAGTATCTCAGCCTTTACTCATAAGAGAGATGTTCTATTCCCCTAATCATCTTTGTAGCCCTTTGCTGTACCCTCTCCAGTAGTTCCCTGTCCTTCTTCAACTGGGGAGCCCAGAACTGGACACAGTACTCCAGATGGGGCCTCACCAGGGCAGAGTAAAGGGGGAAGATAATCTCCCTTGACCTGCTGGTCACACTGTTCTTGATACATCCCAGAATGCCATTGGCCTTCTTGGCAACAAGGGCCCATTTCTGGCTCATGGTCATCCTGTTGTCCACAAGAACTCCCAGGTCTTTTTCCACAGAGCTGCTCTCCAGCAGGTCAGCCCCCAACCTGTACTGGTGCATGGGGTTATTCCTCCCTAGGTGCAGCACCCTACAGTTGCCCTTGTTGAATTTCAACAGGTTCCTCTCTGCCCAACTCTCCTGTCTGTCCAGGTCTCACTGTATGGCGGCACAGCCTTCTGGTGTGTCAGCCACCCCTCCCAGTTTTGTGTCATTAGCAAACTTCCTGACTCTATCCCTTCATCCAGGTCACTGATGAATATATCGAACAGGACTGGACCCAGTACTAACCCCTGGGGAACAGATATAAACCCCTTAAATAATTTTCTCATTTCTCAAAATTGGTATCCTTTCCAAGCATCTGAAACAAAGATCAAGCTGAGTCCCTTTATTCTTACGTTACATACAGGTGTTCTTTCTTTGCCTTGATTTTTCTGAAATCCTCAAGCAGAAGAGCCCTCAGAGTATGGGCTGGGGCCTTATAGGAAAACAAAATAATAAATGAAACTACAGAGGGCTGTATGTACTGCTCTCTGCCACGAAAGGCCAGGGCTTGGGCTGCGGTTTTATTTATGCTCCTCTAATAAACTGGAACAACCTCAGGTGGAGGGGGTTCATAATTCACAAGAATGGGTACCTCTTCCCCAAGACCTTGCCATATGCACCTGCAAAATATGTTGCAAACAAGTGATGCATATGGGTGGGTTTCAGAATTTTTATTTAAATTGCACTTATTTTAGAAAACTGGTAGTAATTCTAGAAGTATTGCAGATTATTACCAGAAGTGCAACTAATAGCATTTAAACTGACTGCATGTGGGAATAAGAATGCATTTGGCAGCAGATTGGTAACCAACTTCATCTTTTATGTTATTATTCACAGGGACATCTGCAGATGTTGTAGCAGCCACCAGAGGGCTCCCATATTTTTTCCATTCAGGTTAAAAAAAAAAAGTTGAGGTTAACAAACAAATGAAATTATAAATTTTGCCTCAAAAGTCTAAAAAGCAAAATAGAAAGATGGAAAATAACAGACCATTACAATGATGTTAACAAGATCGTTAGCAGCCGCAAAGATTGAGAAAAGATAAAATCCTCAGATTTTGAAGGCTGTTTTAATGCCCATGTTCATACATGTAGCACTAAACAAAATGCGTCAGAAGTGAAGTGTGTGCAGCCTGTAGGCATTTCAGTGAAATGAAAAGCCTAACTACTAACTACGTAACTGCCAAAAGTTATTTTTAAAAAAGTTCGGTAAAAACCCAAAGAACAAAACCCCACAACACCCCATCAGTGCAAAGGAAAACTTCCTAGAGAGGTCAACGAGGGTCTAAAATTTCTCTTCTGAGAACCCATACTCTCATCTGCAGAAGGAACCCTGCCTTTCCATGGAACAAATTTCAGAAAAAAAAAAGTAAAAGCCAAAACCAGTACAAGTGAGAGCAAAGCAGTGAAATCACATATGCACACTCAGAAATAGCATTAAACTAGAGATAATTAACTGTATTCCAGTTCATGAACTGAAGGGAGCTGGTTTGGTGACTGTAAAGATGGAAATCCACGTGAAAGGACTGAATGTCATGAACTGAGATAAATCAATGCATTCACACATAGGAAAGACAGCATTTTTCAAAGATTTTGTGTGACAAAGCTGCACTCCCTGAACTCCAGGTAGAGTGCTGCAGGAGGAGCGGTAGGGAATCTCTGCAGCACTTTCAGCTGAAACAATTCAAACAACTGAGTTCAAGAGCGTTGAGCCTACAGTAGCAACTTTAGAATTTTCCTGTCTCTCACTTCTATTGAACTTTTAGATATCAGAGATGCAGCATGGAAATTATTTGCCCAACAGTGACTGTGCAGCTTGCTGGAGGGCACAGAAAGGTGCAATGTTCTGGAGCAAGTTAATACGAATAGCAGAAAAAATAGCTGAGGAATTAATACCTTTTGAGACATACATGGATGGTTCACTGATTGGGACTAATGAAGGCTTTAATGCAACATTAAACCGGTTCCTGTACAATTTAAAACAATTGTTAATAAAACCATAGTACAATTGTGAGAAGGCACAATGACTTGCTCATAAAGGCATTTTTAACTCATTTGCATTCCCAGCTTTGTACGAAAAAGTACTTTGTGAAAACAAAGGCAGAATGGAAGCAGTTTGTAAGATAGAGAAGTGATTTTCTAAAATTTAGATGCAGGGATTCATAGAAATATAGCAAAACAAAATACATACTTCATTAAACTACATGTGAGCTATCAAAGCAATTTTTACCTGATTATTAAGGAAAAGCTGAACATATACATTCACATAAGAACTCAGGAATACTAAGCATGACAGTACTATTTAGTGGTCCATTGTCTGCAGAGTATGGAAAAAGGTGTGAAAAAGTATTCCAGTATCTGTATACTTATATTCCCATCATCTTGGCAATTGAAACAGGAAAATTTAAGTCATGAATGAACTTACAAGGACTAGCCTTAAACTATACAAATATGTTTATAAATCAAAATTATAAAGGCAGTGCCAGACAGCAAAATATCCCAATGCTGTTACCAGGTGTTACAGAGAAGCAGAGTACTTCCAGATTTAAAAAATAATATACACATTTTTCTAAGTAAACACAATGGCGAGTGTCCCATATCTTCAAATTTTGGCATCATCAATGAAACTACCATAAGTAGTATTGAAATTCAGTGCAGAGATTTCTGTATGACACTGAGCAGAAGTAAAAAATATTCCAAGGATAACAGGTAGTGAAACAGCAGGTAATAACACTGGACCACTTCCACACTATTAAGTCTATGCCAAGCATTGTCAATGGCCAGCTGGACACCAACTTCAGCAGGAGCACACTACCAGGTGGAGAAAGTTATCAGTGCTGTAAGTTTGCATATTTGGTAACAATTATACTATCTCAGCACTGTTTGGAGACGCAGAAGAGCCCTCCAAAATTATTCTAGAATAGAAAAGAGCCATAACAATAGTAATAATAATAGTAATAATAATAAAAGAAGAAGAAGAATGTCTAACCTCTCTACAATAAATACAAAACAAAATAGTATTTACTGAAGACTTAACCAAATCTAGTCAAGGTCACACATTCTAGCAATGATATTTAACAAGAAACAGTTATGCAACATTATTCCTTTGTAATTTCAAACTTGTATCTCAAAACTGATATGCCTAATTTCCGCTGAATGTCCCTAGCAGAGTTCTCTGCTGGCATGGGACTTTCAGATGACAATTTTCAGCCACACTGGTCTCATTTCAGCAGTGCTAGAGTACAGGTCACAATAGGTCATATACTGGAAAACTAGTCACAGCTACTGCTTTTTTTTTCCCCTCTGCTTTTCCATAAACAACAAAGAAATTTGGCATCAAGCCAAATACTTATTTATAGATAACATTTATTTTTAGGTATTTATTTTAGTCACTGGAGAACAATTGCAGCTAAATGTACTTATTACTATCTGGAAATCTATTTTTTGAAATATCCTCTGTCAATGTAAATTTTTTATCGTTCTAACTGTATTTTGCCCTCAATACGCATGCTGTGTGTATTAATCACATACATTTCCACTGCATCTGGAAACTGTGTGATCTTCCTAAGTAAAAGATATAACCCTGAAGTCCCTCTTCAGGTTTTATGTAAAAAAATCTCATTGCACTGCATACTGGGTTTCTTAAATAAATGCCAGATTAAGAACGAAGTCTCAGGATTTTGTACTATTACTTGAGTGAGCTGGTTGTTGCAGTAGAACCAAGTTTCTTATGAGCCCTCTGCACAGTAACCTTGACCTAAACTTTCAATTCAGAGGCATTCATTTCCATTGCCGAATAAGAACGGCTGCAGCTTCAACACCATGTTTGTTGCTTACACAGTATGAAATTAAAATTGTGCACTGTCTTTTCACACACCAGAGCTTTTCTACTGAATTCATACTTAAAATTTCATGCTTCTGTCAAGGATTCTTTCTCTCCCTTTATTTTTATTTCACTTGCATTTTCTGCATCTTTTGCCTTGCCCTCTTTTTGTCTGGCTGATTTGTCCCACGCTGGGGACAAGGCCTGAACTGACCTCAGTCTCCGTATATTTGCCAGTTATTTATTGACATATGATCAGATCAAGATCTGCAAGGTATGAAATTTTAGTTTACCCCATTCTGCAGACTGATAACTGAGCCGGAGATTATATAATACGACTACAAGTGCTTGTGCTTGTAAACTCCGTAATACCAGCGTGAGGTATTTCAGCCAGCTCTTATGTTTCAGCCATCGGCAGAGATGTTCAGAAGTTCCTGTGCTGCTCACAGGCTCAGAGGGATGCAGCCACTGCATCGAGCACAGGCCTGAAGAGCCACAGAACTATGTGCACGTGTTCGAAATAAGCTCAGCACTCAGGACTCCTCTCAAAACCTTCCTGATTCTTTTTCCTCTACAGAAAAGAGAGAATTGTAAGGACAAAAAAACTCCACAAAAACAATTCAGAGATGAGCAGTTAAAATCACTGAGTATGCAGGATGCCAGACGCCTATCCCAGCTGTCCCACTCAGGTCTGGAGCGCTGTTGCAGTAGGTAAGAAGTGACCTGTTACCTAATTTCTCATTTTGCTGTTCAACATCTGGTATCACTTTCTAATGCAAAGGTGACAAAATTCCTCACCTTGTGATCCACTGATTTTACAATATTTCAAACAATACAGTGACACCAGGGTCTTTATGTGGGCAGAATGCAACACAAGTCTTGTACAATTTTTTCCCCCTAGAAATGCCATAATGGCTTTTCCATTATTAATGATAAATTAGAATGTTCCAAAATGTTGTAAGGTGGTTACTGGACCCATATTCTACCTAGGCCATTAACTGTTTCTCTGATTATATCAAAATGCATCTCAATTCCCCATCTACCTCCCCGCTACAATTGCTTCATCAATATTCATAAGATGCAAGAGCTTGATATTGATTACCGCACCTAATGGACTCATTATGCAAAGTCATCGTGACCTCTGAAGCAATTGTACTTTTGTGACTTATCTAGATGCCTGTTCAAAATGTTTTGAGATATTGGTACTGACACAGGAGCAAACAGAGCAGGACAAAACCCACCACGGCATCTTCAACTTACGATACTTTGACAGGATGGACTTTTTCCACGCCCGTACGAGATGTCACGCAACACTAAAAGCTCTGTTACATTATCCCCAACTTAACAGGAGCCCTTGTTATCACACAGCAGAAAGAGGTAGTTAATATTAACTGATCATTATTAACATTCATTACGGAAAATCAATCTGATTGTGCTATAACCTCCTGCTGCAGCCTGCTAGGTTATTCTGATATTTACATAATATTGAGTTCCTGCTAACCAAAATGATGGCAGTTATATAACATCTTTCAATGTCATGGCGATTCTGCAAACAACATCATTCCGTTTATCAGCACCAAGGTACAAAATAAACGCATTTGGCAAACATTTTCTAATGGCAAAATCTTTTACTGCTTCATATGGCC
Source organism: Limnodromus scolopaceus (assembly GCA_028565335.1). Taxonomy (NCBI): domain Eukaryota; kingdom Metazoa; phylum Chordata; class Aves; order Charadriiformes; family Scolopacidae; genus Limnodromus; species Limnodromus scolopaceus. The sequence goes on along the minus strand of JAOXNO010000024.1, from coordinate 29,394,429 downwards.
AACATTAATAGTGACAAGCATTCTTCCTTGGAAAGATAAGCACAAAGCAGTAAAACTACAGTGTGAATTCAGCTTCTATTCTCAAAATCTAACTTCTTCTGGAAGAATGATATTCAATAAGGACTCACTTTAAAAATAAACACAACACAAAACACCAGGTCTCTCTCCTTTTCATATGTTAAGAAACCGAAAGAGTGAAAACAAACGTTCAACAAATTCTGAAGTAGAAATTAGTGTTAAGCTAAAGAAGTAACCCACAACAACAAATGACCTAGAAGGAAGGTGAGTACATCGTCACTTGGATTCTTAAAAAAAAACCAATAGTATCTAACTTAGAAGATATCATCTGAATTCAAGAATCATTTAGTAAAATATTATTGGTCCAACTGCAGCTGTACCATTATAATTAACCATGCAATTATTATTGGGATGTTTTCTGCTCACTACTTCTGATTAAATCAACATGGAAAAAAAAATACACATACTTTTTCACAATCATGTCCAAGTCCCCACCCCCCTTCAAATAATTCATGGATCAATTACTACATTTGTCAAAGTTACAATTGTCAGGCTGGTTATCTTCCGCACTCTGGAATAACGTTTCTCTGTCAAAAAGTAAAGTTTTCACTTGAATTTGGATTTAATGTTGAAATATAATTTGAAAATAACCAAAATAACCTAAATATATTATAAATATTACATACAGATATATATATTTACACACAGGATTAGCAGATTATTCTGTTCTTTAACGTGAACATATGGTTAAAGATTTTTAGAAAATAACTGCACACTGGTTTGCGACTTGTCCACTAGGAGTGTGTTAAAGCAGAACAGCTTTTTGATTACATTGCTTTTATCTTCTTTACTGAAAATTAAGCTAACCTAAATATAAAATTCATGCATTTCAAATAATTTAGACATACATTTCCCTTACACACGTGCAACTGAAAATTTGAGTATCTTGAAAAGGTGAAACATTTTTATCAATCTGAAATCAATTCAAATGATAAGACTAAAGAAAAATTGTCAGCCATAGTCAGAAAATAGAAGCAATAGATTATTCTACCTGAGCACACTTAGAAAGTGCATCTACAGCTAACCTCCTTGGTTTAAAAAAATGACTCGCATAGCATTCTCATCTTTACAAGGAAAATACAGCAGAAGGTAGGCATCTTTTATTCAGGCTTGACTTTTACTACATCTGACACTCTTCCTAAGTAAAGACAGAGCAAGACTAGAGTCATATTTGGCCTATTTTATGCAATCCTATAGTTAGTTGTTTCTGAATTAGCTGAAATGCACCTAAAAATGGTACTACACAAAATACAGTCTGCCATAAAGTCTGTATTATTTTCATTCCTCACATCGAAAGAAAATCTACATTATGTTGCAGGATAACCTTAAAACATGGCTCCAGAAAGTGATTGCTTAATTAGAGTAATTCATAGGTAAACCATACACATTTGGGCATGGCGTAAAAGTGCAAATTTTATCTTCATTCAGAAGTTTCTATTTTTGGAGCAATATGACCTAAGAGGACAAGATTCTTCTCCAGACGGAACCAAAATTAAAAATTCCAAGCACATACTCTCACTCTGGTTCACAGCTGAAATATCTGCCAATTAGCAACTCTGTCAGCAAAAACTTAACATTGCAAAAATTTCAAAGGTAGAACTAATTAGGAAGCAAGCCTAATGAACCCAAATGATATGATTTCAAAACCCTAGGCTTTCAGTTAGCATTTAGATGCATGTTTGAAGTGAGAGCATTTACGCGGATGAACTGACACCTTTGATTTACAGAACTGCAAAAATTCATTTGCCAAATGTAACTAATATAAATGTGTTTGCTATTTATCACATTATAGTCACTATTCATACTTACATACAAGAACACTAACATATATAAACGATTGAATTCCAATAGACTTATCACAGCTTAGTCCCTGGTATCACAAACAGTTACAAAGAATCTGCTGAGAGTGGTTAGAGGGTTTGTAGGTAAGTCTTCAGCACATGTTTGAGCAGGGATCACAGGGGACTGCACAAATTAGCAGCTGTAGACAGGGAGAGGGTGGGACCTGGGTCCTGAAACCAGGCAAAGGGAGGAAACAGCAGACCATGACTACTTAGCATAGCTATGCGCTGCCTCCTGAAAAGGGCAGCCTTGGAAGACTGGTCAGCTGAGGGTAAGGTGCTGCTCACTCTTAAAGGACTCAGATCTTACCCCCAAAAATTAAACTTCACTACACACCAACAGGCAAGTACAGTTTATTAATTTATTTTAAAATTAATCTCCTTACGTTATTTTTTCTAAGTCCTAATTATTAGTCTTTTTTCCCCTCAGGTAGTTAGGCAGACCTAGCTATTGATTATCCTTCCTACTAATAGTTCCTAATGTTTGAATTCAAGGCACTTCATTTACATCATAAATGTGTGCTAAAACTCTAAATAGCTGCCATGTTTAATTCTAAATATAAACCTACCCTGTGTGTCTGCTTCTTACACTACCATATCCTTGGGCAGAAAGGCTCCAAATGTTTGGGAAGTTGCAATGTTAAATGCTGCAAAAAAATGGAATCTATATGAATGAACTTGTGTGATTTAATTTTGCACCTGCTAAAATGCTATCAGCCTCTCTGACACCTGTTTCAGGTGCTCCATGAATACCAGCAGAATAAAACCAAGACATATATAAACTTTACAAATGGTACTAATAGGAGTCAGGAGAAATTACAGTATACTTCAAGTTACAGTCAAAACCGTAACTCCATTTTGCTCCTGTCTATGACTACCACTGTTGTGGTAGTTCCATTTAACAAGTAGACAATCACTGATTAACTTGTAACTTTTTTCTTTCCCCACTCTGGGAAGCCATGTATCAGACATAAGTAACAAAGGCAACTGATGAGAAATTGAAGCCCTGTTTCACAAAACCTGAAGAGCCTGTCCATTAGTTCTGCATTGAGTCCCTTGTAGAGGTGCTGAACACCTGGTAAGATCAAGTTACACCAGTTCAGTTCTAAAACTCTGCCTACGAAAGCAGCACAGCAACAAGCAGTCAAGGTCAAAACCAAGCTCTGAGAGCCAGCGTAAAACCAAACAGGATCTTTGGAAACTTTTCCAATGCCAACAATGGACTTTGAAAAGTTACTTACGTGGCCAAGATGTTTCATCCACCTAAAACCAGATACTGTTATTGCAAAGTACTGTATACAGTCTAAATATAACAATAAAAAAATCCCGAACTTATATCTGCGTGACATAATGTAAACTTATCCTGTTACCTTCAGTATAACAGCTTCTAGATATCAAGATGATTTGGTCCTTTCAATAAAGGAGTTGTTCATAAGAATAAGTAAAATTTAACCAAAATATTAGTAAGAGTCATGTAAATTCAAATGAGGTTGGATTGTGCAGTCAGCACAACTGTGACACCAGCACAATTAATCTGATTGAAAGAAATTAATGTTGTATGGATGCTTTTCAGTAGACATTCAACCAATTGATTAAATTTATATTGTGATGATCCTATTAATCCTAGTCTGTAAGGGTACCACAGAAACTTCATCCTATTTCAAAGATTATTTTTCTTGTTATCACAATATGTATGTACCAAAGTAACAAATGCTGTTAACTAGAAAAGAATCAGAAATCAACTAAACTTCAATAGGGAATGATACAAAGCCCCTTCAAGGCTGAAGGTTTAAAGAACAGATTTGGTGGTCTTGCTGGATGGATGCATAGAAGAACAGACTGCTATTGCTGCTTGCAGGTGTTCTGTTTTTTTTTTTCATGAGATGTTGCTAGGTCAAAGTCCTAGCAACAGACCCGCTTCCTAAAGCTTTCAATCATCTGCCAGGAATCACAAACCCAGATCAGATATTTGTATCTGATGAGATAGGATAAATTATGGAGTTTAAGTGAGGTCTTCAAGATGGAGGTGGTGGATCATTCAGTGTCAAAGACTGGACTATTAGGCTGAAATACGTGTTCTCAGTTCAGTGAAGTCTGGCAAACTCTCAAGCCCCTCAGATCACAATAGTGCTCAAGAGGGGCACAAGCATAGCTTGAGGCCCCAGGCAAGAGGACAAACTGCCTAACCACTGGATTCACCCCAGACAGCAAAGTGATGAATCAACAGCTCCTCAGTGCACAGAAGGGAATTGTTACAAATAGTTTCTGCATTTAAATTACATTTGTTTTGACAAACTTGTGGGAAAAGCGATGAGTATTTTTTCAACAGCCCCTTGAAGGAAGAAGAAAAAAAAAATAAAAAAGAAGCTAGAAAAACAGCAGGTGAAAAAAATGGAGATGCCCATGACAGAGAAAACTGCTTCCATAAACCCTGGAATCACTGAAATCTGCATTCTTACCACTTTGAGATGAACTCTCATCATCATGAGCTGCTGAACCCTTCACTGTGGTCCTCCCTTCTCCACCAAGTATTTTCACTGAGCTTGCAGGAGCATAATTACCTTTGACACTTCTTCTGCTCTGTCACATTTGAAATAAGCCAACAGGTTTCCAGAAGGAACAGTATCTTCTTCATTATGAAGGATGGGACACAGGCACAGAAAGATGGAATAGCTTTGAAGCTCTTTCCAGGGAGAGTATATGCTGGGGCATGGAGGAAAAACATGCTAAAAATCACAAGCATCAACAGGCCCAAGCAACATGGACTTTCCATAGAATATTTCTTTTTCAATCCATCCTCTGAGTTTTAACAAAATGTCACCATAGTAGTTTTGAATAGTATGTGCCTGAGCATGAAGTGTTTCAGATCTCCTTTATGAGTTCCTGTATGTAGAACAGCACCTCCTAAAAAAGCAGGAAGTTTCTGTCCTAAAGTTACTTTTTTTTCCGAATGCAAAGCTGAGTGGAAATACTATTTAAAAGAAATTAAATTTTAAAAGCCCCATGCTACTTAAGGAGATTTAGTTAAGATCACAGATTTATTTATTTATTTAATCTTGATTGACAAAAACCTTTTTGGAAAAATGGCTGAGAAAAGATAGGAAATAAGATTTTGGGAAAACTGCATTATTTTCAGAAGCTTGTATGCAAGATACAGTCTTGTCAAAAAACTCTCATAGAAAGAAAAGAAAATATTTCCTCTCCAGTTCTGGCATCTTGCCTTTCAGTGACCAACAATAATAGCCCAGTAAAAACAGAGCACAACACACAGGATCCAAGTGTTTCCTCCAGATGCACCTGCAGATGTCCCTTTGCCTCATATAAGAAAGAGTACTGTCTCTCCTGAATCCCATCTTTGAAGGATGATAATTCAAAAGCAAAACACTTAGTTCCATTAGCTGGATCTGATTTTCTCAGCATTTCTATTCCCTTTTATAGGTTATTCCACAAGGAGGAGAGTTCTTCATGGAAATAACTGAAGGCAAGAAAGTACTGGTTTATGCACAGCTTATGTATGAAATTTAAGGTAAGACTAACAAAATTACATATTTCTGAAACTGAAATGAAAACAGGGATACAAATGAGAAAGCCCACTTAGACTAAACACTTAAAGGATCTGTATTTGCTGTTAAGCATGCAATAGAAATACACTTATGTTTCCACTTTTATCACTGTTAAATTTCACTGTCATTGTGAATTTCTTCAGGCAACATTAAAAATGTCTTTGGCTAACACAGGAAACATTGCAACATGCTGATAATTAATTTTATTAAGTTTCATCTCAGTGATCCTTGCTGAAAATGCCTGGGGGAAGGTGTCAGTCAAACTACACTAGAACTTGTTGCACTGGGCTTATAAAAGTGGTTTTGGAGAGTAAGAAGAGGAAGCGTGCACCCTTTCGGCTGCATGACTGCTCAGCTGGGGCACCTCCCGTTCCTGATTCCTGGTTAGCAGAATACTGGGAAACAACAGAAGCAGAAACATGAATGGTTTGTTTAAAGTAAAACATCCTCCAACAAGAAACTCCATTGGGTTATTAGACTCAGCAAGTAGCTGAGCACAACAGTGCTATTGCATATGAAAGGCTGAGAAAGGCACTCAAACACCAGAGGGGCATACAGCTCTGGGAAACTATTGCAGTACAGAGATCCCTGTCTTCCACTAACAAGAACTGTGAAATGTTCTTATAACGATGACAGATACAAAGGTTTGGGTGGATACATTCTGTTCTCCTCTAACGCTGCACAGCTGTTTGTGTACAGTTGTCCAGAGAGGCTCTAAAGCCTCTAAAAGCAGAAGCACCAATAACCTGAAATGTTGTGGACGCTGCAATCAGACCATCTGCTGCATTCCTAGTCACCTCAACAGGTTTAGATGGGGACCACAGATAAACAGAGCCCCTGGATGCAGGTGCAAAACAATATTATTCACATTATTCTGCAATTTCTGAAACTTTATACATACAAGAACCAGACTATTTTATATCACAAAAAGTCATACTTTCTTTGTTACCTTTCTGTCTCCATGCTATTTTATATAATCTACCAATTCTACTATCTACCATCTCTGCTTTTTCTGGAACAGTATACCAACGCTATTCAGTATAGTGTTTACTTACGCAATACCATTTCCCAATAAACAGGTTCATACTGAAAAAGCTAAATATAAACTTATCTAGGCAGAGACTCACATATAAATCAAATAACAAAAACTACTTTAGAATTCCACAGGCTGTTCCAATTATTAATATTACCATTTGAAATTAGAAAAATGAGTTACAACTTCTAAAGACAATCATCCCCAAGGAATCCTAAGAAACATTGGTACGAGACAGCCATTTGTAGACTTTATTAACACCTTTCTATGCATATTAAATTTATTTAACAAATCATGAAATAGCTTGCCATAACAACATTGATGCAAGCCTAATATAGCACTTCTGAGTACTTGGCAAATTAATAAGTTTCACATAGCATCAAGGGGCTCAAGGTTTATAAATCCTATGCTGTCCTATTCTTACTCACATCCAAATTAATTTAAGCAATAAGGTACCAGTAATAATAAAAGCCTATTTTGAATACAGGATGTACTTTTCTTACATAATTTATTAAAAACTCATTATAGACAGATATCAGCGAAATAAAAATGATCACGGTTGCATATGACATCATTGCTGTCCCTTAAAGAATACATTTCATACTGGAAGAAAGTGACAGGCTCATCTCCAGGTGTCAGTAATAAACAAATAGTATACCTTCTCCATTTATATTTATATATAATTGTTAGAATCTAATGGCGCTGTGTATAAGAGTTTTCAAGTATCTCACCAAGAAGCTAATTTATTTATTTCGCTTCCATCAGCCAGTATGTGGATTTCCTCAGCCACACCCAGCAGGAGACAGTGAGGGGAGCTCAGCATTATGCTCGCTCCTTTCTCTTCTTTTGACTGACAGTGAAGAGCACTCTGAACTGAAAAAATAGTTCCCAAGTCACATAAGGCTTAACAATTGTTAGCTTAATTAGTGAGTTTCCAAACACAACTTTCTATGGCTAACTTTCTCCACTTGCTCAGAAATGAGCAAACAGTGGATGGAGCTCCCTTCTTAAACTATATCTTCAGGCTGATCTAAGGAAACTGAAATTCAGTAACAAAATAACACAGTGAGCAGCATGCAATTTTCTCTACCAATATGGACAGTGTTCCAGGAGAAGTTGTATATAAAGGTCACAGAAGATTCCATTCCTCCACAGCTCAGCTCTTGTTCCATGCTGAATGTATCAGCAAGGGTGCTGTTCATAACGAAGGGGTTTGTTTGTTTGTGTTTGATGCATCCACAAGGAATTACAGCTAGACCACCAACTGATTTCACATCGGCCACCCAAGTATTCCCTCAATATCAAAAGCAGAAAAAGATTTCGTTTCGAAATTTTAAGACTTTGCTTTTGACTATAGTACCAATTATAATTTAACACAGAAAAACACCACCACAGACACAAGATTTTGACTGTAAACTAGAACAGAGGAGTTCTGCATAAAAGCAAGATTTTAAAGACCGGACAAAGGCAGAGCCATGATGGAATCCATGCATTGCAAACAATGTTGACATCATGGTACAGTTCACCCTGGAGAGTCGGTTTTCCATGCCCTAGGCAAATGCTCAACTGCTGTTTATCAGCACTATTAGTCATTATCATGACAGCAATATAGGATGAAATCAGCATCCGTTACATTGCATAGTTACCTTAAATGCCATCCAGCCACTGAAACACAGAGGGCTGGAAAATTACTTGGAGCAATATTGCGCTTTTGCTTGTACTAGTGCATTTTTCAATTGATGCAAACACATTAAGACAGTTAATCAATTACAAATCAAAATCCATTCTCTGTACTATTAATGAATGCAACTTTGTTTAGGTAAAAGCATTGTGTTGAAATCCTTTGAAGTAAACTTTATCGGTGTATGAATTCTGAATAACAAGAGGAAAACAAACTCCTCCAAAGGTTTTTCCCTTTTAAAAGCAATTCTTCCATCATCTAAAGCAACTTCTTGTTGTTCTCTTTTATAAACAAATTTTAATAACGTGTCATCGATGAATCCTAATTCTCTCACAAGAGGACCTAAGCAGTAATACAGCAAAAACCTCAGAATCATCCTTCTACCTCCTTAAAAGAATACTTGCTGCCTACTTCAAACATGACCTTCTGCAGCTTGAAAGGATGTTTCAGCTGATTTCATAATCAACTGCCCTCTTCTTCCAAGAGTTTTCAAGTAATGCAGTATGGAAATTGCACTGTCCATAAGTTACATTACAATGACTAATGTAAGGATAAAAGATTCAGCAAGAGTGAGCTGGTTTGATAGTCTACACTAAATCTATAATGTGGAACATTTCATTAAAAATAACTAATTAGCACCCTTCCAGTAAGCTGCTGGTTTTTCCCTATTTGTGTCACACAGGTGAGACATAGGATAAAGGACCTGATTCGCAACCCCCACGTGCCCTGCATAAATAAGGATCAAAGTGCTGGATCCTGAAAAGAGATTCAGTCATTGTCTAATAGCTTCAAATTAATTATTTTCATGTCAATATTATTGCATGACTTTACATCTCAAACTTGATTTTCTTCTCAAGGTCACAGGTGAAGCATACTGCGAGTTCTCATGCATCTCTGAAGTGGCAAAGTGTTAATGCAAATACTGAAAAGCCTGACTACTGCTGATCCTATGGGAAAAACCCTGCGTGCCAGATCTTTGTCTCAGACTTCGTCAGCAGCTGACAGGAAAAGGAAGTAGAACAAACCAGAATCTGCACCAATTGCTTTTCCTCTAAACTGACAGAACGATTTGATCTATTACTTCATCTATGTATGCATTCAGAAATTCATATTTTAGAGTTACTGCACTTTAGTTATAGATTATTCAGAAGTTTTGATTTGAGAATATAATAGGGACCATGTAGCTGATAGCCCGCCTTTAGAGAGCTGAACCCAAGCTCAGCGCCCAGCTCCCCGAAAGCGACTCTGCTTCACAAATTTGCCATAGTTAGATGGCCTAAGACAAAAAATAAAGCACCTGCTGTTAGCAGGAGGGGTCTATAATACTGCATTGAAAAAAAGAAATCAAAACAGAAATATCAACATTTCTAATGATGTTTTCCTCCAGAATCAGAAAAGCCCTTTCTTGCTAATAGAAAGGATTCAAAAGACTACCATCACATAGCATCCAACACAGAAGTATCCATTAGTTTTATATAGCCCTTTTCTTCACAATGCCTGACTGTCTAAGTTCAGGTAGCACGGGCATCACGAGAACTGATCTCAGCTCCAACACGCTCAAGTCACTTTGCGGCTTTATCTGCTTGATTCAAATTTCCATGTATTTTATCCCTGGCAGTCCTATTTAATAACAGTCTTCACAGACAAAGAGAATTGAGATGTGGGGTAAACTGATTACTTGTCCAAAGTCACAAACACTTTTTTACTGAGGCAGCTTCCTGAATCCCATATTCACTGACCAACCCACTAGCCTATAATGCTCGCAGAATCGAGAAAAGGTAGCATTTCTGCCTCAGTTTCTCCACATAAAAAGATATCTTCTAAACATGCTGTAAAGCTTATGTGAGATATAAAGTCTTCCATGTTGACAAGAAATACCATATAAATGCAATTATTACCATACATGGGAAATCTCAACTATTTTCCATATAAAGGACATCAGTGATACCAGCAAGAGTAAGACAAGGGTGTCACGATTATGGTTTCTATAATATTTTAATTCTAAACTACATGACCTACTGTCCTGCAATGTGTTTGTAAAACCACTTTTTTCATACCTCACATAACAGTTGTTGATAAAACCCTGAAAATGCCTTACATTATGTTTTGCTGCATAGTCAGTTACTGCTTAAAAAGCTTTTCATACTCCTTACTTGCAGAAACTCTTAGCCAGATTCTGTTTTCCCTTTCAGCTTTTTATTTAATTTTTAAATAGCTATTTCTGTGCTTTTGCCACAAGCAATATAAAAATTACCTCTAGGCCATAAGCAGACACAGGAAGTAAAAGCAAATAACCCAGTCTTTACAAAACACTGATGATCTTCAGCAAGTGATTTGAATATTGAGAGGTAGCTGCCTCAAACTTAAAAATATCAGCTAAAGGAAATGCTTGTTTTGGAGGTTTGTCACCAGCTGCAATGGAAACATATGACAGACTTCAGTTGCTTATGTTTTCTTCATTCAATTGAATATCAATGTAGTGGCAGCAACTAGATGTGACATTAATGATGGGCACTGCTATTTAGGTGGGACCACAACACAGTGCAACAGGAACAGGTAGCGCTGACAAGACAAGACAGCACAACTAAAAGTCAACCGAACAAGTAAAAGGCCATTTTGTGTACTCTAGCATCTTCCAGTTAAGTGATACAATTTGTTGTCCCTAGGAAGACTCCAAACAGGCACAACGATAATCTAGAATTAAAACTGTAAGTTGCTCATTTAAACATAAAACCGATACATTATAACAATAATAAAAAGGATACATGCTAAATGAATACAAATAAATGTACCAATTCTACTACAACCGTTACTGATTATTAATGTGTTTTATAAAATCAAGATGAAAGTACTTGTTTTTTCTGATGCAATATATCAAATATGCTAACATTTTCCAGGCACTCATAAAATGTTTTTCAGTTATAAATTGTTTCTTTAAACTACAAAAATACGAGACACATACACACATATATCTGTCCTTTTGACAGATGGAACCAGTTTAGTCTAAAAGTTTTTCATCTTTTTCTATCTTTTTGGTGGTAAAATTAATTTTGTTTTGGTAATCTGAATGATCTTTTAACAATAGGAGACTATCTCCTATTTATTCTGTTTTTCCTATGGATTCTGTTTACCTTCTCAAATGCTAAATGTTCAAGAAGTGATGTTTTGGATTGGCAGCTCCATGCCTATTATTGCCATATAAAGGCAGGCGAATTTATCCCTAAAGCTTTAAACAAAATACAAATATTACAATTTTCAACCATTTTCTCCTAAGAATGAACTCTAAATAGATGACAGACAGAGTTTCTCTGCCACACCAAAATAGTGACTTCGCCCCACAGCAATTACATATTTCAGGAGCCTTTCCAAGACAAATCAAAGAGGAAAATCCTCTCTGTTGTTCAACCGATTCTGTCATCTATGTGACTGCTTTTACTTATCCTAACTATAGCAAGCTTTAAAGTTCTCGGCAAGGAAGGATTTACAGGAAATTACAGCTCCAAATACAGATATCCAAGTAAGAATCAGTTTTGCTGGGGCAGGGACTTCTGACTTTGGCCTGCCTGCACTTCTGGAGATGAAGCTGGCAGGAAGTGGAAGGGGAAGCAACGCACTCCAGGCCGGGATAAGCAGCTCAGCAGGAAGCAAGGGAAGGCAGTTCCAGGCCAGTCAGCAAGATAATGAATTCAATTCAACCTCACAGTAATGAGGAGAAAAAGAAGTTTGACTTTGATTTTTAGCTCCAAATTCAAACAATGCGATTAACGGTCGTCTGCTCTCTTCCTCCTATTGTAACAATGCATAAAACAAGCTTTGTTTGGTTAGCATTTAGAGCAAGAGAAGACACTAGTCCTATGCACTGGTGCCCAGAGTTGTGCATAATCAAACCCTGTAGGCACCCTTTAGTGCCTACAGAGACAGACACCAAGCGGAATTTTCACAAGAACCTGAATGAGATAGGTAGCTACATCCCCGAGGAGTTAAAGGAGAAAAAAGCCTCCTTTCCACATTACTTTCAGTGGAGACGTATTTGCCTCAAAAGACTGTTTTCCTAATTACTGCAACTTTTCCATAGGATTCTCTAGAAGGAGCTAACAAGACTAGGCACTAACCAAGTGAAAAAGAAAGATGATGTCTTGAAAAAAAATAAGATTAAAACTCTTTCTTCACAGTTACTGAGGTTTCGTGCCTGTTTCTTAGAAAACCACCGTCTGAAATGCTACTGATTACATAGCTACACAAAAGTAGCAGTAAGTTTCCCCAACGGATATCAGTATTAAGAACACTAAGAGAATTATTTCAAATGGGAATTACCTAATCTTTAATAGCACACTTCACATTCAGCTTATCTGTGATTAATGCATACCAACCTACGAAGTCAGTCCTCAACTGTTATTTGAGAAAGAAGGACTAGAAAGGAAAAGGAAAAAGATTTACTTTGGTGCTATAAAAATAGGAAACTAGTAATAAAATTTAGATCCTACTGAATTTAACAATGCCATTATTTAACTTTATTCTGAGTAATCCTTAACAGAAACTCCTATTTTCTAGCTAATTAAAAACCCCAACCGTATGTCTCCCAGGAGCAGAGAGGAAAGAATGAATAAAAAGAAAACTCAACATCAATACCAGCAAACTGAAGAAATAGATTCCAGATGCTTAAAGAGACATTCTTTTCATAGTCTTTCTACTGTAGGTATGAAACTGGCAGGTTGGATTCTTTCCATGTTGTCTTCTAAATCTCTTATTGATGTAAAATTGTTCCAGTGGAACAGGGTTGGCCTCATTATAATCACAGAAGAAATACGGCATGCCTCATGTTATCCAAAGTTTCTCAGACCAGAAATGCTATAACAGTTTCAGTTTCACCTGTGCCACAGTAAATCCAATCCACTTTTAAACTTTTTTACACAGTCCTTCAATGCTGGTAATGTTAGCAGTATTGCTAGATGGAATCACTCAAACTATTATGTAAATACAACTCAGAGATGATAACTGTGACTTCAGTAGCATATGGTATTTGTAAATCAAAAAAAGAATTTGGTAACAAAATAATTCCATTTTGATATTTTATACGGTTAAGAGTTTGGGCAAAGAAATTAAAAAGATGCAAGTTCTCAAATACAACTTTTTATAGCCTGTACATCTGCCATATACACAGTAAAAGGAAACTGCTCCCACTATTCTTACTATATATTACATTAGGAATCAGGAGTCTTGTTCCCTAAAAAAAAAAAATATTAACACCACAGAGGAACCAGTGAGGAATGTATTGGACAGCAGTAGTTGCATCAGCTTTTCACAAGTTTATTTGCAAATGACTTCAGGATTCTTAAAGGCTTTCTTCTCCAAAGGCAGGAGCAATGAAATGAAACCCTTTCTGATACTTTCCATAGTTTGTTATGTGTAGCTAAACTGGCATAGAAGAAAGACGTTTGTGCTTCCTATTCCAAATCTTTCACTGAGTTGCCATTCTCAGTTTATAAGGAAACAGTATGCACAGCAACCCATGTGAGTCATCCAGTTGGTGGCAAGAGTTCCACTGACTCCTGCTGAGGCCCAGGAAATGGGTGATAAGCCTGAAAAGGATACAGAAACATAGGCCCATGCTATTTGATAGCCCAGATCCCAAGTCAGACTTTCTGGAGCAATATAAAGTTAGAAATCTGCAAATAACGAGGACTGGGGTGTTGCAAAGAAACAGAAAGATGAAAAGCTGGATCAAATCCTGATATGCCAAATGGCTTGGCTATCCTAGGTGGAAAGTCTGTGAGCACAAAGTGCTTCACAGAAAACATCAAACAAGATACTACTGAGTATGCAAAGTCTCCCACCCCTTCTCCCACTCAAAAAATTAGTAAAAATACTTGAAGAACAGGATATGATTTCCTTACATAACTTAGTCAAACACTCAAGCACAGATAAGGGAAATGCTTAATCCACCTAAGAGAAGTTAAATAACTTTTAGTGATGTGTACACTCTTCTGAAATCAAAACCTCCAAAGCAGTGTCTAAACAAAACAAGAAATATCGTTTCTGATACTAATTCTATCCCACAAAGACTAAATGAAAAAGTAAAATTTTACTTACTGCATTTGCAGTAAGTAAAATCTTTATACGTTAGATGTCTGACATGCCTAATTTCTGCTCCCTAATAAAAACCAGGGTTGGCAGCCTTTAAAAAAAAAAAAAAAACACAAAAAAACCACAAGAGACTATAATTAAAGATTTTTAATTTTCAAATCCTTAAGTTAGTAGAGTCTTCAGCTTTTGTTTTGTTTTGGTTTTGCTGGTTTAAGATTGGATCTGAAATCCGCTACATCAACACACATTGGGAGAAAAATCTATTCGTTACAGTCAATTTGTCACTCTCAAATTTAAAAGTATAACTAAGCAGTAGTAACTCCTGCATTTGTACGCAAGGGTACTACATTCAGTAAAACGTCCTGAGAAAGGATTTTGAAAAGGGATCCCTGACTACAATTTAGTAATTATTGCCAGCAAAAAGAGTTTAATAGTAATGAATCCTTTAAAAACAGCAAAAACACTCCCAAAACTAAAAGTTCATTTAAGATTCTGGAAGAGGGATAAATTGCATTTTAATAACTGCAAGTTCATTACATCACACTGAGTGTACTTTCTACTCTTTCAATGAAGAGTACGTAGTTAACTGAAAACAAGACATAAATCTAAATCGCAAGTCCTTTTCCAGTTTTATCAAGCTCTTCCTCTCCAGGAATGTTTCACCTTTTTAGTATTAGCTTTGCAGCACAAAAGGCAGATGTATTCCTGTTTTCCAGAGAAGCCTGTTGATACACAGAAGAATCTTGCCCAAAGTCAAGGCGGCAGATGCTCCAATTATGGAATTTAACCAGTCAATTCTATCCTCAAAAATATTGTAATAAAATGTGTTCATGAGTGATTCCATTGCATACATTGAGGTATATACTATCATATTGCCTGAAATACTAAATTTGAATAGTAGAATAGTAGAATAACTATATATTTCTATTCACTCTAGAAACTATGAACACATGAAAACTGTGTGCTCTCAAACAAACATCTGCCATCACAGACATTAGCAAAATCTGCTGTACTTACAGAATGCATACAAATGAATTATATAAAGAAAATATCTTAGCGTTCTTAATAAACTTTAACTATATTTTTCTTCAGAAAAGGTTTAAAGCATTTGAAAGTAAATAAAAAAAGTCCACAAGCTCTTCTAACACCAAAGTAAATCAGGCACTGAAACTCAAATTGCTGTAGTTTATAAAACAAAACAACACCCCCACTATTTAAATTTTACTTACTGCGTTTGCAGCTAATGAGACCTTTTTCTTCCTTTTTTCCTCTGTTCAGCATGTATTCTATGGGATTCTCATACTGACATTTACAAAACACTGAAATACTTGTGAACTCTGCTTCTGAATATGATATTAGATATAATGTTAGTTGAATACTTGAGGGTGCATTGCTTGTTTACTTAATCAACTGAAATGCACAGGATGATTTTTGTAAAACTAAGAACTCATCAACTGAGGAAAAGACTCAAACCTGATCTTAATATTCCGACCTCTGCATCTGAAACTTTCTTCAGATGCGAATACAATCGCACAGTAGTCATCCAACTTTCACCAAGCCCCAAATAAAGTTCTTGCACAGGATTACTAGGAGAATTGTACTATTAAATGGGAATTCTTTCAAAAAAGAAAACAGGATGCCTTCAGTTCTTTGTCATACAATAGATAAATGCTGCATCGTATTTTCTATAAAGGCCGGACTAGATTTTCAAACACCCTGACCAAAGTCTGAAAGCGATTATATATTCATACAGTTTCAATTTCATGAAGTCTAAATGGGAAAAGAACTTCTTTCTTCCTTTCTAGTTCTTTCTTGCCTTATGACATTGCTGTGCAAATGTAAACAATTACATTGGTCTGAAAAGAGAGAAGTACAGCTGCTTCCAGTATTTTAAACGGAGGTGAACTGATACCCTGGATCACTTTTATCTACTATGGAAAATTCATGAATTGCAATGAAAGATGTTTCCTTTAAATAGCACCATTCACAGCAGAGCAGACTTCCAAGATGATGGGATGAAGTTAAAAAATGCTGTATTAAAGATTTTTGAAAACACAGAGTCTAATAAAGAAGAAATACACATAGTTAGGAATTAACTGGAAAGATCTAGTTTTCTGGAACTGCTCTGGGAATTATAAAACAAGAAGTAGAAAGGGTGTATTTCTCAGTGTTCCTTTACAACACTGTAATATAGATGAGGTTTTCTATCTGTTCTGTCTTGGAGGAAGGAGCCCCACTGGTGCAAACTTGAGTTATTAAAACTCCTCAGATTTATTCAGGGTAAGTATTTTGCCCTAGATTCTGATATTGTTTCACTATTTACTAATGGCTAATTTAGTGTGTGTTACAGAAACACAATTTCTGAGAAATATACCCCAGCCTTAGTATAAGAGAAATCAAGGATCTATGTTGCAGGCAATAGCTGAAAGTCCAACGTATTAGGCAGTTTGTTTGTTAAAGCTGCTAGTGCAGATTAAAAACTGTATTTTACATTATTCCTGATATCACATATAATTAACATTTTTTTGAAGAATACGTTAAAGAAATACGGCAGAAATAATGAAAAGAAACTAAAAGTTATGATATGAAAAAAGACAAAGGACTAGGCAGTGTTTAAATCAGAATATCCATCTCAGCTTGCAATACTTTCCTTAGGATAGACCTTCTGAAAACCCAGAGAAATTATGAAAGGGTTTGATCTTCCTTTTTGGACTTGCATCTTGCTTTCTTTGAAGTTTTCTTTTAAAACTCTAACTTGCAAGTAATACACACATGCTCCTCTCATTCATTTTTATGTCCAGAGCCTGCCTTTTACAGTGGCAAAACAATTCCCCTCCACCAGGTACAAAGTGTCCATGAAAAGGCTCTAGCAGAGAAAAGGAAAGACTAAATTCTGAACAACAGGTAAAGGTACCTATGGAAGATGAACTGCTCTACCTCATTATTTTAGAGATAATTCCTACTGCACTCAACAACATTTTACCAGAGTACTTCTTTCTGTATCTGCATGAAGGTGAGGCAGTGGTGAGAGGGCTGGTGGAAGGAGAACCAATGCTACCAAGTCTCACAAACCATACCGTATTCTGAGAGTACTGCAAGAATTAATGCAGTCCTGACACTGCAGTTGCCTTTACAGAGTTATTTCCAAGAACATGTTATGACTAGCAAAATCTTTAAAGACAAAAAACCCAAAAAACAACACAACCCCACATTATTATATTCTGGGAAAATGACATTTTGCACTCATTGACAATGACAAATGACAATGCACTCATTCTACTTTGGCAATGCAAAATCCACAGATTTAGTTGACAATATGCCTTAAAGATCTGTAACAGACTGAATGTCTACCAAATTATAAACTCAGCTGCTGTCATAAAAGTAAGTAAAAGCTTCCGGACTATGGAAGTGTAACCTGTAAAACCTGCTAACAAAGCTTCTGACCACAGAACTACTGCCCTTTTGTATGCAGCTCTTTTTACCTACTGCTATGGTAACATATTTTTAGCAATGTATTCACTTCAGCTAGTAATACTCAGTTATGAAATACTGAGATTATAGTTTGCTTTATTCTCCATCAGTATAAAGAACGTCTTATCACTGAGAGGCATAAAGAAACATGCATACTTAACAGTACCAATGTCTAATAGTAAAACAGAGTCCAAGAGTCCTTCTTAATGATGGTCACATTCACTGTAGACAAGGGCTTCCCATGAGTAGTCTTCTTTATTACTCTAAGTTTAATTTTTAAGATACTCACTGTACTGCAGAAGCATTGCCTCAAAACAAAAGTAACAGCAAGTATAAATTTTCCTGATCTACAGAACATATAATGTATTCATTTTCCTCAAATGCTTTGTTTTATCTTTACTGAAACTCCATATTATGCACCACAGGTTTTTAGTGTTGTTCACTCTTCCTAAATGGGAATTGTAAAAGACTAAAGTGATTCAAGATCCTGAGGCAAATGAGCACAGGTAAGTGGACTGTCCTTTCAGAATGTCTGCTTATTATTTTTAAAAAGCCTAAGAGTTTGGAATTCAGGCTTTTACCTAAGAAATAACAATGTTATTTTTCAGTTAAATAATTGATTCTTTTAAATAGCTTTTAAAACATGAAAAAGTGTTTACCTCTACTTAAAACATTACAGCACTTTTATGCTTATTTTCAATGGCTTCATGGAGTAAATATGCAACTGTATGCAGATTTTGAGCCTCCACTAAGAATGTACTTTGCTAAATTGACTTCTGTTTCCAGCTGTACTCAAATATTTATTTTAACCTTTCAAGACTATACTCAAAAAATATAAGTTTTTGAGTCTCCTTGCGTTGACACTAATCTAGAACTCACATTTTAAAAACAGAAGTAGATTTTTAGGCTATGTTGAAGGCAGTAAACATTTGGTTAATGATGTCTAGAAAATACATTAATGCTCCCAAAGTTTTCATAACCTCACTGGTATATGGAATGGCCAGGAACATGGCTAGACCTGTCTTTAATGTACATATTAGCTCATCTTATTCATCCTCTAATCAATTAATTAAAATAGACTATACTGAGATTTTTTTCCTCAATGATATTAACAATAAGCAGACTTGACTGTTGTTGGGGAGCATAAGGGTGAAGAGTGAACAGATCAAGTCAGAGCACACTACTGCAACAACGAAAGCGTACAGCAAAATACTAACAAATTATAACAGAGTATAGGTTAAGTATTTTATGAAGTACAACAAAACAAATATATATATAAATAATATTATATGTGTTTTTCACATCATATCATGCTATATGATGAATATTGGATTAATCTATGTTGTGTCTTGTATTATAGACTAGTTAGTCATATACAGAATTCCAAAAATGTATTACTGTTTCAGATCTTATTAATGGTTTCACTTATGTATGAAAACACCACTATAGCTTTTAATTTGATAATTTTCTCCAATTTTCTTCAAAAGACACACTAGGCATATGCAGTGTTAAAATTAAAAATGCCTATTCCAAAGGCCTTACACAATTTTGTTAGGAAAAAACCCCAACATATGGAAATCAGAGCTTTTACTACATAAATGGAGAAGAGAGGGACAGCAGTTTAGAACATGGTATGTATATGAGTTTCATTACTTTTCTATTTCAGTCTAATGCAATTTTCCTTAAACAAGTACAAACGCTTACAGTACAATACAAAGGCGCCTTTAAACCAAATCTTCTACCAGCGTCTTGCTCCCCGCAAAGCACTTGTTTTGGCAAACAGCTAGAAGACTGCCAAGAAAAGGTCATCCATCTTTGTCTGAAAAGCTTGAGCCAGCTTTATACAGTAAGAGCTTATTACAAACACACAATGCTTACCAGATGTTCCATCAGCTAACTGGATACAATCCAAGGGATGGCTATAAATCCACGGAGAGATGTTCGTTATGAAGGCATTTGCCACACAAAGTCAAAATTACATAAGCATCCTTTGGAGAAGCTCTTCACTGAGCAGTGCAGTTTAAAAGGATCATGCACCAACAGAATGAATATGTCACCAAGTGCTTATTTGTGTTTGCACTGATAACTCTAAAAATAATTTGGGGTTTGAACAGTTCACCTGCAAGGTTCATTTTCCCAACCAAATGCCTGTGCCATTACTGAAGTCAGTGTTAACTTGAAAGAGCAAAGAACTTAATGTAGATTGTCACACTATTATTTCACAGCTCCTCCTCTCAGCCTTTCCAGTTATTATCATTCAGGTAACAACATACAGTAACCTGCTTTCAGATGCCAGGCTACCAACAGGTGAAATTTTGTCTCAGAAGAAACACATCACCTACCACACCAACAAGTAAATACGCACGAGAATCAGATGAATTACAGATATCTACTGACAGTAACTTATTCTAATGAATTTGGGAAAAAAAAGTGATTTATTTAAAGATGTTCATTTGAGATAGAAAAAAGTTGTCTGGCTGAGCTTCCAAGTTCCTGTATTAGTATAAGTGCAATCCTTGGGTTGTTGGTTTTATTTTTTGGTTGGTTGTTTGGTTTGGTTGTTTGGTTTTTTTTATATAAACAAACTAGAAACTCAAGATCTGGATGGACAAAGATTTCTTCCAGTTACAAACACACTCATAAAATAAATTAATAGTTCCAAGAGAAAGAAAGAAACCTAAAAAAAAAAATCTTCGTTTTTGTAATAAGCATCCACACTTCAGCACAGAGGTATTTTAATATTAAACAAAATAAGCCCCAAGAGAAAAGACATATTAGTAATAGTTTTGAATTATCCCTCTCAAGAGAAGAAAATGAAGGCATAGCAGAAGGAGAAAAATTTGCAAATCAGTTTAAGCTTTATTTATTTCTTCGATTTTACCCTTTTTCCTCACTTGGGTTTGAATGACTGCCAACCCTTTGGTACCGAAGAAATGAAAAGCTGAATGGGGAAAAAAATAATCTCCCAAACCCTACCTACATAAAAACAAAGTTTCAGAGGAAATAAGCTCTCAGTTGATACTCTGCATAATGAGCTTCGAAAACAAAGATTCTGTTTACATTTGTAGTTGGCTCACACACCACTGCTTGCTGTTGTTCTGTTAAAGCAAGGAAGCCTACAGAAGGAAAACAGTAAAACTAGTGTAGTATCCTACCTTTACCCAAACTATGAACAAAAAGGTAAGATTAGGCCTTTAGAAGCAGCAGAGTCCTCCCTACTGAGACTGAACAGAGCAGAGCAACAAACGTGTGCCTGGTTTCTCTGACTGGATATTTTGCTTTACACTGGGAAGGGACAAAAGATATACAATATGAACACTTCAAACCCTATCTCCCATAGCACACAATATGCTTGAGAACTTTCAGGAGGAGCTGCACTTGTGAAAAAGTTCTAACTCGTAAACCTACCTGAGCCAAGTGACTGAAGACAGAAAACATCTAGTTAGCACTGACAGTTCAGCACTGTCCTGTTTTGGTGCTTTCAGATTACTTTAACTCTCAGAAAAAGCCCCAGCCTTGAGTCTAAAAATATAACATTTGTGTCACTTACTGGGTCTTGATAAACAGCTTCCCAGGCATCGAGCAGCATCCTTATTTCACAGATACTTTACGTTTTATCCCTGGAAGGCTGCCTGCCCCAGTGCCACAACAGATCCATTCATGCAGATCCTTTCCGCTCCACCTACAGCTCTGGAGAAGCTGCAGAGGTTTGTTGGGGCCCCCTGTAAGGGCAGCACATTCTCATTCCATTTTTGCCTCTCCCCAGACTCTATATGCCTCTTCCTAAGCCACTTCCAACATATCAGTTTCATCTCAGACATTAAAATACAGAAGAAGGTAAGGATGTGCGTGTGTTGAATAAAATCAATCAAATTTTGGGTTGCAAAATAAGAGATAAGAAGGTCACTCCAGAGAAGCTATTAGGGGAGTCTGTGATTCTTCTTTTCCATGTGCTTACCATAAGCACATGGGTTATTATACAATAGGTTCTCCATCTTCATTTAATAAAACAAACAAACAAAATCTAGAAAAGAGGTAACATTTGTAAACAAGAGGTTAAGCCAGCACAGACAAAGCTAATACAATAAAGAAGGTTGACTTCTGTGTTAAAATCTTAAAATGCAGGTTTTTTGCATTGAAAAGCTGATGATCAACTCAAAACTTTCTTTTACAGAGAGTGCTGTTCCTCCTGGCAGCAGCATAAGGTAGGCTAGAGATACATCCTGATGGAAGAAATGTATTGACACGAATAGAGAACAATTTATACCTCCTAAAAAACGGAGAAATATTTCTAGAAAGGGGTGAGATGCTCTCCACCTACTGGAAGAATATTCAGCTGAGGTCTGTCTACTTACCTATGTACTAGAAATTCACAGCCTGTTCAACACACCGAGATCAGCATCTGATGGTTACCAGAAACTATTTCATGGCCTGCCTCTTGAATCTTTCAACAGCACCACAAATGTCCCAAGATGGTAACAGAGATAACACCTCCCTGTCCCCCAACCTGTCAAAGTTGTATTTGCAATAGAAGATATCAGTGAAAGAAAACACCACTCTTCACTAACACAAATTCCTGAAACAACCAAGCAAGAAGACTAGCCCCTGGATGCTTGTCATTTAGCCTTTGAGATTTCTGGGTAATTATCTTGTGCTGTTTGCTGTTCAGACAGTGCTTAGCACAACCAGATCTCATTTTCTGGGCCCTTATATCATAAGAAGCGTAATTAATGATGATGGCAATGATGACTACAAAATAGACAAAGAAACAAAAGCTCTGACAAATAGATACATTAGGAATTGTAGAGACAGTTTTCAACCCCTGGGGAATTTTCTACTAACAGATATTTACAAAAGGATTCTACAACATGGAACAGAAATACAATTTTTCTTCATGTATTGATTCTACCAAAGTTGGATGCCTGGAACAAATCCTGTGGATATTCTAATTAACAAGCTGTATCTATGTTACAGATTTATCAAGTATGAGACACAAAAATGGCATTAAAGAGCATACCCTGCTTCTACTATTTTCTTTTTTCCTGCAGAACTTCTGCCATAACATACACCAATCAGCAATAAATGTATTTACAAAACTGAGAGCCTTTTAGTAAATGAGCCAGGAAGAGCTAGGAAACCTCTTCTAAACTTGTGTAGTTTGACTTAAATGTTAAATACAAAACCTGATGTAGTCAGAAATCTAAAGACTTCTTTGTTGGATATTTCAATGCAAAATGTCACATAATCAACCTAAACAAAATACTTTGCATTCACAAAATACTGCTATGACTTCCGCTAACAGGGTTTATTGTCACCTTAAGTTCCTCATCCTGTGAAACTTTAGTATCTTATGAGCAGATGAATCTGCAGATGAACATATTAGAAGATGTAGTCCCTTGTAACTACATAACTTGTACACATAACCAAGAATTTCCAACAGGCTGCTTTCTGCAGCATGAGCTGTGGTGTTTTTCTGCAATTCAACTGACCACTCTAAAATGGGGAATCTGTAATTATATAGAAAGAAAAGTGCATAATGCAATTTGGGACATCTAACAATGATAAATAATCATCACAATTAATTAGACGTAGTTCATAGAAAAAGAGTTTTGAATAGTTCTTGAATTTGTATTACGTGCTACCTATAATAAATACAGTTAAGGAAAAAACGTAACTTGTCAAGGTCATTCTGAAGCCATTCTACAGTTGATTGAATACCGACATATTGCAAACGGTAACTTAATTTCTAAGCTGGTAGAAAGCTACCATAAGCAACTATATATATATTTGTGTCACACACAAACCAGTAATTCCAAAGAAAGGAGAAATCTACAATGACAAATGCAGCAGGGAGGTCACAAGCTTTTAAATATATCAGCATCTGTCTTTCAGTCTATATAAAACTGACTTTGTTGAAAATGTTTTTAATCATTCCTCCGGCAATTTACCTCTCTTACCCACTTGATGGCCATCTGTTATTCCAATTTATAAATTGAATCACTGTGTCATGATATTAGTTATGTTTTAAACTTTCAACCTGCATTTGGATCTTTATCATCTACACCGGAGCTCTTCAGTATTTTTGAAATAATTCAAAAAATTTCACTCACAAAACTCTATAAGCACTAACATAGACGAAAAAACACTGCCATAGCATGTCAATAAAACAGTCAACGAGTGCACTTCAGCCTAGAAATAATGCATACGCTACAACAACACTGAATTAATATAGAAAATCAGTATGACCTTGGACAACAAGCAGCACTGAAGAAATTAATAAGCAGCATGTCTTATAGAGTCCCCTGTTCATTGAGAGACTGATAAACAGACACACCCTTCTCCATAGCCCTGGCAGACGTTGAAGACTAAAAACCTGTGCAATCATTATATCCAGTTTGCAAGTAACAGAGAATTAATATAATAGATCTTTCCCAAGCTAATTACGTCTTACAAACATTGGTCTGCTATCAACTTTGTTTTTCTTCTAATTGCATTTATAAAGAGAAGTCACCAGACATTTGGTTAAAAGCAGAATTGACTGATTACACGCTTTGCAATTCTGACAAAATATTCTGGCAGAGTAACAACAACAACCACCCATATTTTGATCTGGTCTCCCAAAAGCAAGAAATGCTGCTTCTAAAAGATCCTATGTGCTTACATATAGCACAGTACATGGCTCAGTGAAGTTAAGCAAAAAAATCCAATTAATACTGTCGGATGCTGTGTGATGTCCACAGAAGCTCCATTGGTTTATTTGACCAAAGGGATTTGTTTTTAAAGTATCCCTTAAAGTTTTGAGTCGGCAGTTGTTATTTGCCACTAGTTAAAAAAATCCAATAAAAGTATTAACATTATAAACAAATATTTTCATATATCGAACTTTACTGATTAACTGTTGCTGTTATTTTAGCCTGTGAGTGGATACCTTAGCGTGTATCTACATTTGGGAAGTTTCCACTGACACAGCTGTTTCCATTCATGGGAACCACAAATACATACATACACTGAAGGCACAGGCCCATTTTAAATACAGTAAACCTCCAGAAGGTAAATAACACTGCAGATCAATTTCAGCATAAAGTGTAAAGACCTGAATCACAGGTGTTACAGAAATACGGGTTCCATAGTTTAAAATGGAAAAATTTAAAAATTTATTTTAAGAGCTCTTTTCTCTTACTCTTCTACGTCCACATCAGCAAAGCAAGCTAAAGTATTTTCCAGAACTGGTTTTGAAAGCACAATATGGGAATGTTCAAATTTTAGCAGAAAAAAATTAAATTATAAGTTTTGAGGACATCACCTTCTGCATGATAAACAGTTCATTTAGCATTTTCTTTTCAGTATGTGGGCCAGACAGTTCCTACTACAGAATTTACAAAAGATTGCTAAAATAAATAGCTACTCACCCTCCCTCTCAGTGCAGAACAAACATTCAGAAGCTATAAGCAGGCTCCAAAACAGGATTAGTGTAAAAAAGGTGATGATAAAAATGTTCCTGTCACGTTTGTTGTATTTGTAAGGGCTTTTTATCCACTTCTCAGACTTTAGCGTTTGTGTTTTCCAATCTTTTTCTGTTTCAAAGATCAGAATTGAATGGGAGCAAGTTCTAGAAAATAATGTTTTCAGAACAAATCCAAATACCTTGAAGATTACACTGTGAGAATGGGCAGTGCCTCAAGATATCCAGTGGATATCCCAGTCTAAAGCCTTGGGCTTTCCAGGCTACCCCCTCACAAGTGCACAGTTTCTGCTGGAGAAGTAGACCTTCTCCTTCAGGCAGCTTCTGAAGGAAATTTCATAATATAGGAAGTGTCAGAGAAGCTGGCACAGCTCTATAACCTCCTGTGGATTTGTAGCTCGTCTTTAGAATGGGAAAAAAAATTGCAAATAGCAAAGCCAGCAACTCAACCCTTCTTCTACAGTTCCACATAAAAATACATGCCAGATGCTGATATTGATATCTAAGCACAGCTCTCAAGAAGTCTGTCTCAACAGGACAGGGGGAAACTAAAGTACTCTTTACCTCCCTTTGTAATCTGCCATATTTCAATCTGTTCTGTACACCAAAGCCACCCAAGCAATAAAAGTCCATGAATGATTCAGTTTAGAGGAGGGGGAAGAAGGAAGAGAAATTGTGTACTTTTGTTGAGGAAGTCAGCTTATAACAAAGAACTGTTTTCATTGTTTTCCCATGCAAGTGCAAATAGTGCAGAGGGATAAGCAATCTGGCAGTTGAGACTAAGGGACAATTGAATTTTAAAGGTATATGGTAACAACGTCTTAGAGACAATATTATCTAAAAACTCACTCGAAGTACTGAGAATGTACCACTAATGAGAGTGTTCCTTCTTTATCCACCACTTAGGGTTTTATATATAAACTTTTAATTTATATAGCAATTTATTCACGTAAGGACTCATTTGCAAAATTAGAACCTTTGCTTCTTAGGGGAAAGAGGACAAAGCTCTCTACCCAGATTCATGAATTCAACTAATCTTAGGTCAATTACACCAAAATAAAATTTGGATATCTATCTGAAAAAAACCTTTTAGAAATGCCAAATAACTGACGTTACATTATTGATCACTGATAATTAAAAACCCGCATATATCACATAGAATAAACAAGTCCAATTTTCAGTCCACAGAATTACAAGACAATACTACTTGGTGAGTATATATTACAACTCAATGGCTGAATTTTTTCTTAATTGCTTGTCTTTTTTAAAATACTGCTAACTGGGAAACATGCAACACGATTGCTTCCTCCAGTTAAAATTGTTGCTACAGGTATTTTTATTTTCACAAATTGCAAATTTTTTTCCCCCTCCAGAATCTGAGGTGAAATAGTGATACTCATTTGTGCAGCATGAAAAGAATGCTACGTACTCTGTTGCTATTCACAATGAAAACTAGAGTTCAAAAACAAGCTCCTGGTTAAGAAATTATGTCAAGAGTAGCAATTACCTCAACCAACTAACGTTAATCTTATGTTTCTTTAATAGTCAACGACTGCAAGTCAACTACAGTGAACTGCCTTACTGAAATGCATAAAATACATATCAGATATAATCTATTTACATATATATTTATATATGTATATATACATAGATCAAATGAAACAGTCTATGTGTTTCAAAAATGCCTAAGTTAGTTTCCATGTAGATTAAGTGTGTCTGTTCACTACAGAAGGTTGCCTACAGTTGTTATATTAAACTAGGTGCTTCACTAAGATAGCTGAAGTGAGAGGAGACTCATCCAAAATTTGCTAAACCTCAGCCCTAATAAAGGAATCTAAAAATAGGATTTCATAACATCACTAACAAAACACTACAAAAACTGTTTATGAACTGTTGTACAAACCTGGTCCAATTTCCCTTGTGAGGAAAACCGTAACTTTATCCTAGGGAATTTTGCAATACTTCTACACAACACTTTTCCACGGTTATTTAATTGTATGGGAAAGCTCTGAAACTATGCAAGTTCAATTGCATTTTGTAAGCACACCAACTTCTCCAGGGTTCTGCCAAACTCACCCTAACTAAAGCCTCTTCGTCTTCCCAAGGGCTTCCCATAAGACAGTATTTAATAAACTGTTTTCCCTCAGTGACCTGTTTCCATTTGAGTGCTCCCCTTCAACAATAATGTAGTAACACAAATTCTAGCTCTGTAAATTTCTTTCCAAGCACCTTGCAAGAGTCACAGGGTAACACACCATATAATATGAGACATTACCATTGCCTTTTTTCTCTTTTCCTGTATAAAAGGCTAGAGGCTTTTTAAGAAGTTTTGACGAACCAAATAACACCATTCTTCCTGTTCTTTGACAGCTCGACACATGCGAATGCATCTTGTGATGGAACACTAACACTATGCTCATCTGGGTATAAATTAACTATCAGTGAAAGGTTGAAAGAACGTCTTCCTGCCCTATGACAGAACGACACCAATGCCTTTAACCATATGTTAGTCCCACCATTGGCATGCCAATTGGCAAGATATGAGGAAACTACTACTAAACTGGTATTTTCTTCAATACGCAGGAAGAAAAAAAGGTAGAGCATATCTTATGTGGGTACAACGCTATAAGATAAGTTTAAATAACAGTTTGCTTTAGTTTTAAAATTCAGGATTTAGAGAATATGTGTTTTTGCAAGCTACTGTTAATAATTGGTCAGAGCACAGCAATTAATTATGAAGAACAGAAATATAAACGCATTCTTCTGTTGTTTCTCAACTGTGCCAGGCAAAATAATTTCATTTCATAGCATTTTCTGTTTCAGCTCCTGCCAGGGTTTATGTGAATCTTTTTTATGTACTGTGAACCAACGATAACCTTGTTTAGCTGAGCTCTATGAACTACTGGGGAAAGCTCATCAGTGGACATCATTTAAAATAATCAAACCCAAACCAGCCATTCAAGCCATTTCAGCAGGTCAGGCTGTCATCGACAGCATGACTAAATTACACAGATTCACTTCTTCATAAATTCTCTTATTCCCAGCATATACCACCTGACTCTGTTCCCACTTAAAAACAGAAAAATATCTGAAGAATTTCTCTTCAATTGTTGTTTGGGTTTTTTTCCCCCAACATTTTATGACTTGCTGTGTCATAAAAATGAAAGGACCTTTTACCATTATAATATTTTGGTCATTACTTTACTTGAAAAATAAAACATTTAGCAGAAAAATACCAAATATTAGAATAATTTAAAACTAAAATAAACTCTTCCCTCCAAAACCTTTGGCGTCTTATGATTTCTACCTACATAATGGTTAGCCTTCTTCCACAAATAAGAATTTCGAAGTTTCTTCTAGAAATTAGTACTATTAAACTATTCTCATTTCATTACTGTCCTTTTAGCTGATATTGCTACCATCAGTGATTAACAGGGTAAGATGAACTTCAACAGTTCATTGACTCACAGGCAGATAAATCAAAATATGTTCACTTTAACTTGAGCTCATACAGATTTAAGAGGATATTGGTAAAGCACCTCCTCTAATACTTTCATTCCAAAGACCCTTAGAAAATACCATTCATGAAAAAAAAAATAAAAAATATTGAAAGTCCCTACCTTCACCTGACGATCCTGAAAGGTCTATGATGACATACACTCTGCCTTCTGGCTCCAAGTCAATCTGCAATTGAGAAGAAAATTAGAAGAAAACTTACAATGGCTCCCAAAGCAAGTGACTGCACATGCAGGAAACAAAAAGTTTCCAACACTCGTGAAGCCAAGGTGTAGGCAGAACACATTGGCAGGTCTACAGTTAACTACCAACAGAGCCTCCTTTTGCAAATAGGTGTTGAAGACCTTGCACCTTCACTGAAGCAAAAACAATTTTTCGTAAAAACAGCCCCACAATTTTGGCAGCCACCTATCTCTCAAGTGTGTGCCCTTAGCACTTGGAAAGCTTGAACACAGTGAATTTTACAAATCAAATATTTAAATCACTGTTCTGCCATACATTTGGACCAGTATTTCCAAGGAGACAAGGAGAAAGTTAAAAACTGGTAGTATCAAATAAGTTTCTTAATTTATACTGAGCCCAGCTACCCAAATGTTAAAAACACTGTGATCTATTGAGATCCCAGCAAGACAAATCAGCTCTGGTCACAGAATGGGGAAAATGAACACACACAGCTTGTACAGCCGCTTAACACGTGTTTATAATACGCCCTTTGTATCCCCACAGGGAGAAAGAAATACATGCTTTATCGTCTTTTCCTGAAATAAATATTTGTTTGTTTCTGCACTGTTCCGGTAGATTTTAAGGATTCTTTGCTCTTGCAGAGATGACTTTCACTCAGCATGAAATACAGGTGCTCAGTGTCAACTTGCTGTATTTCAAAATTTCGCAGGCTGTGGGAGTAAGTTCCTGGACACTTAGGCACCGCAATGAAGAACTCATTACAAATCGTTCTGTATTTTACCACACGTTTCATGAGTAACTCT
>JAOXNO010000024.1:29348944-29364614 GCA_028565335.1 Limnodromus scolopaceus | reverse complement strand
CTGGACACTTAGGCACCGCAATGAAGAACTCATTACAAATCGTTCTGTATTTTACCACACGTTTCATGAGTAACTCTAAATACAACCAGGTTTGAGTATCTTAATGGTGCCCCACACATTGCAGACAGCCTCACAATTTTTGCAGCCACCTATCTCTCAAAAATTAAACTGTAACTAGAACACTATGTAATCAATAGCTCTCGTCACACAATTTCAGAGACCGAGTGAAGCAACATGGTGTACATTAATACTGTATTTTCAGTCTATTTTAGAAAGTAAAGCACACAGATAAAATTGCATGCCCACTGCCAGGAAGCCTCAAGTGGCCTTGTCTGCCGAGGCCTGTCCTGTGTGCCAGGAGCGGGCAGTCAGGGGGGCACCAGGGCAGGCCCAGCCCTGGGCATTAGGCACCTCCCTGGGGATGGTGGTGGGCCAGGGCCAGGCTCAGGCCAGGCTGTGGGCCTGTGGGTGGGCCCGGGCAGGGATGCAGGGAGCTGGAGACCATCCCTGCTGCAGCCTTGCTGAGACAGGGGCTGACATGAGGTCCTGGGCTGTGGGCAGGGCGGGAGAGCCCTAGGGGCCAGGCAGGGACTGTTGGTGCCCCCTGGACCCTGACACACACAGGGAACTTGATGAGATGAGGCCTGCCAGGTATCAAACCAGGGTACACAGGACAGGCAAGAAAACAGAAGGAGATGTATCCTCAAAAGCCCCCAGGTGAAAAAGCAGCAGGACTTTGGGACCTTCTTGGTGCCAGACTGACCAGACATGGGGCAAGAAGGGAGTCTGCCTCATTGCTGGAGTCCAGCCAAGTCCTGCTCTCCACGGGCAGCAACCCCAGGAGATTCCTGACACCTCTGCTGAGCCAAGGTAACTGCACATGGGGCTTGTGGATGGGAAAGGGCAACCTCCCCTCCCACACAACCGTAGCCCTCCTCCTGTGCCAGGCTGCTCTGCCCCAATAAAGGAAGAGGGGACCTTGCTTTGCCAATCTCAGCAAACAATGAGCTGCTTCCTAAGTCACCAGCCAGGGTATGGTACTAAGCCATTAACATTACAATCATGAGATCACCACTTCACACTAAGAAGCTGGGAGACCAATCTGTTGGTCTTTTCAAATTAGCAAGTAAATGAGGAAAGAAAGGAGACACCAACAGGTCTGTGCAATGCCAGGTTTTGCCTGTCTGCATTCAGCAGGCAGCTCCATGGAGCCACCTTTTCTGTCTCCAGGTTTCTCTCATCACCTGAGAGGACCTTTACAAGAGGGGGACCTCTGCTGTTTCCCTCTTTTGGGCCACAGCTGCTGAACGCATCGGGGTGACACAAGCTCCTCCCTCCATGAACCAGCTTCTCACAAAAACGCTTCTGTGCCGTTCAAGAGCGAGCCAGTAGAGGAGTTCACAGGTCCAGCTGATGTCATCGGACAAGATCAAGAAAATGATCTCAGCAGCTGTATTGTAAATAGACGAGGCAGGAAATAGGTGTTAGCAAGGCCAGGGGTTACTCAGAGGAGAGGAAAATGAAAGCGTGGTTGAGTGTTTTTCCATAAGTAAAGTGTTGAATATTAAGTAAAGACATTTTTAACAATTTCTGAACTGGCAGCATGAGTTTTGTGGGGGAGTTTTTTTGGGTTTTTTTGTTTTTAAATAAAGCTACTGATCTTGAAATATTGGTCCTCTCCCTTTTCAGTTCTTAAATAAAAAAAATATTAGAAGATCAGAGGCACAGGTGCATGAATAGACTTTGATGTCTATGCTGAGGGAGGCTTTTGAAAAACTGCTATAGCACTCAACAGATGGCTGTATTAAAGACAGGCATGTCTAATGCTCTGTTTGTATCAGCACTATATTCTGTTTGGTTAAGCTTCCAGTAAAATACTTCATGCAGTTAAAATCCCACTGTGCACACACAGATACAAAACCCCAACACCATCCTTGCAGAAGAGTCAGGCACCTGGAGGAATTGGCGACCACCATCACAAAATCTCTGTTCTGCCCATTTAAGTACAAACAGTATTGGAAGCAACTCAGGAAAACGACTGGAGCACTGACCCCAAGTTTCCATTACCCATCAAGTGGACTATTTTCATATACAATTTATTAGAAATGCTGCTCACTGCTTTTGATTCAGAATTTTTGCTGATACTCTAAGCAAATGAATTATTTATAAAAGGGAGTCTCTTTTACAAATAAAGTATGTTTCAGTCTTATAATGTTCTAACACCAATGAGAACAAAATGGACATAGTCTTATTTTTAGATTTATAGAATACCCACATTTCAGCAAGCACCTATGTTAACAGTCTCATTAGTGACATGAATTAATACTTTTGTCAGAAGCCAGTAGCTCAGCTGCCTCAGCTGACCTTACATATAAAAAGAACACGCCGAAAAAAGCAGCTAAACTGATAGGAATCCTTCTTTTGATCTCAGGTCTTTCATGTATCATAGCAAGTATGGAACAAGAAGGACTGATTCCATTCTAATTTTGCATAAAATATTTCTGATTTAATGCCTAGAAATATAATGGTATAAATACCACCAAAACAATCAGATTATAAGATTATGTCAGAATATAAACTACATTCTTTTTCTTTCAATCTGCACATTGAACTACACTTAGAAGGAGGTGGAAACTATGCAATGTCATTTTATAAATAAGTAACAAAAGGTGCATATAGCACAATCTAAATTTTCCACAATTTTTTCACCAAATGCCCTGAAAGCTATCACATGTGAAATGCCCTCAGACATATGTACCCAGAAACAGAATGACTGGCTAAATTCCACTGAATATAACAGACATCCTTGAATGCAATGGAAATAAAATGATCACAGCAGTTCTGATTCTGACCCTTCTCTTTGACTAAAAATATTTCTGTCTGAATGTAGCCAAGCATTTATAGATGCAGAAAGACACTACAAGAAGACATGACTATTCAAAAGGCCAACAGGGAACAAGGCAAGAATCAAACCAGTAATGGTACAAAGGAGTTGATAAAAGAGCAGCTTTGCCGTAAGCAAGACACACTCATTTGTGCAGCAAGACACACCACAAAATATATGCCTCGCACACATACACATCACATTCTCCACATGCAACAAAAGATGTAACAATGATCCTTCAAGCAAAACGTTTGATCACCAAAATGTTTTATCCTGTGACTGGCCCATGCTATTGCTGTGACTTTTGCTAAAATACAGAGTTTTAGTAGGTGCAAGTAAGATTAATTGTAAAGGCACTTTAAACAACTTCTATATTGCTAAAATAATCCTTATGTGGCAGCATATTGAGATGAGTACAGTGATTGTTGGAAAGCAACATAGATCTTGAAAAACTCCTGGCATGAATGAAGCATATTAGTAGCCCGTTTCAGGGAACAAAAGGCAACCATCCATAAAACCAGACATACTTTCAGAGGAAAAAACCCGTGTTGAAACCATGGCCAAGTTTCAGCATATTGAAGGCATTTATATAGTTTCACAGTCATTAATGGATTTTATTTTCAACACCCTTCTGAGACAGTTCCCCATCTGTAAAATGAGATACTCCCAAAGGCACAAGCTAGACTAAATGACTTGCCAGAAAGTCATATAAGAAGGACAGTTAAACAAGAGCTGAACTCTGGTCTCTGGAGGCCCAGACTGCCCACTGGACCATTCCTCCTATTCCTCAGTTAAGCTCCCCTTTGCCAAACAATACACATCCTGTATTCCTGCAATATCAGACACATCCAAGTAGATACATATTTTTTTTAAAAAAAACAACTTTAATGGGTACGTCTAGGAGGCAATTTCCTTTCTTTTCCATTCAGTTAATACTCATCAATAAAAATAATATAAAACAAAAAATTGCATAAATATTTCTCTGCTCCCAACGGAGCAAACTAAGACCTGTTGTAAGCAAGTGATTAACCACTATCTTCAGTGGCTTCAGTGGCTCAGTGCCCTAAAACCATAGGTTTTCATTTGATCATAACAGAGTCCATCAGTCACCTATGTTCCAATACAAGAATGTCACCTAAGATTAGGTGCACTGTACTCATTTAAACGCCAGCTTGTCTCTTGAGAGAAGTTTAAGTATAGTCATTGACATAAATATCAGATCTGAAATAAGCAATGACTAGACAAATGCATTTTCCATAACTGAACATCCTAACCAGAAAAAGGTTGAGTAAGTTTTATTCTGATGTTCCTCAGTGAGACATTATGTGAAATACAGCAAAACCTCTTCAAGCACAAAGCTATTTAGGATTTTGGCATCAGTATTAAACCTAAATGGACTGTATGAGCAATAGAAACAGAAAGAATTAAACCATAAAATCTGCTTTGCACCTCTTGTTGTGATGTTCTAGGATTATCTGATATTTGGATAGCTTAAAGCATAAACCTCCAAGTACATGATCTGTCACTGCAGATGGTTATTTGAGCCATGTAGGCCTTGAGAAGTCAGTATGTATTAACCCTTATAGAGCACAGCATAACATAAAGTTTCTTTTTGAACACATAACTTCTCAGAAAAGAGGAGGGAAGAGATTGTGTGTTTAAAGAACTGATATCTTCAAAGGCTGGGGGTGGGTTACATCTGCTGTTTTGAAGGGCATTTACTTCTCTGATTTGGATAAAATATTATTTCCATGAAAATCCATACGAAAATCAGAACAGTTATAATCTAATAGAGAATGACCGGAGACAAGAGTCTGTGCTGGTCTTTTGTTCTTTACCCAAAAGATTTTTCTGCTTCAATTTAAATAGCTAATAGGGTACCTATTTTAACTTAATTGAAAACAAAACACTAATAGTGACACTTTTCAATATAGTCTATTTGACTGCAGTCCAAGTAATTTAAACACTTTAAAAAGCACACACCATCATTACTGGAACAGAAGCAAACGCTTGACCAAAACAGCGACTAGAGTAAGACTAGATTTGCAAAACTTCCCCCAGCATTCACACCTGAATCCCTAGCAACCTCACCTAAAATGGATAGCTTTGCAATCGGCTCCATAAGGTCAGCAAAATAGCTGAGAAAATTTGATTTAATAATATTATCTGAAATCAACAGATTTCTCATGTTACATCATTAATTACATGAAGTAAACTTGACTTTTAAACAAATTACGCAGAAAACACATTGAGAAAACTTCCCTAGAATGTTTGCCTCCATTTCCCCCCCCCCCAACAGCTTCTTGCTCTTCTTCCCAAAGAAAGCAGGTCCCTTTCAGAGCCAGTGCACTGCCACAAAGTTCAAAAAATCTGCCTTTCATTATGAATGTTACATATTTGATTATTATAATTACAGAGAAACGTAACACAGCTTGCCGCATTGTAATTGACCACAATGATATACTTAAAAGTTAAGAAATTTTGGCCACAGGGGATACTATCATTTATTTACTCATACTCAAAAGTCAACAAAAAGACATCAAACATCTTGCATGACCTACAGAAAAGATCAAACACTTTCCAGTGCCAGACACATGCACAGACATAATACAGAACAGAAGCAGCAGGGAAAAACAAGATTCAGCTGAAATAACCACAGTATTCAGAAATCAATTCTAAACCAAGAATCCTTCCATTACTTAATATAGCATATACCAATATGTAATTGCAGTGTCCTGAATGACACGTGATATGACTTTGATATTCCACCATCTACTGCACCTAAGGCATTCCAGGCACCAATGGAGGAACATTTTGGAAGGCATGGTGACACACAAACGCACTTGAGTTTGTGCACAAGCATGCATATCCGCACACTCAGAAGTCACATACTCATTTTGTGTTTTACAGGGAAGAACAACTTTTATTGACCACTCCACTGGGACTAAGGTGTTCGTGGTTCATTTTCCTGTAGAGTCCAGAAAGTCAGCTTCGACAGATGGCTACATTTACATGCAACAAGACAGGAGAGCAGTTCAAATGATCACAGAAGGCATCAAGCAGTATGACCACAGAAAGGTCACTGCATGAAATCAAGTTTCTGACTCCCTGATCTGAAAGGAGGAAGAGATTATCTTCACTTTCTTGAAAGCTTCAGGTGGGGAGAGTATGTACAGCACAAAGTATTAACTATTATTAAGATGTTTAACAGTTATATGTCCAAACTGGTTATGGTTTCTTACAGTTACTTAAAATGAGAATTCATGAGAGGGAAATAAATCAATGAGAGAAAAATTTCTTATGAGTGGAAAAAGAAGTCAATAACCTTGAGAGACAAGGCTGCCTAGACTAACCATTCAGGGCATTCTGTGCTTGAGCAGTAAATGGAGACTTGTACCAGTATGAGGGTCTCAGGCATGTGTGTGTGCTGTTTTGTCGGGTTATTTAACCCAGCACTGTTATTCTGATTATGTAAATGTTTCCTATTACTAAATCTTATGAAGGTAGGGACATAAGCCAAAGTTACATAGTACATTTTCACTGTACTATAACTGTATCCATGCTAGAATTGGAGGTTGCATTATTTTAGTAATAGTAATGAAGATAAAAGTACAAAGAACCTATACAAACCCAGAGATAACGTGAAATATAATGCATAAGAGCTGGGTTTGGCTGAACAATGATCAACGATGTCTTGAGTGAAAGGACAGTAAAAACCCCAACAAAACAGAAGTCTGCATAAAGCCATTCACCTGAAACATCTGCTAAATGTATTTCAAGAAAGAAAAGAATCTCTTCAGAGCACAATCACTTTCCACACAGATGGTTATTTGATTTAGGGATAAAGGAATTGCATCATGTGGTAAGATCTGACCTGTAATTTCATCACAAAGCTTTTCAAAATCTATTCTTTAATGCACTAGTGCAGTGGCACTCTTCAAACCATAGGGAAAAATTTAGCTGTAACAAAATATTTAAAACACATTTATCGTCTTGGCTTATGGACATTTTTTAATGCTGTGCTACAAAAATGCAACCAGAAGGGAGAGGGTTACCTACACACCTAGGAATTAAACATTGAACAGAGAATCAGGACTGCAAGCACATCATGGTTAGCCAGGTAATACGTGTTAAAAGCTGACTGATGCTGTCAAATTATTTTACTGCAGTACAATTTCAGATGACCACCTGGTGATATGCATAAGCCAAACTCATAGTCGGCACAGTTGTTCAGTCTCGGGAATCACTCATATGTGATGGTTTCATTGCACAGATATTTAGAGTTTCTCCTAAATTGCAATAATATTTCCTCTTAGTAGACATCTCTGCATCATTTTGGACAATCATCATGAAATAGGTATCTGCATAACAGTAAGTACACGAACAAGCAGAGGACCGTAGGATTGACTGGTACTTTTCCTGGTCATATACAACAGTTATGGTGCACTGCATACATTTTTTCCTTATTTCCTTACTTCTCTTAAGACTCACTGTGCGAAGTCTTACAGATTAAGATCTCAAAGCAACACTATCTGTTTTCTCTAAAGCATATGGTATTTTTCTTCTCTTTATGGTCAAAATGCTCCTTTCTTGCACCCTTGTCCTGACTGGTATACTCTGGGAAACTCAAGACAGTGTATAGTAGGAAACATCCACATAGCATCACTGTACCAAGAATAAGGAAAATAGCTATGCTGATTTTTAGACCTCAAAAATTG
Source organism: Limnodromus scolopaceus (assembly GCA_028565335.1). NCBI lineage: Eukaryota > Metazoa > Chordata > Aves > Charadriiformes > Scolopacidae > Limnodromus > Limnodromus scolopaceus. The sequence continues at coordinate 29,357,012 of JAOXNO010000024.1, read as the reverse complement.
GAGAGATTAATAGCTGGAAGATCTAAGACTGAGGCATCATAAAGTCAAATCCTTCCCAAATGAGGCAAAATAATCTCCAAAGGCAGGATATAAATAAGTGTTAGCAACTGGTGATACTTAGATGATGTGGAGTTGCCCTTCAGTTTCTCATCTGTTAGTCCTATTCTAGTCCTCTGTAAAAAAAAAAAGATTCTGGAACTTGCCTACTAACCCGCTGCACTTTAAAACAGAAGTTAGAAATATCAATGATGCCTTAGTTTGCGTAAAGATCTTGACTGCCTCAGAGGGGAGATTTTCCCAGACCAACTATTAGAAAATATATACATCTCACACAAAACCTCAGCACAAACCGGGCAGACACTTCAGCATTTATCTCAGACCCTTCTCTCAAGAGGCTCACATTTTCAGTCTTTAAACACTGCTGTGCAACACCTTTCGGTAACTTTCAAAAGAGGTCCTGCTACAATCATCAATTAGCCAGTTAGAAGAAAGCAGCAGGGACCTGAATCCACTTTGGTTCAGTTGTAAGTAAAGCTGTGCTGGCTTTGTTCCAATTACGAACAAAACTCACATCTAGCCTAGGTTTTATTCCAATTAAAAAAAAATAAATTAGAACAACAACTACTGTTTATGAGTTTGAGTTCAGTTCAACTCCCTGGGAAGAAAGGCGAAAGGTTTTTCTTATCTGAAAGGCAACCACATTGAATGTTCTCTCCATTTGTATTCACGATCATGATAGAAATTAATCCTCCATTACGAGGGAAACAGCTTGATTCAATATGCTGCAAATGGACAAACTGTACTTCGATGACAATCGCTGGAACTTTTAAGTAGTTTGTTGATGTTTGACACCGACATCAGCTGCAAGCCAGAGTTCATCAGAAGAGGGAAGAAAAACTCCTATTGGTAAATTCTTACTACTATTTTGCCAATTTGATTTAGATATGAATGACATTCCTTCCTCCCCCCGCTACCCCTCAAAGTGGCTGAAACTACAGAACATGCAATTAAGATAGCCCTGGAGGGGTGCCCAGAACTGTCTTTGAACTCAGCAACTGGCTATGAATTACTAACCTCTTTCCCCCAAGTTTCTTGAAAATGAAAAATATCTTATTTTAGGAAACATCTCTAGAAGCTATTGAGACTTGCCTGAAAATTCTCCAATAACCAAGCTGCTCCTCTTTCTCTGCAAAACTGGTCTTTTAACATGGCAAATTCCCTGTCTTACTTTGCAGTTTACCTTAGTGTACCCTTCATGAAATTTTGGCTGACAATCAACCTGCCAGTGCTGCTGAACACCACTGAGTCATCATACATAATGACTGACTTGAGTTTTTGTTTCAAGTCTCACCTTGGCACACAAGCCATAGAAGAACATCCCAGGGCTGAACTCAAAGTACCCAGATGCCAAGCTGCAGAGAAGTAGCTCTATGCACTACCAGCAGGCAAGAAACAAAGGACACTATTTCAGGTAGGCAGAACTTAAGAAAGCTGATGAAATAACACAGGTACAGAAATATCCTCAATTAAAAAACACAACTGAATGAGAAGAACAAAAGGACCTAGGGAAGACAGACAATGATACATACAGAACATACAGAGACAAAAATTATATATACGGCTCACAAGTGGCATGAAGTTGTCACAAGCAAACAAAAGGAAGTAAAATGATATTTCAAGAACAAAGCTATGCTAAAATTACTCTAAAAATGCTAAATTTTATTTTGGAAACAGAGCCATACTCTGCTTCTTTTAACCTCATTCTTAAATCTTAGAATGCTTCTCATTATTATTTCAGTTGTCCCGCTACGCCAAAAGACAGGGTCCTTTTTACCCCCTAACATAAGGGCTAAGCTTTCAAAATGTAGTAAAGAAGTTTAAAGCAGTTTTTAAATCAAGACACCAAACTTGAGATAACTTAAGAGGCTTTCTTTTTGCTGGAAGTTGCAAGCTGGTAATTTTTTAAAATAAGATGTCTCTGTCGAAATATCCTTGTAATTGATCACTTTTAGTAACTTTAATCCCATTTTTAAAAATGTGCCTCCTACTTTTCCATTGAGGAAAGAAACTGGAAATACAAGCAAAAAAGGAATAGTCACCTTACAGAATTATCTAAATCTGATTATAGAAAAGGAATGAGATTGCAAAAATAACCCAAAAATCTTTATTTCCTAGTTCCAAAATAAAAATTCTTCAGCAAGAGTCAAGATGAAAGCATGAATACACAAGCTTCAAGAATTACAAATAAACGTTCTTCTTGGGGGTTATAAAGATGGAAGGAAAAAGTATGTTCTACACAAATATTCTCTATGTCCTTTCACATATGTATCTGTAACGTGAGATGCTTTACAACAAACATTGACATTACAATAAACAAGCGTTTCATGATATACAAATCACAATAGTAAAACAGAATTGGCATCAAGTATTTAAACAAAAGTATCCTTCCTGGAAATAGCTCTCCTACTTACAGCCTGCCAAGAATCGCATCAATTCAGAGACTTTGTTCAAGTTATACTAGAAGTTAAGTTTCAAAGAAATTTGAAAGAAGAAAGAAAACAGAACAAAGAAAATAAAATACAAGTTACTTGCAACAGTATCTTTGCTTTTTTTTTTAAATAAAAATCTTTTTAAATGTTTGTTTATTTAAGAATGAAAGACTTCATTCTGCCTTCACACTACGTGACACACACAACTGCAGGCAGTATTTACAGAAAGTGGCTGCCGAGCGGATACGTTAGTCCTTTTCCATACTGAGCACACACACAGATGCAGAAACAACATCATTCTGTGTGTCATCTGAGGCCCCTGACTTCCCTGTCCATCACCCTTTCCACTTTGGGGTTTTAAGTAAGGATGTCTATAACAGACTAGGAACTGGAAGCACCTTTCAAGTCTTAAGTCCAATACCTAAGTAGCAAGATCATTATTGTTTCCTAAAGGAAAAAGTAATTTCAAAAAAATCTTGTGTTAGATAAACATTTTGCTGGTAAATGTGGCAGTTTCAATTACATAAAGTTATTCATATTAAATATGTTCAATCATTCCATCCCTGAAAAAAATTTTAATATATCACCAAAACACGTAATTATTTTTTTTTAATTTCTTGAACAAATACCCAGAATTGGCAAAAAATACCTCAAAAATTTGACAAAAAATGTAGCCCCCAATGGTATCTTGTGTGCCTTTTGAAAAAATTGCCAGAGGAACCAGCTTTTTTATTTCCAGAAGAAAACATGATTGGAATGTTCTCTCTTCGGTTCTTTTTTTCTTTAGAAAGTACTACAATAAGATCTTCAGATACCATTTAATAGTGTTGGTGTTTTTTTTAACATAGTTTTTGTCTTGCTCTGATGATGCTTTATCCTCTGTTTAATTATCAGATTAGAAAGATTAATGAAGCTAATTCTTTTAACAAAATGGCTATCCTGAGGACTACAATTATCTGTGATTCACTTGGACTTCCTTTGCAGCTTTAGCCATAACAAACCCAGAGCAACTCCAGGACTCCTCAGATTCCAGCTACAAAACACTTTGCTAAAACAAAATCAAAACAGAAAACTGCTATGAGTCCATGCTACGCATGTTTAAGTGCAAAAAGGAAAACCAAGTAAAATAAAATTTAGTAGCTTGACACATGCTGCCAAGCAACCTATAGTTCATGAAACAGATAGACCAGAACGTAACATCTTGAATACAGCAACTACAGAAAAGGAAATGGCAAAAATAGCCACTACTATTATTATTGTTCCTGAAAAGTTAGACAGCAGAGTCCACCAGCCTGAAGTGACACATCAGAAATAGACACAATTTCAGAACTCCCTACAAACAAACAAGTTCCAATATATGCTGCATTAACCGACGTATTTCTTTAGCATTTATTTTCATTTACTGCAGTGTTTTAAACTGAATCACCTGTGGAGTTCTCACATGTTAGATGTGAGTTTGGCATGAAAGATGCTAGGTAAACCTTTTTTAAATCTCACTCTTTCAGACACCCATGCAAGCTTTCCGGTATTTCCTGGATTTAAAAAAAAAAAATATAAAATAAATCAACAAAAATTCCCCCGACACTTAGCCTGCCTCGTATTGTAGTGATTTGGTTGATCCTCTTTTAGCCCATGATGAAAAAGAAAGTGCAGAGTCATTTAGTATAGTAGTGCATTCAATTTTGTTCTTTGAAAAAACTGATTACAATTAAAACTTTTTTTTTTTTTTAATACAAGAGTATTCAGGTTTGGGTAATTTCTTTGTAAGAGCTTAGGTTAGATTTTTATACAACCAATTAGTTAGGGCTCCTGGAACTGGACTCAGGATAACTGAAGAATTCTTGTTCATTTGGATCTTAAAATTTAGTTCTGAATGTATAAGAACCATCCAGTTCTGGTAATGGAGGGCACAGCATGCTGCCTGCTTACTCCTCTGTCAAGCCAAGTAAGAAGAGGAAAGTTAATGCCTGTCTTCCACAAAATGCTTTCAGTCTGTTCTGAAAATGTCTAGGAATGAAGGATCTGTTACATCTCTTGCTAACCAGTTTCATTAGTTCATCACTTTTAATATGGAAAGAAATACTTTCTTTGCTGTTCATTTTAATCTATCTGGCTACCCCTCAGTTCTTGTTTTACCCTTCTCAGATTAAAAAGCCCTTTATTTTGTAAATGGTACTCTATTTTTTAAATGGAACTTTACATACCCAAATTAAGTAACCTCCCATTGTTCCTTTTATTTAAAGAAAACCAGTGAGCTCAGAGTTTCTCCCTATGAAGAATTTTCTCCAAAATCTGAATGCTTTCAGAAATCCTACCAAGAGCTCTGCTATTGACCTGCTGCGTTACCCTGGGCAATAAACTTAATTCACCCTCCATGTGTCTATTTCACCTCCTATAACTAGTGTTGTTTAGAGTTCAAATTCTCAAGAGTTCAGGCACTCACACACACATTCGTGCAATTAGACCCTGATCTCTTTACCACTATCTACATTGGAGTTTGCAGGTTCGAGGCATACTGCCACATTAATAGTTTTATTTGAACTGCTAAGCTGACCAGCACTAATCAGTCATTTTTGTAGCCTATTGATAAACCTGCACACACTTCTGTTGTGGTGCACCTATCATTTCCCAAAAGCAAGGAACCTTATCAATTGATTTCCAGAAAAATCTCCATTTGGGGTTTACAGCATGAGGCCTTGCAATTCTGATTCCACCCAGAGAAGGCAGAGATACGTCTTGCAGCAAGTCTCAACATTCAATAAACTTTTTGTCTCAACTTCTGAACAGTTTTTAAAATGTTGACCACCCATAATCCTCCTATGTGCAGCCTACAGAAGGAGGAATAATTTCACACCTGGGGGAAGTGTCATAAAAAAATCTGTCATCTGTAAGGACCATGGAGGCAGGAGGGATAGTCTTCTTCAGGAATGGTAGATCTAGGTTTTGGATACCCTTGTTCCTCATTCATCCATCTCTGATTGGCCTACAGTTTCCCTAAGCACTATCCCACACAGCTCGCAGAAGTCTCTGCCTTGGACAACCCTATAATCAAAACTTAGTCCTATCGAAGTTTCTTTCAAAACTCTCTCTCCAGCCTTACCCGAAAAAACTTATCTTAAAAGGTGATCTGAAATGGGAAATACATAATTAAATTTTTTGCTAGAATTATAGAAACAGTTCCCAAAGATCTGCCTCACCAGAGTAATAGAAATAGTCCCTTTACTCCAGAGACTTGAAGGACAGAAGTGGAAGGAGAGTGACCTTTGTATTGGGGAAAAAGGGTTTTGAATGTGTGGGTTTGAGGCTGGTTTTGTTTGGTTTTTTTTTTTGGTTGCCTTTTTTTTTTTTGTAAATGCAGTAATTTTTCCTTACTACTAATACAAATGAAAATGATTCATGATGATTCATGCACAAGTATGACCTTGTTAACCCCCCTTTAAGTAAGGCTCTCTGGGGAATCCTATAGATCTCCATGATGGCTGTGTAATATTGCACAGTGAGAGTTTTGGACTGTTTCCATTTCTGATTCTCTGACCATTTCCAATCTGTTGCTTGTGGCTCAGTCAAATATGTTGCATTTTAGCTTTTCCCAGGAGTCTACACAGTTTCTCTTTCGGATTGTTTCACATTTCATCCTCTGAAAAGCAGCTGCCTCTAAAAAGCGCTTTCAATTTATCCCATCACAAAATCTTTCGCCCCTCACTAAAAATTTGACATACATACATGTGTACATGCTACTAAAGTTCCTAACTATTGAAGACAAAGATGCAGTAAAGATGAAAGGATAGAAACGTTAGCATTCTCAGGATCTGACTCAAATAGTAATTGGTATTCAGCCATGGAGATGTGACTAATTCTGGGTAATTTGGTCATTTTTCTTCTAGCATCCTCAAAAAATGAGAAAAAATATATCATGCCACTTTGGAATTTTGTGTTCAGAATTGAAGCAATGCAATTTAGCAGCATTTTCCAGATACCTGAGGAAATGCTTAAAAAAAACCATGCAATTGCTGTTTTACTGTTAAAATTTCTTTAATATAATTGATTAACCTACACCCCCCCCAACCTAATAAAAACCAGGTGAAGTCCAAACCCCGACCTGCAATTTGTTCTCATTTTCTTCTTGGATCATTTTAAAAGATAAACTGTTTTTAACACCATGAACAGTCACAATAATAAACATGAAACTTTATCAGTTATTTTAGAAGTACTTTAATGAAGTGCATCCCCCTGTCTTCAAGGGCAGGCTGGATGGGGCTTTGAGCAACCCGGTCTAGCGGGAGGTGTCCCTGCCCACGGCAGGGTGGGTGGAACTCGATGATCTTTAAGATCCCTTCCAACTCTAACTATTTTATGATTCTATAAATTTCATCCTCTTCATGACAAAGTTTAACACTCTCCACCTAATCCAGCAATGACAAGAGTTGTTACCCCTGGGACAGTCAGGATCCTACAGGCATCCAAGTAACATGTATAAAATAGGTGCAACCCTGAAACACCACACAAGCGAGTAGAATGCACAACCTGGCAGCCACACTGGGCTCTCCTGATCCTCCTCACCCTCTGCGCCCTTCACTCCTCTACAAATTGCAGCCTTTTATTTAATGCAGATAACAATAGCTTTTCTGATTGCTACCACAGATTTACCATAAAGCAAGGGAACTTTTTACTTCTCTGCTCTCACTCCTTGAACAATATTGAAGGAAGGAACTGGACCTCTCTGACTCAGCGAAGTATGAACTTAAGACCTGACTACTTTACTTGAATTTATTTTATTATCATTTAAATGAGATGAGGGTCACATACTCCCCTCAACTTTCGTTATAAAGAAGGCATGTGAAAAATACATGCAGCAGCAAACACACTAACATTAAAAACAGTGGAGAGAGACCAGCTCTCCTACTGCATAGACATGCTGCATAGATCTCACAAGCTCTAACAGACATTTTAGCAAGAAAAAGCAATGCCGGAATAAAAGACCATACACACAAAAGCCAAGTTAGCACCATTTTGGGACCTGACATTTTATCTGCACAGCCAGCACTTCTCAAGGACTTTATTCAGGTACAAAATTAACTAACAATTGAAGAATCAATTTTTCATTCAGAATTATTTTTGTAACATGTGACTTTGATTTTATAACCATGAACCAAGGTGCATTTTTAAAACATGAAGAGATATCTGTTACTTGCTGGAAATTGTAGTTAATTCTGAGTGTTCAAGAAATAGCAGCTCATTTTAGGAGCCATGGTCCAATTAACTTATATTAGAGCAACAACTACTTCAAATATCTCCTACTCTGACTCTTGAATTCCTACTTTATTGTAGCTTTTTCTAGGAATTTAAGCAGTTATTTGAGAAGATATTTTCATACCAAAATATTTCAGTAGCTAAGGATAAATTCTATTACTTGCATTTAATTATTACAAGGATGATGGAGCCAGACTCTTTTCAGTGGTTGCCAGTGAGAGGACGAGGGGCAATGGGCATAAGTTGGAACAAAAGAGGTTCCACTCAAATATGAGAAAAAACTTCTTTACAGTGAGGGTGACAGAGCCCTGGAACAGGCTGCCCAGAGA
>JAOXNO010000024.1:29319964-29348844 GCA_028565335.1 Limnodromus scolopaceus | reverse complement strand
GCAATCCTGCTTCAGCAGGGAAGTTGGACTAGATGATCTCTGTGGTCCCTTCCAACTCTAAAAATTCAGTGAAATTCTATAGAGTTACTGAATATCAAGCTTTCTGAGAGCTGTAAATCACTTATTTCAGCAGCATGTCAATATTTAATAGTGTTTTGTTTATGAAGTCATTAAAGACAGCAATACAACATATAAAAAACCATGGCTTTCTTCTCATATGGCTAAGCAAGCAGAGCATGTGTCAAACCAAACTGTAGGCTTTCCTCTCAACTACTTACCTTCCTTTTACCTCCCCTTACTTTTTACATAAATCAGGATAATTACTGAGTTCACATGGCAAAAATTTCTATAAAGAATCAAGTTTAACAACAGCGTAAGAGCTGTTGTGAAGAAGCATGGATTAAAACACTGCTGGTTTATGGTTGCTTTGCCCTCCACACCAAATGTAGGTGACCGTGAACTACCATCAATGAAGAGAAATGGAAAGCTACTGAAACATTTCCTCTGCAGACAGCAGGTCCTTCCAAGAGCTTTGAGACACTATTTGAGGGCAAAACTAAAAGAAGCTTTCAGAAAACATGGCAGCAGCAGTTGGCTTGCTCAGCTGCAGTCTGGAAGTGACAACTGAATCAATCTTTAGAAATAAAAAGAGCTGAACTCCAAAGATAACCCAAAGATAATGAGCTGCCACAAACCTACCTTGCCGCCAAACCTCCTACTGACTGTAGTTTGTATTAGACTGGCATCAGTGACCCTGGGTCTTTTGCACAGATGGCTCTAGCAAACCAAAGTTCAAAGAGCATCCCAACAGTGTTTGGGCTTGGTCATCCAAGGGTTTTAAACAGGAAAAAAAAAAACCAAAACCCAAACCATCAGACCTCAAGACTCCATGTTTACTGGAAACATATTTAGGGAGAGACAGAAAGAAGTTACTGGCACAATTATTTTGTTTCTCTCTCCTAAATCACCTCCCTTGCATGACCACCTCTACTTCCAGAGAACAGCTCCACAAAAACAGATGCAGCCAGTGAAAACAGAATAACAGACTGACATACTTCAGAAAGGGACATTCAGTCTCTGAGAAATCCAACACACATAACAGCAACATCATCTACTTATCTGTCTCAAAATTACTCTCCATGAAAATATCTGGTACTGCAGTAATGGTTATGAGCACGTCGATGCCTTTCTTCTGTCTTATTCCATTATTTGTGGCGCACTGATTTTACTAAACAGATAACACAAAAATAAAGATACACATGCAGTGATAGTCAGGGATATGTTTATCCCTCAAGTGTATTACAAACGGCATGTAGCCATGTCTGGAAAGCAGCATCAGAAGAATACAGAGTAGGTTTCAAAAGAGAGGAACTTCAACAAGAATGCCGAATGAAGTCCTATTTTAAGCTGTACCACAGAATCTTTAATACCATTTCAATGCTGCGAGGCTCAGAGCTGTCGGGGGGAAAAAAAAAAAAAAAAGCTTTTTCCTTTTAAGTTTTATTAATTTTATCAAACTCAAAAAAAGAAGGTCTCAGCGAACCTATATTTGAGTATGGCATTCCAAACCTAAGGTTTAATTAATTCTCTTACTCTTTCTATAGCTGTATGCCTCATATAAATGCCAACAACAACCTTGAAACTAAAAATGAAATTACATACTAAGACAAATTTTGCAGAGCGGATTAGAAGTGGGGATTCATACTTGTTACTTAAAGAAAGCAAGACACTAAGCAGAGATATAAGCTGTGGTTTCTACAAAGTGTATTTAAAAAAAAACCCTTCTGGTCCACAAATCTCTATCTAAAAATTAATCCATTTTTAGTTTATGGAGATTAATCCAGATTTAGCTTATACTTCATACTTTAAAAACCCTATACACAAACATGATTTTTTTTCTTAACTCTGAGGAGTTAGACAAATATAAATAAAACTCCCACATGGAATACCCTTCATAAATCATGTCCCATGTAGAAAACAACTACTTAACAGGAGGCTAAGGACTGAAAAAGGCAAAAACAACCACTCAAAAGTGTGTGAGCAGTATTATTCTCCTTCCCTGTTATTTTTAGGTTTGCTCCCTTCATTCTTCTTAGAAATGCTTGTGCACAGGGTAAAAAATGAATCCTTAGCTTTTATATGCACAAGAAACAGTTTTGCACACTGAGTCACATCAACTGTAGCAGAGTGTCACTAAATCAGTATTGGACCTTGGGTGTGCTCCAAGATGTTCAGAGACCTCTGGGAGCATCTGATACTGTTGCTTCTACTGAATAAATGGGCATTCAGTGTTGTTATCTGATGTCTTTGCAGCCTGCATGCAGGACAGAAAGGACTTCTCCTGAAGTTGGGTTATTCTTATAACACAAGTGCAAATTCATGGAGAACAGAGGATGAGCGAATGAAAATAGGTAACACAGATGGAAAACACTACTAATCCCTACAACTTCAAAGGACAGAGGAATATGGAACACCATGCTCGAGCCAAGCTCCCATTCCCAATATGCAAAATTGCGGAATCTGAGAGGCCTGCAGAGATTTTCTTCTTCTCCTCTTTGCAACTCCAGCTGTGCCACATTTATAAGCTGTTGCAATCTCTAAGTACTATTGTAAAAGTCATTCTAAATTTTGGACTCTAAACAAATGAAAACATTACACCCATTAAGCCTCTCTTTTAAGAGTTCAGTCTTTATGTACCTACTAAAAACATATTAGAAAAGAATAAAGATGCAAATCTGCTTGATCCTCATTTGGCAGAAGTAGGACTAATAAGTTGGCACTGCAGCCTCTGTGCCCACTGCATTCCTTTGTTTCTCAAATTTCAGATACGCAAAGAATTTTGCACTGCTGTGTTACAAGAGTGAAGATACAAGGAAGATTAAGACTTTTTTTTTACATTATTATTGAACAGACATAAGACAGGTACCTGGAAAAGAAATGAAATAAATAATATAAAGAAATGCTTGCCTTCCCTCAGGAGAAAGCTGTCAAGGAGTCTCCTATTACATGAAAAGAATACTCTGCAAACTTTTATAGGAACTACATGACTTGATCCTTTCTAGACAAAACTGGTTACATTTCCTGGCCCACCAAAATAGAGCCTGGTATACATGAAGTCTTTGATTTACACACCTGGAGCTGAGAATGCTCCCTTTACAAGAAGCCTGGTTTCCCCTAGGTTGCGTGTTCTTTCTTGATGAATTGTGAAGGAATTACCTATTGCTTTGGAGAACATCTGTTATTGCTCCATCTCTCAGAATCACACACGCACCTATTTCTAGTTGCCACGTACATGAAAGGTTTTGAAACTTCTTCTCTGTTTAGAGCATATGTTCGGAAGAAAAAAGAAAAGGAAATCTTCCGAATTTTATAATCGTGCTTTGTCTTTGATATTGCTATAAGCTGTCTACAGAGAGAAAGAATAAAATTACTTCTGAAACTATCACGGGAAATAAAAATAATCCGAAAGCGATATTTACAAAAGAGAAAAAAATGCTAATTTGGGCATACAGCGATCTCATGGGGTCTTACATCACATACTAATTAATCTGAACTTGAGCACAAATTCAATTGCTGAATTATATCCTGCTGCTTCCACACCAACAGAGCAATTCTGTGTGTCAATGCTACGGTCTGAGGTCTAGCAATAATTTTTTAAAAAAAGAAAAAAATAGTGCACAAGAAGTGGACTTCATAAAGAAAAGATCTCTTAATAAAGAAATCAACTCAAGTTATTTAGTCAACGAAATTTTTTAAACATTTGACATGCTCCTTTATCACAGCCTCACTCACTAACCCCTCTCAGTGTTATTTAAAAAGTAAAGACATGAGTGAACTGTGATTTTTTTTTTTTTGCCCACAGTACACAATAGCAAATTATGTCTTTACTACCTATACAATAGTCATCCTAAAAAATCCCAAATTGTTCAAAGAAATGTATATTGTTTACAGTTAAAGGAAAAGCAATGTAGGAGTAAAAAGATACACTACACAGTTCAAGCAAGCAACAAAACCCTCCCTCCTCCTACCACCTCTGTCCCTAAAACACAGATCTTCATGTGAAATTTGACACTAGCCAGAGTCAGGGAGGCAGAAAACTTGAAGATGATTGTTCCGAGTGACAAAAAGCTGCAAGAAATGCATGATATATCACTCACTGTTAAAGACCCAAACTTCATTTAAGATCGCAATTCCAGAAGACAACATCTAACATGCTACTTATGCGACCCTTCAACTACTAGCATGCTTGGACAAAGAAAAGTACAAAAGTTGTCATGCGTAAGCATCTACCTGCCAGCTGATTTATCTACATTTGGATGACTTTCACTTGAAATTAACTAAGGCTATGTTTTCACAACATACCTCAAGGATTCAAGTGTTCAAAATCTCCTCCCTTCAAATCCTCACCACACCTTCAAAAAAAAAAAAATAATAATTCAACCCAAAATAGCACCAAGTACCGGGGTCAGGAATATTCACCTCATCCTAAACTGAATCGGATTCTTCCAATATCAATTCCAACTCTTCCACCAACAGTAATTTCAGCTCAGTGGAGTGGCTCCAGCAAAACATTACAAAACAATATAGGCTCTCAACAAGAGTAATGAATTATTATTTCTGCAGCAGTAATGTTGAAGAGTGCCTGTGAGAACTTTTAGCTCATGTGGCAGCTCCAGGATAAAACACACCCCTCCTATTCTGGGGAACTTCGCACAATAATAATCCAGTTTGGCATTTTGAGTGAACACTTTTGTTCCTTTCCTTGGAACCTGTTCAGAGGTTTCTGTTGCTTTGTCTCCTTAGGTTTTTAGTATAAGGATTTATTAATTCTCAGTAATGAATCAGTGGAATTTGGTTTTAGACACAGTATGAGAAAACAAACAGGAAACCTAGTGGGAGAAAACCTGCTGAATATGTACTTTATCTTAAAGGGAAACAGGAGAAATGATGATAGACTGTTAACCAGGAAACTGAAAGGTACCTGAATCAGCATACAAAATACAGGGATTTTTCCCTATTCTCTTTTGAAGACCAAATTTGTAGCATATTAAACTGCAAATAGATTTTACTATTTACATGCTCAATGTAAATTGGTTTTATCCATTGGTACTGCTTCATCATCACGCAAACCAGCCTAAGCCTGTTAAAACTGTAAACCTAAAATGGTCTGTCACTTCAGCTGAAGAAAGATTATAATGTTATATTCAGTAACACTTTTAAACTTGCTGGCAGAAGTTCTTGAACTGAATGATACCTGATACCTGCAGACGACAGCAGAAACACTGAGAATAGACATACGTGCCTGAGAGAGAACGTAAAGCAAGCATTTCCCTGTAACTTCACAGACCCTGCATGCCATCTGTGCTCTGTGTGTGCATGCTGTACATGTGCACGCTGTACATGTGCACACACACACACAGAGCACACTGAGAGCCTCTCCTCCCCACTCTCCCATTCAGAACAATTGCTTTTCTGATGGTAGGAACAGTTTCTTCACCAAGAGTCTCTCTGCCAGAGCAGAGCTACATCTGGCCTCGTTCTAGTCTGTCTTATACTGGGAGGACTGAGGTGTAATCTTAGGCAAACTAGAAAAAGTATATATTTAAACCAGTATGAACTGAGCTGAAGTTGGCACGAATATACTTAGCAGCACGGGGAATGTACGGACACATATGCCAGATTTCTTACTCTCACCAGGGCCCATCACTCAAGGGCCGTTTACTACTAAGCAGTCCTTCCTTATTCATCTCTACAGTCTCCAGAGGCACTCCAACATGTAGCAGAATTAAAAAGCATTTTTTCCCATTTTTATCTCTCAAGTACAGGAGTATTTCCAAACCTACTGAGACAGTTTCTTAAAGACTCCCTGCTTGAAAAAACAACATATGCACTATGCAAACTATACATGTGCCCCAGAAAATAACTGCCTACATTTATTCAATTTTATGATTAAACATTAACGTGAGCCATTTGACAATAAGTCTACTACCCAAAAAAAGCCCTCACAGTCTTACAATTTGCTCTGTGTCCAAATATCAGATTCCAGAGTGCTGTCAAGAGTTTAATTTTAAGATCTTGATTGAAATTATGTTTTCACTATAGTTTAGTACTAATCTGTTGAACAACAGTTATGAGTAGATCAAAAATTCATTTGCATAATATCAACAGAACAGTAATCTCTAAAGACTAAAGGAAATCTTTCATGGTTCCAATATTTTTTTATCAATCCTAATCTATCATGATGATTTAGGACAAAGAATATTTAGGGTATATATAGGCTTTTGAAGGAAGGTTAAATTGCATTGAATTAGAACTCCATCATGATTATAAATCCTCATGTATCTATCATGTCCCAGTCCAATAAATAATGGAAAGTGCTAAAGAAGAAGAAAAAAAAAAAAACCAAAAAAACTTCCAATATGTATGACTCCATAAGCTTCCCTAAGTTCCTTCCCTACAGCTGATCCAACATATTAATCAAAGAGATGAAACGCTGATCCAGTCTTTTCCCAATGATGTGATGCTCCTATGGCCAACATAATTTTCAAGAGCCTTGTTTTCTTTTACCAGACAATCTTTGCACTGTAACAGCTTTGTGTTATGTCCTTCATCCTTTCAGCCACATGGATCTTTGATGGAGGGTTTTCCCAGCTTCTCTGGATGACAAAGGGTTAAAAGAGGTTTTGAGAGCAGTTGGCTGATTTCATGATGTTCTCCAGCAGTTTGAACAAACAGGAAGCCCGGAAATGAGTGATAATTGTTAAATAAGAGCTCTTAAAACACCTGCTTAGCTCTAACTGCTAACTATTAAACCATTATAGCAAGTTAAAAACAAAATTCCCCAGAGAGATTTCCACCTGCTTTCCTCATCTATTCTCTTAATTTATACAATGAGACATTCAGAAACACCCAGTGGATCTGGAAGCATGACCCCCTCCAAAAGCAAGCACAACCTGCAAGGCTGGTGTGCTCCAACACCCTCCCAAAACCACACAGGCCCTCGCATCCCCTTGCTGCTCAGAAAAATGTGTATTTTTAAGTCAACTTGGTGTTTCCGAAGTTTCCACCCAAAGATTTTTCCAAACGTGACTGTCTGTACTTCTCTTCTGGGCAGAATTTGTATGGCCATTCATCCTACACAGAGAGAAAATGGTTTTGCAGGAGTAGGCCATTTTTAAGGCAATTAAGAGAAAAGGAAGGGATTTTCAGGTCCAAGCTAGAAAGGCATGGACTTTCCCTGCCGTTAACTTAGCGGAAAGGCTTTCTGTATTTTTAAGGTCAGGAATACAGACAGACTCACAATCATTCAGTTAGTTTTTTAAATGACACAATATTTAAAACAAAACAAAAAGCCTACCAAAACTCCTTGATAGAAAAAAAGCAGTCATGAATACAATATGATTTCTTCAGATAAAGGAATACGAGCACCAAGCAAAAGTCATAGCTCCTTTGACTGGTGCTGTGAGTGTTACTTCTATTCTAACTGCCCTCTTTCTAGGGTAGTGCATTTTCTGGGAGGGTTATTGATGGCCACTGATAATTGTCCTGCCTTTCATGCAAGCACTTTCTATTCCATTAACACCAGTGCACTTGAAAGAGAAGGAAAACTCTTTATGATTTACAGATCTGTAAGTGTCTTGTTTCCTTAAATATCCTTAACAAACCAGTTCTGAGGATTAAGAAGAAAATTCTCTCCCCAAATTTTCAATAAAAAAAAAAAATACAGACAACGCCAAGGGAAAAGAAGGCAATTCAGACACTTTAAAGAATATTTGTAATTTTGTTGTCAAAAATGATCTGATTTGCAATGAATAATCTCTCCATACACATAAGGTTGTTTTCTCCAAGCAAAAGTCAGATTTTTTTGCAGCTATATTTGTTTTCAATGAAAAAGAGTTAGAATTTCATTTCCTTTCTTTCCTGACAAACAAGTGAAGTTGCAGAAAGATGAAATGGCACAGAAATCAGCAGATGGTTCTAAAAAAACATAAGCAGCTCACTGGGACTTGATCACCAGTAACTTCTGCTTCTAAATCACCTTGGTAACTATGAGAGTTCAAATTGCTATCCACTGCCACTTGCTATGAAAATTAATTATTTACAACATTTCTGGTTAAGTTTATAGTTGCATGCCTGTCATTTTCTAAAAGCTTATAAACTGGTAACTTTTCAATGACTCAACGTGACTCAATATCTGTTTTAAAAGCCAGAATTTGCAGTAGATGTACATTTTGAAAAGAAATTAAAAGTAAGTTACCAGCAGCTTGGAAACAATTTGTTAAAGATCTCTACTATTAGCCTAAGCTGAACAACTCCCATCCAAAAACCTGTTGGCCCTGTCAAAGGTCAACATGAAACTAACAGGTCCAAGAAGACCTACCTTTCTCAGAAACAAAATATCCACTGAAAGCAGCCTTAGTTTTAATTTAATACACTTTATCCCAACACAAAGCAAATAGGAAAATGCCAACAAAAATTGTAGGTTTATATGAACAACTCTAATCTACAAGCACAAAATAGTATAAAATTTATAAATGGATTATTAACTGCTTAACTTCTTTAATAAAATGAGTTTTATTTTTAAATCCTTAATTTTCTTCCACGATTTTGTTTAATCCTTCTCATTACGAACATCTATAGCAGAAATCAGATTTAAGAACAAAATACACAGAATAGAAAGCTTCAAAACCACTGGTCTGAATACACGGCTACTTTCACCTGCCACTGGAAAACAAGAAACATTTCATTTTTATCCTAGCAAATTAGACCTTGCAATGCCCAGCATACCTAACTGCTGCACAGTGCTGAGGTTTTTAGCTGATGAAGGACACAAAACTTCAGACACAAAAGACACAGGAGAAGAGGTTAAAGTCATCTGCAAATGTTTTTCATCTGCATAATGTTGCCCAACAGCTTTACTTTTCACTTTCTGCCTCAGAAGAGAAAGCTCTTTGGGGGCTCACATTGTGCCTTGGGTCTGAAGGCTTTGACTTCCCAGAGCATCCGCGGGTGTTACTTTGCAATTTTGCAAGGCAAGTGCTGCTGGTAACAGCTTTTGTAGCAGCAGCACGTGGCTTTGGGTAGCAGCACTGCCTTACCACAGAAACCCAGCGCAGGCGTGGGAGCGCTGTGACATTCGGCACTTGCCATTGAGGTGTAAGCCCCATGTGGTGGGGAGGAAGCACAGGCAAATCTTTCCCACCACCACCCCATCCCTTCACCTACCAAGCAGAAGTCCTGGCAACAACTCAGCGCAACTGTGGCGGGTGCTTTGCTTGAGGTTGGAAGCCCACTGCTGTCTGGGGAACTGTGGCTACCAGGGGCAAACAGAGTTGCATGTCCTAAGACTGCTGCAAGACTAGGTCAAGGGTTACACATGATTAGTTAGATTCTTAGACTACCACGAAGGACTGAAGCGCAAAATTTCATTGACGGATCCCAGCAAGTGTACAAGAGCCCATATCAGCTCCCACAAGCATTCACTTTGGAACAGCCTGCCCTTCAGGCAGGCGAGGCAGTTGGCAGGCAGGGACCTGCACCACACAGCACTCATGAGACTCATGCACTTTTTCCTTCAAAAACCTTTCTTTGGCCAACAAAGGTCATTGCCACACTGCATAGACATAATGCTGCAAATTGGACTCTAACTACTTCAACCTACCTTGGATAACCCTCTCTGCCAATAGTCCCCACCACCAACTCCATACCAAGCCTCTGCCGGTTTATGTCCTCTGGCCACAGGGAATGAAGTGCATGTTGCCAATTAGCCTTGTTAACACCCCCCAAGAAGCTCCCCCTGCTCTATTAAACCCTATTGTTGGATTGCTGGCAACAGCTGTGGGGTGTCTGGAAGCTGGGAACAGGACTTAACTCCTTGCCTCCCCGGCACTGCATGGGGCTGACCCACGCTACCACCAGTAAGAAATGGTAATGTAGGAAACTTGAACAAAAAAGAAACAAAATTAGAATATCCACAAAAAAGCCTGGAGAATCTTCTTGAAAGCCTGAGCAGCCACACAAACAAGGCTGGAACAGATAAAGAATGCTCCCTAATTAAAACTGGCTAACGCTTCTATAATATTATCTGATGCTCTGTATTCTTTTCTGCATTCTCTCAAAATTTCATGGGGTAAATCAATCATGACAGATGCTGTATTTTCTTTTATCCCCAGCAACTGACGTATTTATATGTATTTGATGCTTTACAGCCACTGCAATATTTCTAAGTTTTCCTGTTCCAATAAAACATTCTCTGGCTTATTATGTAGCAATAACATTTTTCAAGCCGATTTTCATTTCACTAAAGATCTGCCTAGAGAAGGACAAACAGCTTTTAAAACAGCATCTTAACTCCTACAAGCCTGGCTCTTTCAAAAATGCCCACTGATTCCTACTGTGCTAAAACCGGTGTGAGGACACATAAACCCCCAAAACTGTAGCACTGAACCCAATCCAAAGTCCAAAAGAAGCGGACGTCACACCCATGTGTCTACACAGCAGTGTGTGCATCAGTGAGTTACCTCATCGTTATTCACTGCAGGGGTAATTCAGCTCAGGAATGAAGACATCCTGGGTTTTTTCAAAACATGGAACCAAGTTATTCTTCAATCCCTCCTTTACTATGAACTTTTATTTCTATATTAACAACTGACTCACTTGGGGAACTTCCCAAAGGATAAGAAAGGTGACAGGATGCTTTTGTGCTTGTGCTATCAAACTGAATTTTCAGTACTGGACTAAGACTAAATGGATAACTTTCAGATTAGTTGAATTAAATTTAATAAAAAGTACAGAAATACCAATATGAAAATATAAATAAAATCTGCTGCAGTGGGAAGTAACTGGCTCAGAATTATCATGCACTTTTCAACTGCTTTGCAATTTGTTCAGGACTTGAAATTGCAGTCATCTCATTTTTGATAAAAAATTCTTTATTGCCTTTTTTAAACTGCCACCCCCATTATGTGAGAATCAGTTAGAAGTTTCTTAAGGATTTTAAAGAACCGCAGAAGAACTGCAGAAGAACTTTAAACCTCCAAGTTTAGAAAGCTTTTCTAGTTCATGTCAATAAATACTTCTTAGAGGACGTGAAAATTACATTGTTTAATGAAATTTACAGTATTTAAAAACTGGATGGACTGCCATTGCACACAAAACTCCACAGAAGTATGTTATTCTTAGGAAAAATGTTATAAATTATGAAAGTATCCTGTAATAATAAAATCCCTGAGTATTTCCTAATTTTGTGCTGTATGCATTCCTAAATCTTTAATAGAAGATTTTTGCCACACATCTGTACAATCTGCAGAGCTCCAGCATTCCATTGTGATCCAGCCACATAACACAGGAAGGGCAAATTTTAAAAAATCCAATGTATCACCTTTCCCAAGCAATAATTGCCACTCTTAGTAATCACATAACGAGATACCATTTTTTGCAGTTCACCAAAAGGAAAATATGTCCTGGTTGGGCAGTCTCAGGGTGACAGGGCTGCTTAGTGGGATCAGAAAAGAAATCTTTCCTAATCCTATCCACCCTGTTCAAGTCCATCTTGTATCTCCATCAAATACATATGCTGTAATGATTTAATGTGCAGAAGACATTAATGGTATTTAGTTTGTAAGGTTAAATTTTGACCTAACTTTAACTCCACAAAATGTCAGTGATATTCATGTGATTTCAGCTGCCGCTGAATATAAACAAAGGCTCATGAGAATTTTTGCAGCAGCACCTACCCCAACACGGTTCACAGGCCGTTCTCCAGGTCTATCAGAAACAGAGCATGAATTTCACAAACCACCTGGCAGGCTATCAGGCAGAGTTAGCCCCACCTTGATAACCAGCTTTCATGAGGTTCTTATCTCTGCTTTTAGCACTAGCATAGAGATTCCTTCTCTATCCTCCACCCACAGCACCATCCCTCTAATTGCCAGTGCTGTACTCTTATGTAGCTGGACGGGAAAAACTATTCAGACTTGTACTTTTATACAGAGGAGTGGCATCTTATATTAAATTCCTTACTTTCTAGGTTTCTTTGACAGTATGTCCAGCTCAAGTTTACAGCTGACAGATGTTTGGCAGGGGGACAGAATTTCACTCAAAACCATCAAACATACCCACTGCTAAGAAAACGTGGCTCTCCCTACCCAGGTGGTGGGTACCCATGGGGAATACTGACAGTCCTAGTTCAGATCCTACTAAGCAAATGCCTTTATCACATAAGTCATCCTTACGTCAGACTACCTGTCACCCCTACTGGAAATATCACAGGAAAGAAAAGATACTACAGTTTGTGAAGATAAAGCTTAAGGTTATTTAAGTCCATACAGTGTAGCTCCACTACACCTAACAGCACTAGTATAAACAATAGCAGTGAAAGGCAGACTACTGGGAATACGAAGAGAGTAGAAGGTCTTCGGGTCAGAAGGTTGTTTTGTGATAGAAAAGTTCAAAGGCATTTGGTCTACAATCAGTTGAGGAAGGATACAAATTAGGGCTGGTAAGATGAGGAATAATGCTGCTTGCTTGTGGGCAGGGAGAAGTTTGTCTAGTTAGGGCAAAGTATTTAAGTTAGTTGTCAGTGAGAAGGGACCATATACCTGAAAGTACAGAGCTTCTGGGCTCATGCTCAGAGCTTCTGGCCACAAGAACTTATGGGGCCAGCAGCAGAAACACCTGTCCCACAGTAGTTCTGGGAGGTGTTGGAAAGCCATGAAAAGGCAAGCAGATGTATGTAAGTTTTTTTTCTGCTTGTTAATTCCTGCAAATTGAAGCAGCGCTTAATTTACAATCCCTACACTTTTTTCCAATGGGTACTCAAAAATCTGCCTTCAAAATCTGTTTCTTTGTTAGAATTAAGAAGGTTTATGGCTTATGTAGAGATACAAGTGTTTAATGCCTTCCTGTCCTTCCCATCAATACATTTACTGATTTTAAAGACCAAATCCTTCCCTTGCTGCTTCATTATTCATAGAAGAGACAGAGGAAGCTGCTTGCCATTTATTTCTGCTGAACTACAAATATTGTGCTGGTTTTGAAATAGGTCCATGGGAGTAATAATAAGAAAAAGCCAATCGCTGAAAGCTGAAAAATAAGTGGAAGATAAAAGGGCCATTATTCCGAAATCAATAACACTGCTCCCTGAAAGGCGTTCTACACTGAGGTAATCACATTTGCCGCAGTGGAGCCGCAGGAGCTGCACCATCCAGGCAGGTTTGCAGACGGGTGCTGGAGCAGGTTGGCACCATGCGCGGAGAGCAGCAGTGGGGCATGGGGGGTGGCGAGTGGGGTGGGCAGCAGCAGAGAAGACAGTACACAGCCAAGAGTTCAATTCTGTTTGCTCAGTGGCCAAAGTCTACTTGTACTGAGCAGCTGAAATTTCCTGGCAAAAAACTTTTGAAAAGGTAGTTTGCAAGCTTGTAACCTACAGGATCCTAGCACTTATCTATATATATATACAAGCTACATTATGCTCCCTGTAACCAAAAATATTATAAACGTTTTCTGTAAATAAGACTCTGCGGATATGCTATATTCATGACTCCATGATAAACATGGCAATAATCCCAAGGAAAATTACATTTTGAAATTCTGCAGAATCAGACTTTTTGATAATGTAACTATTTCCCAGAATCATCTGAGATGGTAAAAGGATTTAGCCATTGCTATAGGAATTATTGATCCCATCTAATAGAAAGCCATATGTACAAAACCCCTGAAATGCTTCCAGAAACAACCTTCACAATGTGTCAAGTGTGGGTGGAAGAGGAAAACAGCTGGCAGGCATTTTCAGCTTTTTCAATGAGGAACAGAAGTACCAAGTCAGACAGGGAGCATTTGGAGGATTTTGTCCAAAACAACTATAGGCAGCACTATACAAACCCTGGTGAGTATCTGTGGGGATTCTGTGGCTCTGATTCTGAACTGCATCCCATCTGAGATGAAATGCCACAGTAGGCAGCATTCTATCAGCCAGCACTTTCAGCACAAGAATAAGAAAAGGCTTCATTAAAACCTGCACATAATTAATGATGCAGAATTATTGTATGCACTCAAAAGTAACCCTGAAAGTACTTGAAAAATATTTTTTTTTGTAAATAAAGGTTTACTAGTGTACATTTTTTAGCTTTATATGGATGGCAATTCCACACAGTGAGAAATACCAACCAAACACATTTCAGAAATTTCACTTTTTTCACTAAACATTCATAAGTTAAGGCTTAAACTCCTCTTCCAAAGAACAAAACCTGCAAATTTTAGAAAACCCATTTTATCACTAGCATTGTAGTTCAAGTATCTTAATTCAACTGCAAAGAACAGAAGATACCATGATGAAAAGGACAGCCTGTTGACTCACCTAGTATGAAACCCTGAAAAAGGATAAACTTAGTGCCTTTGATAACATTGTTATAATTCAGAACCACCTCTAAAGCTCTAGAACAACTTTGTAACTTTCAAAACACAAAACTCTTAACAAGGGAGAAAAGAAGACCACTCTCCTTATTTTGCAGTTGAATTAAAATTAATTCAATTTAACTACATAAAGGCAGATTGTTTCAGAATACTTACTGACAGATGTTGCAATATAACAAGCTTCAGACGCCTGGTCCAAAATAACAAGAAAACCAATGAAGGCACACACACACAAACAATATTAAGATAGTCCTGGCTCGCAAACAACACTTCAAAGCGCCTATGAAAATGAATGCCATTCACAATACTACATACTGGGAACAATATATACTCCTTAAGATCCTGCGATCGGTAGAGATTTTAGACTTAACAGAAGTGAGAAAAGTTTCAGGCGGATTCTCCACAAACTTCCCTGATCCCAGCACTTTGGTCTTGAGGTTCCTGTTTCCTTGTGAAATTCCTCTCCTCTGATGGACTCGCACCCAGTCTTCAATTGCGTATCTCAGCAATTGTTATTCTCATATTTTGGAAAGTACGTTCCCTGATTTCCCACTGAAGGAAGCTGCTGAGACTCAGAGTGAATTAAATTTAAGCAACAAGACAAAGACCGAAAGTTTCTGGAAATCACAAAGTAAAAGCGAATAGTCCTTAACAGAGAAAATGGGATGGGAGGGAAGGGAGGAAGCAAAGAGGCTCTCTTGCCTCACTATGGCTCACAAGTGTAAAAGGAGTGAGAACTTGTGAATTCTCACAAAAAGGAAATGGAAGAGGAAAGGGATTGCCATTATTATTTCAGAAGACAATGACACACAAAAGATACATAAATATATCCTGTCTGAAATTAATTCTTAATAGTGTATTTATATATAGTATGCTTAGCTATAATATACAGATCTTTGTATTTCCAGAATTTAATGTCATAGCAGAATCTACTCAAAGTGAAGCTTAATATACTGAATGTTTCCTGTTATCCAATTTCCTTTCACTGTATTTCAGTGGAACAAAAATTTTGCAGACAGTGGGCTAACTTGGCAATGCACATTTGAAGAAATACAGATGAAGCGTCAAATACATCATATTCTATTAAACAGCACAAAAACTGAAATACACAAATGCACAGTAAATAAGGTAACAGATTTAAAGACACTTAACATATTTCCTGTTTTTTTTCAAATCAATTCAGCATTGACCTGAGATGATTTGTCATTCTGTTCTCCCAGTTTCAAAACCAAACCTCCAGGCTACAAAATTAGCTGGATCAAAAGCCAATATTGCAGGTTTTCCTTGTAGTTGTATTATAATTCCATCACCAGGTAGGAATCTAAGAACAGCCTCCTCTGTGGTTTTCAAATTATCTCCAAGGCATAAAATTCATCCCTGCTTAAAAGTTCCTCTCCCGTAATCAAAGAGAAATGTTCTCTGTTGTAGCTCTCACTAGCTCCTTTACAGAGATGATCACAACAGACCAGGACATGTTTTAATTTAGATTTTTATCTCTCCCTTTCAGGTCTATTAGTGAAAATCCACTTAAATGACAAGTAGAAGGTAGCCCCAGTGATAGCTTTAAGCATTCAACTGATGGATCCTGTCAAAAGAAAATATACGGGCAATGTAACACATACAGAAACAGGAGTACCAATTTCTTATTGAACTTGTATAAATACTACAGTGAAAGCCAGAGGAGTTCAGTGAAAATTCATTTAGGGCTTTCCATATTTCCTTCTAAAATCAAACATACCAGTGTTAGTACACAAAACCAAGAAAGGTGACAGATTTTTTTAAAGGCTGTGCATATAATCAAGGCCAAATTCTCTAATATCTAACACACTTGATAATTTCCAACACAACTGATTAGTGCTGCCTTTTACACCAGACAATAGCGGACAGGTACAATTTAAAGGAACTGCTCAGTGAGAGTACAGGTGACAGAATAAGGTCTTGAGAAATCAAAAAGATTGCACAGGTAATGTACTTATAATTAGATATCAAATAGGATGTATGATAAAATACATGAAGTGCAATATAATTAGCCATTCCAAAGCTCCAGTAATTTTTCTGGTTTATATGGTTTATTTCTAGATCTTGTATTACACATTATTATTCAGATCATTCAGTTGCTGTCTTAACTATCTAATATGTGTCCTTGCAGACATACAACAAGCAGGAAGAGAATAACTCTATATGAATTGTAATGAGCTATGGAGCAATCATCAGGGAAGGCAAATTTCAAAAAGAAAGGAGGAGGGAGGGAAAGAGGGAGGGTCTTTGAATAGCTAGTATACCTGGAAAATACATGTTCAAGAAATCAAGGTCTTGGCTTCTCAGGCCATAAAATAAGGTAATTAAAATGACATAGGCAATCATATTTCCCCCCAGAATCAAAGAACGGTATTTTGGGGTACAATTAACAAACAGAAAACATGTACCTCATTGCAATTTTTAGTTGCAGATAAGAGGAAATGAGGTTTTTGAGTTGCAGACATTACCACATTCTTGATTACACAACATTCACCCTAGGAAGGAGGTTATGAATAGGAAAAATACCCTACTGAACTGCTATTCTCAGGCCTATTAAGAATAGCAATAATAAGAAATACTATATATGCCTTATAATAACCTCAACCATATTTATTTGCATATGCAAACTCTCTCTAAAAAAATCAAGCTCAAGTAAGGTTGGCAATGTAGCTCTAAAAGCACAGGGTGTAGGATGGATTGGAAAAATTGCAGGAAAATTAGAAGGAAAAGCTGGGCAGCTGGCCTGAGCTAAATTTTGTTCTCTCTAAATAATGCTTTTTCCAGGCTACAGCATAAGCAGGGCAGTAACTTCAGGATACCCATGTCCTCTTTGAAAAGAAGTGCAAAGAAGGCAGATAGAAATTGTTCTTGCTGCAACATACCCATAAATGTTTGCCACGTTTTTGAGGAATAACTCCTTAGAAACCCAGAGTGATTTGAAATAGCTACTGAAGAACCACTCCTCCTTTTATCAAGCCAGTTCTTCTCTTTCATTCAAGTTCTAATATTAAAAAAAAAGGTATTTTTAAAAGATGTTAACAAAGAAAAATATTGCAAAGCAAAAAAACTTAGGGACATGCAATCATATGCTATTCTTCACACAATGTATCTTTCACATATAGTAGCAGAGGCAAATCAGATAATATCAAGAAACAAAACTTTGAAAAATTCAAACCACTTTAATTCTTTTTTTCCAAATTATGTAAAATCTGAAAATTGCAAGTATTTCTGTCAGTTCTCTTCTCCAACATAATAATGTAACAGCACTTGCTGATTAGTTCTAATTACCTTTTATCTCCTTAAAAAATTATTTACTTTAACAAAGACCATTGGCTGCTAGCTAATTTATTTTCACACTCATTATCAGCTTTGTCCTGTTTCTCTTTGTTGCATATACTGTCAGAAAATTACTATTAAATACAGTATTTTAGCATGCAAAAAAACTGTACAAGGAGAGACACAGAAAGATGAAGAGAAGATGGTTTAGAGTCCATGGCAATATTTCAGAAACATTGTTCTGAGAACAAAAATCCATTTTCACAAATCTTGTCTAGAGAGGGAATTTAAATGTCAATTTTTGCTTAGAAAACTCCTTTTCACATCTGAATGACTAATACCTGAAGACCCACAAAAAGCAACAGATCAAATAGAGATCAAATGCATAAACAGATTTTCTAACTTGACAAACAGCACAAACTCTAGTGATTCAGTAGAGTTTTGATCAATCACATTTACAGGTGTATATTATTATCTTTTTTCAAACGGTACTGGGCCACAGGTGGGCTATAGGTTCCTCTCAAAAATGAAAATACTCCTTGGTGATTGAAACTCAAAAGGGTAATGATAAATACCATTGAGAAGTACTGAACGTACTGTATAATCATCTTCAAAAATCCTGATTAAAACAGGAGCAGTGCTATTACTTCTGAAATACAAACCACTGTGATCACCCAAACTAGAGCACATCCTCATCAATCAAGCCTGGACGACAACTGACAGTAAACAAGACACAGCTTTCACACAGAAGTTACAGCTTGCAGTAAATAAAATGACAAGAATCACTGGAAATTTACCTAAAGAAATAATATGAAGGTACAAGGGTTATTATGAAAAGGGACACAGCCTATGAGAAGGCTTGAGGTTAGAGCTTTACTAGAGATTTTGAAGGTGCAAGAGTGACTTTATCTGGAGTAGGGGAGACCTTGGATGAACCAGGAGTTTCATTCTCATCTGGAGGACAGCAAATTTAAATTTTGATTCTGCGGGTCTAGAAAAACAAATGGAAAATGGCAGACATCTGAACCCTGAATGCCACCTGAACAGATTAAGCTGAAAGGTGATAAATACATAACTAGTCTTCACCAATATCCAATATGGATGCAGGCATTTACACCATCTGTATGCTTCAGGACTTTTATGTCAGCCTTTCCCTCTTTTGCAGCTATTATGGATACCCGATCCTAGTCCAAATTTTCCTCTTTATCTTTTCCTTGCTACAACTAAAACGTGAGCAGTACTATCACTATAACAAAGATAGAACTCTAATAAATATCTTCTGATTGCTTTGAAGTCCTGTTCCAAATAAAGGAAGCAAACATCATGCAGTGCTTCTCATGCGGACGTCAGATCCCAAATATTCATCCCAACCCAACTCAGTACTTTGATCTTAAAAACTTTCTCTAGCCACAACCTTGACCTTCCCAAAGTATGCCATACGTACCTCACCCAAATACAAACAGTAAGACAAGGCAGCAGCAGTGATGCAGCAATGAGTGCAAAAAAGTCCCTCAGCAGCACCAATTACAATTGATAAAAAACAGATAAACATCCTCAAGCAAAGAAAGATGACCGAGTCAACAGAGTATTGAATATGATGAAAAGACATATATTTTTCTCTTTTATGGATTATATAGGTTTTCAGAAAGACAGGTAGCAATTTGCTTGCCAAGAGATATGTAAAACACTCTAGATTGAATTCAGTCCCTTGCTGGAGGATTGGGTAAAAAAAGGAAAGAGAAGGAAGAGCGATAATAGTGACACTGTCAAAAATATCACTCTGCTGTTATTCTGTGCTTTAAAAGCAGGATGAGCTAGAGCCTGCGTTAGTGATGTCTCTTTTAGCACTTTGATTCAAAACCACAATGACTGGGCATGAGAATTAACTAGAACCATTACTAATGTATTTAGAAGTAATGCTTAGGTTCTTAGGACCTTGCATTGCTAAGCTGCAGGCTGATGACTGAAGCGGGGAGATTAATTAAATGCTATGATTAAATCCAAGAAAAAAATTGCTACTGAGCCGATTCTAGCCAGCTGCACTTTCAGAAGTAAAAAGTGTTCAAGGCAACAAAAGTTGAATAAAGTGTTACAAGGCAACAAAAAAATGAATTTAATCAGATGTCATCCTGTCTCCCTTTCTATGAACCCCCAGTGGACCCTGATTTGAAACAAAAAGGGGAAAAAACATGAGGAAAAATGTTCTGGAAATCACTTTATCCCAAACCTTCAGTCAAATCCTGCCTCCTGCTCTGTTTCATTAAACATTTTCAATATATTTTTGCACATATACCCTAGAACAATTTCAATATATTTTTTCACAAAGGCTTGAAAAGATGTATTTTTCTAATATTCTTTACAAGTGTTGGAAAATTAGCATTAAACCTTTTCAAATTCACCTGCATGTTGCAGAGGCACTGACACAGTAACATTCCCCAAACAGACCGTAGCAGAGAAACACTATCCTGTCCTTTAACGGTGTATTTCAGAAAGCAGCTTGTAAAGAGCCACACTTGGCTTTCTACACCTGCAGTATATTTCTGGTTATCCAGCAATGCCTGCAAGAATAACTTTCAGCAATAAAATGATGAGATTTTCCCCATAGTTTTGGAAAGAGAAGGACTGCTGTACATTCAATAGAAACATATGTTAGACTCCAAGAGAACAGCAAGATAACAATAATCTAGAGGGAGGAGCATGACAGGTCAAAATCTTCACTCCCACTAGATGGCAATATTGGTTTTTTTGCAAGTGCAGAATATGCTGTCATAGAATGGAAACTGCAGTATTTTTCATGTTTGCCAAAAGTTGCATTTTCCCTTTAAAAAAAAATAAATCCAAAGTAGGCTTTATTGATCACAGGATTTGGGGGAAAAAGAGTTTATAATACATATAAGTTAGCCAACACAGGCATTAAACCGTAAATAGAGACTACAATACCTCAAAAATACACCAAATGAGTAATAAATGCACTATACGCTTTTAAGGCTGCGAGGCTTATAATTAGGCCCGCATCAAATTAGATCTTCAGTTTAATCCTTTACCACTGTATCAGCAGGATGTGGCAATGGAAACAGCACATTTAAATCCTGCGGGAGAGAGCGTCTCAATTTACTCTCAAACAACCTCCTGTGACATTAAGCAGGGGCTTAGAGCAGTATTAAAGAAACTCCAAATTAAAGAGGGTTCCAATTCTACGTCTCATGGTCAGAGGAAGGGTCACTATGACAGTAGGCCTAGAAAGAGCATCCTGATTACTTAAAAAAAAAGAAAGAAAATTTTAAAAAGTAAATCCTTCCATTTTTGAAAGAGAACAAATGTCTGTATGAATATATATGTGACAATATGCATTAACACATGTTTTTAAATTCTTCAAATAATTCTACAAACGTTTTAAGAAGTTTTTATGATAGCCTTAAAAATATTCAAGTAAGAATAGAGGTAACGTAGAAACCCATAGAAATCACCACTCAAAAAAAAACCCCTCCAAGTTCTTTCAAAAAATCCTACAGCTTAAAAAAGAAAATTAATTTTCCATTTTAAACAGTTAAAAATAAATAGCCAGATGACAGTCATCATATTGATTCCTGTGTTTAACTTTGTCCTCTAAAATTCACTGAACGATCAGGGTACTGACATGCCCAGAGCAAGACAGAAATGTGTAAAGGATAACAGAAAGGCTCAGTGATCCAGACACACATAGCACACCGGATGAAGGATAACATTCAAGGATTACAAACTCAGGACTTGGAAGAATCAAGTTCAAGGTTACATTGGCTTGAATTCCTATGCTAATCAATGGCCCGCCCTTACAAACTTCCCAAGGAAGAATGGGAACTAAGCTTGGAAGATAAATGCTCTGTGAGGTGATCAGACACTACAACAGGGGACATACCATAATCCCAGTTATACAGCATTTTCGTCAAGAGACCCATTTCTGGTATGCTCTGATGCTGACACATTATACAGTTTAATCAACCGCAGAAAGCTTACACTCTTGTTGCAAATAAAAACACTAGCTTGCAATCTCAGACCAGTCCTGACTCCTGAACTCAAGCTATTTTAGAACATGAAACAGAGTCTTTTAAATTGTGTTTACAATTTATTATTCTGCTTTGCCAGTAATCTCATTAAACAACTTTGACACAATTGAATGAAGCACAACACAAAAGCATTCCTCCAATATCAAATATTATACATGTGCATCCCAGCTACTTCCCAGTATTTCCAGTCTTGAACAAGGCCTTGAAAAAAGTGTAAACCTCACGGATCCTTTAAACAATGCTGGAAAACAATGTGAAATGTTTAGGAATGGTTAACTGGTCCAATCTCATAACTGCTTACTTAAAGGTTTTGGAAGGCATTTTGCATATTGTCAAAATATCTTCGAGTTAGAGCTTAACATATGTTGTGGTGGTGGTAAGCAGGCTTCCAGAAAAAGCAATCTATCATAAAAATCTTGTTTAATAAATGGACTTCTCCCCTTGTCTTCCCGTCCTTTTTCCCCTCCTCTTCTCTCCTCTGGTTTATATTTGCTTAGCATATGAGATACACAGAAAAAATGTTCTCCTCTAGGAGCCAGTAATACTGTCACATTACTTCCAAACAGCCATCTAGACAGGGAGCAGAAATTACATGCAGGGTAACTGAAACTCTCCCTTTGGGCAATCTGCCTCCAATCCCATGTCTGTCCATACAAACTTAGATTCACATACACACGTATTTTACTGTGTTAAAAACAGAATTTAAGAATATTATACATCTATCAGCATATTCCCAAGTATTCTTAGAAAGTATGACAATTTTCCTGAAACTAGGCTTTAAGTAAATGAAAAGTGTTCATACCTTAGGAAGCTTTCATTTAGTGCTCCCTCCCAAATTCCCCATTGTCCTCAAAAGACACTCAAATCCTACAACCTTGGCTTCACAGTTTTTAAATACTAATGCCAAAGACATTTCATGAATCCATAACTGACAGCACCAGTCAGCTCCCTAACAGTGTCAGTGTCATATAGATCTGTCCCAGTTTTGGGATCTCCTTCAAAATAGAAACAGCAGCCCTTTTATTAGGACATGTAGTATTCTGCAACAGACATAACTTAAATACCATATTATATGCAACAACAATAGGAAAATGGCCTTGTCTCCAGCCCCCTATTTTCCATCAGCTGGTAGTGCTGATGGAAGATCATGCTCCAGCGCAGCACAGAAGCAATGACATACTTTATGAAGCCATGCTTTGTTAATGCTCATGAAAATGAGAGTCATCGTCAATACCACTGAGCCACAATACATAGTCTGAAGCGTGAATGTCATTCTGGACTGCAGTCAGACAAGGGGTGAGGTACTGGGAAATGAATGAAGGTGACTTGAATGTATCCATGCAGATAAAAAAAGCTCAAATGCCCTCCTATGTAATACTGACTTTCCTCATTTCCCAAGGAGAGGATTCTGCTGGAGCTGTCAGCACTCTGCACAGTGAAGTCGTAAGTGATACTGCTTATGCTGCTGTCACACAGCATTGTCTATCAGACGCTGTGCTATGCAGGTATTTATAACTAGTGGGTCTCCAATTAACCAATCGATACTCTTCTGCTGCTTTTCAATGCATAAATCTGTTCTCTTCTTCCTTGAGATTCAATGGTAACAACAGACCAAGATATCCTTGAATATTCTAGATGATATCAAACATCAGACATAGCCAGACACTTGCAAAATTTTTAGGTTTTCAAACCAACTCATTGTTCTGGCATGCTTGATCCAAACACATTACTCAGACCACTCCATTTTGGGCATATTAATTGTTGCATAGTGCCCTAGCTTTGCAACCTGTCCTCTTTCCTACCGTGTGGCAGCCATGTAGAACACCCACCCTCGGCTCGCACAGTCATAGCTACCGTGTCTTCATAATATGTTAATAATATATTGCTCTCTTCGTTTGGTGATTAAGGCTTAGAGTCAAAACCCAGGCGCTTGATAGTTGTGCCAAATATGTGATAATTTTGTTTTAAAGGCTAAGAACACCCACTGTGAATTGACTGAATTTGCCAAAATTAATATTTTATTCTCACAATAGCCATATGCTATTCATTTGTACCTTAGCCTGGAAACAGCCATTATAAATATCAAAATCTCAGTAAAAACATTTTGCAGCAAATTAAAACAATTTATTGCACCAACAAGGAGGGGCAGGGCAGAACCTGTGAAGTCAAAGACAGTCAGTAAACTTGACTTCAGAGAATTCATCAGAAAAAAAATTATCAAAAGTATTTTGGGCTCAAAACAAGAAAAGAGCTTCCAAGCACATCAGAAGGAATGTAGGTGAGTAAGTCACTTGGATCAACTGGGTTGCAAAGAAAACAATCTTATCATACAGAGCTAAGACAGATTGGTCAGTGCTGGGACGAAATGCTCAACATGAGGGTCAAGTTTAAAACACCTCTGTGCTGGGCTTTATTGTATTGATACAGAAAAGTAAATGCAAATATTGTCCAGACCCTTAGAAGATCAGGCAAATCCAAACAGTCTTCCTTCCTTCCTTCAGCAAAAGTAAACATTTAAGGCAGAACTTGCTTCAGCTAATAGCCAGCAATCTTTCCTCCCAGGTTTTCCTTCCTTGCTCTCTACAGAGAATCCCAGAGACAGAGAGACAGAGTGTACGGGAGGAAGAGTTCAGGCAGCAGAAGGGAGGGAAGTAAGTTTATTCTCTACAGACAGCCCAGCTCCAAGAATCCTTCCATGCAGTGACTTCTTCAGCTGAAAGAAGACCTGTCTGCATGTCTGCACCTCACCACACTTCAAGAGTGGAAAAGTGGACAGAAGGTTAGAAGCAAGAACTCCAGTGTTAGTGCTGCTGGACTCAGTGGGAAAATGCTCATTAATTTCAGCAAGGCCAGGATTTTATGCCAGATTCACAAACAAGTCATTTGTAAAATTCCAGAACAGGTCCCCAAACTATCTGTCAAAGAAAAGCAAGAATCCAATGTGATATTTTCCCCCAAGTCTGCTCTTTCTGTAAGAAGGTTTTATTTTATTTGGCTCTAGCTGTAACGTATTGCTAAATGTCATTGTAAAACTTAAAACAATATTCATTCATAAATATTCAGTAACATACTGAACTTACAATGAACTACACTGGCTGTAGCAACAAATTTAACTCACAACACTCAGAATCCTAGAAGCCAGGCAATTAGATCTAATTTATTTAGCTGCTGCTAATAAAAAAGTTGCACAATATTAAAGCAGATCCTTGCTTTTTGAACTGCATAGCACATACTCTAACAACTGACCAGCTGTAAAACTCCAAGGAAGGTATTCCGTTAGCCTTCAGGACCTGAAATTGTCACCACAGACAGTATTTGCTCTTTTACAGATGTGTCTTTCCAACAGATTCCCACACTACCTTCAGAGTCCCTTGCTTTGCTTCTGCTCCCCATCATATAAAAAAAAATACAGGCTCTTTATAAGGCAGGGGGTCTTGTAAAGGCAAACAGCACCCTTATAAGGATGGAGTGATGTTCATTCTGTAGGCAATTGCAAATGTTACCTACCCACACATGGCACGTTCTCTGTTGCAGTCCTTTGACTGCAGGGCTTTACACACAGAGGAATCAGTTCAACTGCTGTAGAAAAACAGACTTTGGGCGTGAAACTTCAGCTGCCTAAGAACACAGAACTAAGGTTTGAAGCAGGAAGTGAATCACATCAGATACAACTGAAATGAAAAGTTTGTTACTCGGTGACAGACTTCCTTCTTAGGCATGGCTATCCTTCTAGTTCAAAGTTATGGACTGCCTAGATGTTTGCAGGAAAAAAGAGATGCGCCATCTCAAACTGGGGAGATTCATACTCTGAAAACAACATATAATTTATGTTTCTGTCATGTAAAACAAGGCCGGGATGCCATGACTATAAAAAAGACATAGGTGTCACTGTTATAACCAAAGTTCTTCCCATTTATGTTCCAATCACAAGAGAGTTCTTCCAACTACCACCCCTCCTAAGCCATTGCTGAAAAACTGGCACTTGAAGTAACACAGGGAAGTGCTGCCCACAGGAATACTAACATCTATTTCAGTAACAGGAAAGTTTAGGTTTGCAGCCTATCAATTTGAGATAGCTGCTCTAGCAGATTCTAAAGCAGTTATAGCAAGGTTTCAGGGATACCACTTTACCAAAAAACTACTGAATAAGGTATTTTTGTTGGTGGCTTTATTTTAATACTCTTGAAAGTATTCAACTTTTTCCAGCTGATAAAGAAAACTGAAGTTAGTGATAACAATGATTCAGTGATAACAATGATCCATTAACTTACTGCAAAACAAAAGGAAGACCATCATTGCTTCTTAGGTAAGGATTTTTCAGCTCCACATTTCTGTTGCATCAGTAATAGTTTGGAAAGAAGAGATTCACACCAGGTATAAATCAGTGCAACTCTAGCGAATTCCAATGGAATTGCACCAAACTCTACATACCGTAAGCCATTCTGTGCAGTGGCCAAAAGAGAGAGAGGAACTGGGCTACAGAATGGTTTGGCTCACGCTGTCCTCATGGGGAAGAAAACGTCCATGTACCCTCTTCTTCAAACCCAGGCTAAAAAGGCAGGACAGAGAATGTTTAAAGGGCTGATACCAGTTTATTCAGCAGTGTTTATTAAGGAGTTTCTGAACTTGTGAAAAGGAAAGACATTTGATTTATAAATGTGAATGTTAGAAGTGGAAATATTTCTCTACTATTAACAGAATCTACCTGAAAGTAAATTTAAAGCACAGTAAAATAGCAGCAGGAATCTTGATAAAGTCACTAATGGAAGCAGGGAAGTGCTTCCTTTTCAGCCTTTACCATTCAAATGCAGAACACCTTTAGCAGCAATTTTTCCTCAAACAATTTTTCAGCTGTTTTACCCTACTTCACACATAGCCAAATCCCAGCCCCTAGTGAGAGTGCAGATGGCAAAGCTGGGGACTTTGGAAGGCAAAGAAGAATGGCAGAGAAAGACATTTTTGAGACATAGCCCAAATTTTACACAAGAGGCTTTCAATTCCCTTGTTTTCCTGGTTCAGAAGAATAGCTGGTTGTCCATCCTCAATCATTTTATATACTTTACTTTTATTTTCAAAGGTAGGTAAATAGAGAAGAGAGATTTTTACAAGATGAAAACTAAAATTCTCCTTCGTACATGCAGACTCTGGAGATTGGGTGTAAGGCTGAGGTTGCTGGCAGAGGGGCAGAGGGAGGAAGTGAGCAACCACAAACTTAGCAAGGCTGAAAGAGTGTTTGCTGTATGCAGCAGTGGTAGAAAAAATTAGAAAGAAGAGGAGACTTCTGCTTTTGTCAGTACAGAGGTTCAGTTTATTGCAAGAATATGAATGACAAAAATGTTTCTCCCAGCCTCATTTGGGCAGCACCTCTGCTTTTAAAAGGACTACTCTTGGGTGTGTTGTCTCCCCAAATCAGGCAAGTGAGGGTTAGCATAGAATTGATCCAGCCACAAAATCTTTATCAAATGTTCCATTTGAAACTCCATATCTTCGATCCTCCTCCAGACTAGCAATGCTGTAAGATATACTGCCCAGCTGCAGAAGATGAACACCTGGAAAGATATCTACAGAGAGGAGAACCTGTCACTGAAGGCAGAGTAGCTGTCAGACCACATCAACTTCCACCCCATCCCTTGCAGTGCGCTCAGAGAGTCAGCAGGCAGGCCTGCTCTGAAGGCTGCAAGATCATCACCAGGAGCAGCTTAACAGACTTAAAGGAGCCTCTTTACCAAAGAAAGTAAAGGCAAGTATGCCTTTATACTGAAACTTCATCTTCTTTTATGGGCTCTGCTAATTGCAGGTAGTCACATTTTATGTAGAGGGCTATTTGTTACTTATTTTTCAATATGCACTGCCTTTCAATCTAGCTGGCTATCTCCAATGTCAGGAGTATAAATATTTCTATATTCTAAGTAACTAATTTAAGACTCCTCTACATAAATGATCATACTCACTGACAATAATGTCCATGGCTTTTACCTTTGTGGTCAGAGTTGACCTCCACTTCTGCAACACAGGCAAAGAATTCAAACAAATCTTCAGGGACAGAAATGCTGCAACACTTGAACCACTATGAAACTTCACTACAGAAATTCCTACTTGCATCTTTCGGCCAATTGCCAAATAATGATGCAACATCGCCTTTTGCCCTGTAAGTACTTATCCTGTGATTTGATAGCCTTTTGTGAGGAACTGTTAAAAAAAAAAAAAGTCTAAACTGTATCATCCTGCTCACTCACTATTTTAGGGGCATATCCAAAGAATTCCATTGAATTGGAAAGTTCAGTTTTCCTCTGCATGAAACATTGTGATTTGGCTTACAGTTATGTCTGCTTAGGCATTACAGAAAAATATTCAGATGACTCCATCAAGACTGACTTAGTATTGTAATTAATTCAGCATCTGAGTGCAGGCATTGGGACTTACCATTAGGAACTCCAGATACACAGTATGTCTTCTGCAAGATACCCTTCCTAAAGAAACAAGCAGCTGGAGGCAATGCTTTGAAGGGGCTATGGGCACAAAAACACTTTTTCACTTAGTTGGCTCCATCTGTTTGACAAGTTATGAACAGATGCTCCATATCTTTCCAAATACATTTTGCCAGTGACCAGAAAAGTCAATTTTTCAGCAGACAAAACATCAGCATCTAGAAGCGGAGACCAACCACTTTCAGAACTGTTCCCCTTTGAACTGGAACAGCGTGTACAAAACCAGATGTAACGTTCACAGACAGAAATATGGATCATTAAAATAAATGGAGGCTATTTTTCTTTAATCTGGAGGAGTTAGAAAGGAAAGGACACTGAAGTGAGAAAGAAACAGGAAAAAAATCAGAAAGCACCTTTAGGGGAAAAGGGGCCAAGGCATTTGCTGTTCAGTTGTGGAGTAAAATGGGGCTGTGTCTATCAGCTATCCTCTGCTTGCTGTTTGTCTCATTGCAGAATGAAGTCCCTGTAATCCAAAGGGAGGTGATGAGGGACCTGCTCCAACACCTAGATACAAACAAGTCTATAGGACCAGATGATATCCACCTGAGGCTACTGAAAGAGCTGGCGGAAGTGCTTGCTGAGCCACTCTCCATCATTTACCAGCAGTCCTGGCAAACTGGGGAGGTCCCAGCTGACTGGCGTC
>JAOXNO010000024.1:29264515-29319864 GCA_028565335.1 Limnodromus scolopaceus | reverse complement strand
TCAGAGTTAGGTTGATGGTTGGACAAGATGATCTTGAAGGTCCCTTCCAATCTAGAAGATTCTATGATTCTATGATTCTATGATTTTGGGTCTATGTGAAATAGTCCCCATTGGGTCACTGCTTCTCTACTCCCACAAAGAAGGAAAGGAGAAAAACTGTCGATTTAATAATGAATAAATTCAGAGTGCGTGTCTCTGCCAACACCTCCATCTTGCATGCCTCTTCTTAAAGCAAAAATGAGCCCTTGCTTCTGCTGCTCCCCCTCCACAGCCAAGCAATCTCTTCTCCCATCCAAGTGTTCACCCAAAGGAAAAAAAAACAAAAAACAATCCTTCCAATTCCCCAGCCTTTTTCTCACCTAGAGGCCCACCATTTTCTCAAAATCCTAAGAACTTTATGAGGATACATTCCTAACTTGCCATCCAGTGGTCAAATTGCACTTGTGTTTCTCAGCCTTTTTGGCCGAGCTGGCTGCTTGATTCACTTCGGTCCCAGAGCCGGGATAGACTGTGCCCATGCTCTGAGACCACGGCAAATCAAGGATTTGCTCCAGGAATATCCCACACCCATAGGTGACTGATTTGCACTGGCTCCATAGGTGAGGCACAGTGAGCACAGTTGAGAGATCCCAGAGGAAGATGTAAGGGACCTGGCAGAGCTATTCCTAGAGTGTATGAGGAGCAAGGTTCCCATCATATGGAGTCAGGGCATAATGATGGTATGGCACCATACAGTATTAACCACTTCATTACCTGGTAGCCCTTAACAGCTACCAAATATTTAGTCATTGAAGACAGGTAATTTCTACATTCAGGGTCCAGACAACCAGAGCTCAAAAAACAGCGGTGATTTTTTACCATTATCATCTTCTAACAGTGAACAAAAAAACTCTGTTAAAGCTAGGGAGATTATACTTGAAGCCTCTGGCCTGGGATTCTTGCTATGGCAAATAAACCCTGCATGTATCCCATCAGAGAGACTATGAAGCACAGTTCAAGGTTAAGAAAGCAAAGACACAATGAAGAGGAGACCATGGCAATTGAAGAGATATTTCTTCTGGACCCCAAAAGGTTAGGAAAATGGCAAAAAAATTGCAGAAGTCCAATTCAGCATTATCTCTCGGCAGCGGATGCCGCCTTTTCCAGCACTGATTCAAATCCCCCATGAAGAAGAGCCATAAACAGGGAAATGTTTTTGAAACAGGGCAAATTTACAAGTGCATCATCCCAGGGTAGTCATGGTTCAGGCAGAAACAGGCAGAGATTACTGTAGTCATGACTCAGGCTGCAAAGGTGCTTGTTCATTATGCTGAGCAAGACGCAAGTCCCAGCCTCGTAACAACATAACCAGAGAGAATATTACGAAATGTCTTCATGTTTATTGGTCTGTTCCACCTTGCAGTATAATCTTTTAGCTAGTAATAGTTGGTTTTCAAGAGAATTCATTATCTGACACTTTCTTTAAAAATTTGATAGGGGAAAAGGAGAGAGACTGAAGATGGTAGCA
This sequence comes from Limnodromus scolopaceus, assembly GCA_028565335.1. Lineage (NCBI taxonomy): Eukaryota > Metazoa > Chordata > Aves > Charadriiformes > Scolopacidae > Limnodromus > Limnodromus scolopaceus. The sequence goes on along the minus strand of JAOXNO010000024.1, from coordinate 29,318,357 downwards.
GAGAAGATACAGGTTGGGTAAACGCCAATGTTAGTACAACAGAAAATCCTACTGCAAGGTTTCAAGCGACATACAGACAGGCTGAGACATATCTGGCTTAACTGAGGGTAATCCTTGGCCTCCAAGTGAAATTTTCTTTTGTCAATTTTACTGTGTTAATATCTTCCATTGGAAATTTCAGTTTGGAGGCTTTGCCAGTTCTGACTATGAACCACAAGCCAAATTATTCACGTTTTCAGACTACTGCAGTAACTGAAGTCCTACAGAATATACCCTGCAATTATTAATGGTACCTGTTGCTCTAGCCCCGATGTCCAAACTCAGAGTGAAGGAGACAGTCAGTAAGCAATCCCTATTAGTGTTTGAAATTGAAAAAATCTTTTCTTAAAAATATAACTTTTATCCTATTGTATTCTGAAAACCAAAGCAAATGTGAGACCACAAACAAAAATAATGTTAAAGCTATGACCAGCAGAGACAGAACTTTGATCAGTGGTTTGAAACAACTTTCTGTGGTTACTGCACGTGTAGCCACAGCAAACACAACAGTGGCTGAGGTTTCTAGTGGTCAAAAGCAAAATACAATCAACAACAAGAGTTTTCACATTGGGGCTGTGCATGAAATTACTGGTCCTTGGCAGCAGCCACATGGCAGTTTATGTTCTTTTAAAAAATCCGCCATTAAAGTGCAGTAACAGTCAAGCTGTAAGACTTGCATCTTACTTGTATTTTTAAAATTATTTTACTATAAAACTTGTGAAGCTTCAAAAATGCAACATTTCTTTATTTATGTTGTGCAACTGCCTGCTCTATACACAATGCTGATATTGTGAGGTTCATACAAAATTAAACTAGAAAAGCAGAGTGTTGTGCCTTCTGCCTCTAGCAAGCCCAGCTGTAATGTACCCTTGGTCTGATTTGATACAAAGAAAAAGACTTGTTTTCTTTTCCATACTCAGCAATATGGAGCAGCACCAGAGAAAGAATTTAGTAAGCCCTCTTCTAATCCCTAATTCAGAAAAGTTGGAGAAATAAATTGTACCTGCATCCTTAGTTACTTTTCTGCCACCTTTTCTTCCATACCTGCTCACTATTTGTACACTGTGAAAAGCAGAGTATGCAGCCTTTCTGGAGACAGCTGTTATCTACCCACAACCAAGCACAATGCATATTTGAACAGGGCCACAAGGGACCACTCAGTACATTAAAAAACCCTTTAGCATCATCGCTATCTAAACAATCTTACTGGTAATTGACTTAACTGGAAACTAAAAAACCTGCTGACAAGGAATTCAGTCAGATCTGCTACGAAGATGTGAGTTGTGTTGTTACTGTAACACAACTGTCAGTCAGTGACGTTTATGTCCTATTTCCCAAGGATTTCTGCATGAACTCCGGAGCCTGTACTCTAGGGGGTTATGCAATATATAGTGCTGTAATGAGACCTCCCAGCTTGGCTTTAATTCTGAGTTTCAAAATCATTTAATGAAGACAAAATACAAATCATATCTTTTAATAAGCCTTTAGAAAGTACAACGTGATCACAACCTGCAAGCTGGTTGGTCAGTGACTTCGCTAAGTACCAGATAAATTTTACATTGATTTAATTCTGCAAACACCACTTGCAATAGTTTTACACAGAAAGATTTACAGCCTTGAAGAAGTCATCAGAAAGGTTGCTCTACATTCAGGAAACACTGAGGGCTGTAGCAATGCTGAGTTCTGAAAGAAGGGGTGGGATTCCCATCTGACCAGACAGCAGGCTCAGCAATACTCCAGCCTCTCCATGGGCAAACCAGGTGCCAAAGTTAAGAGTTATTAATTGAAATCATTATGAGGCAGAAATACTTCATGGTATGCAGATTGTCTTTCTTGTGACTATGGTAACATACGCTCTAGGATAGTATTCACACAGTCTTTAAGCCTCTAAATTTGGTTCCTTATGCTAGGCACATGCTTTCTCTATGAAACTGATTTAGAGATACAGTCTTCTGGTCTGAGTTCTTCTGCAAAAGCACTCTTTAACTTACTGGCTCCACAGGAACTTACTCTTCCAGTTTAGCTCCTAAATTCAGCTCCATCATGAAGAAAGGCTGAATATTCCTTCCTGGCTGACTTTTGCCTTGCCTGGCATTCTGTTTTGTCAGAACTATTGTATTTACATTACAGCCTGTGACTGAGTATCGAGACATATATAGCAGAAACACAAGCCTTTAGACTTTTAGGAAGATCCACTCTGGTAGTTTCAACATTTTAATCTAAATTAATGATATTGTGCACATCAATTCATTTCTCCCCACTTTAACAGACCAGCCAACATGTTGAATATCCCAATCAGCCACCGAAATCAATCCTGTGGCAAGCACAAGTGCTGTAGACATCCTGGCTGCTGTGGAGACCGCTAATGGTGGTTACCCCTTTTCTCTTCGGTTATAACACTGTTTCATTTGAGTAACTTCTTTGTCAGAAACCTAGTGTAAGAAGCCTCAAACGCATAACTATGAACTGACTTTTAAGAAGGAATAGGATCACTAGAGTAATTTTTCTGAGATCTGGAACACCTCCATCCACCACCAATCCCCAGCATGCTCTGACGTCTAGCATTACAGAAGTGCCCCTGGCGCGCAGGTGATGCCCCTTCTCACACCCTTCCCCAGCTTGCCTTTAGTCACCATCAAAGACAAAGAGAAGCAGAGAGCAGCCATTAATAATAATGAAGCTTCTTTATCCAAATTACTGCTGCTATGCCCTATTGTCAGTAGCTAAAAAAGGCCAAGGAACACCTGCATTCCCACCTTTCATACTGAAGCAGGTCCTCTTGAAATCAGTGCAGTTTACAAGGCACTAAACCTTTTTTTAACAACTGAAACTGGAAGAAAATAATACTTAGAATTATAGTACCTTGCTGAACATGCCTCCTCCTGCAGTCCTAAAATTTTAGTTTAAATCTTTCTCCTTGGCAACAGAGAGCGACTCAAGCTGTAGACGGTGAACACACTTGACAAAACCTCTTTCGTCATTCAGATTTAACTAGTATATTGCCACTTCTGCAAGAGCCAAGAGAGGCATTACTTGCCTAGCATCAGTAAAAACATTTTCCATTCATTTTATTCAAAACTCATTGCAATTGATGAAGAAATAGAAATCTACAGAAAACGCTCACAGGAAAGGTCTTATTTTTTCATTTAGTCAAGGCTCAAGTTCCTTTGACAGGATAACAGAGTACTTTTTGGTTATCTGTACTTCAGCTCCATCAGCCCAAAGAATAAACTCCATTCTTTTATTTGTGGCTAGCAATAAAAAAGGCCATGCAGAACGAAGCTTGTACATTTTTACAAGAATGCTCAATGCTTAGACAATCCTCTTCTGCTTCCCTCTCAGGAAGTTTAATGCCCCTTGTTAATCTATATATGTTTTTTTTGTGTTCAACATCATGGTACCTGAACATTGTATTAAATCACAGACATAAATAGTGCAGCTTCCTGTGGTGTAGCTAACCCATACTTGAGTTAGCGAGGAAAGCCACTGAATTAAAGCTATATTCTGCTTATTTCTATGAGCTATTTTGCTCAGTGATGTTTATTGTTTTACCATCTGTATTACAGCAATCCCTAAACAGACTTGTTTAGTGTCATACAACCTCACATTGCATGTTTAACTTGTAGGTTTCACCTCACTTCATCAAGTTCTCATTTTCGTGTTCAAGTTTGTAGCAGGATGCTACAAACATCCCACATCCCAGTCTGGGTATCTTTCATCAAGTGGGACTCCTGCACAAAAGGAGCATTGCACATGCTAGATGGGTGATCACACCTACCTCTCTACTTTCATCCGATACAGAGTGTCAGCTTCCCAACTTCCCTTCCCTTCTGCCTTCTAGGGCAGTGCCAAAGCCTAGATAATACTGAAAAGTCAGCATTTTTCCACTTGCCAGCACCAGTTTTTCTCAGAACAGTCAAAGACCCACCACAGAAGGAAATCATCATACAGAAAGTGAGCATCCTCTGTAAGCCATCCAATCTGATCCAGTTTCACTGAGACTGTTGATATTACAAATCTCGTAACAAGTCATAACTACAATACAAATCCTCTTTGCTCTAGGGATGAGACTTGCATAAACAGTATTACAGATGTCACACGAATTTGCAAATGTCCCTAGAGGAAACCAAGACACATTTTCTAGAATTTGCTTTAAAGAAATTTTTTCCATCTGAACTGTTCAGAGTATCATCTAAATTTACCTACAAAAATGAAGGCAGTCAAAACTACACATTTTCTGTAGTCCTAGTATATCAACAGTGAAATAGATCAGTCACCTCTGAAGACAGTCCCTGTTTACATAACAATCTGCATTACTTAAAAGATTTGTGAATCTGTGGAAGGATGATGGTTACAAACACTGAAAAAAGTCCTGAAGCAAGGATTTTCATCAGTCTGAAACACAAAGGCATAAATTAAGGAAAGCAGTCTGCCAACTAGCCCTAAAATTGATCTGCTAGTAAATGCAGCAATGAGGATTTGGTTTTTCCATTTAACACATCTGTACTTCTGTAAGTTTCCAAACATTGTATCATATAATTTATCTAGATGTTAAAAGTTTTATTTAACTTTATCTCTTCAAGTGAGCTGATACTTTTTCTCATTTTATGATCACCAGCTCCTGTTTCCGCTACCTGAGTCCTTAAAAATCAGATTAACTGCTAGAAACGCATCTTTTTCAACCCATCTTCTTCAGTCTATATTTTGTTTTCTGTCATCCCTACCCTGCCTCGCTTTTTCATAAACCATTACAGTAAAGTTATTATACAACTGGCTAATCCACTGGTCACAATGCTACAACTGTCCCAATTCAAAGCAGGAGCTAAAACACTGACAATGGAAAAAGAAAATTAGTCATAGACAAATTCAGAGCAGAAAACTTTAGCTAAATTTTATGCATTTTGCTGTTTACATGATTTTATTTCTAAGTAACACATAAAAACTCTAAGGTCACTATGAATGACCCATGGAGGCAATGCAGTAAGAGGACTAATTGTGCTTATTTAGACAAGAGCAAAAGAAAAGGAGTGGACCACCAGTCATGTAGAGGTTTGGGTTTAAGGCATGTCCTTTTCAACCTACCAATTTTCTTTTTAGCCAAAAAACTCAACTCCTTGTCTTTTGCATTCAGCATGCATAATTTTTTTTTTCTTCTTAATTCTCTTGATATATCACAAAAAAATTGTCATCTTTTTGTAATGTCCACTCTTTATAGCCCCTGTCTTTTCCTGGAAAGAAGGGGATGGATGTCAGGATACCCTGATGCAAGTGGTTCAGCTCATTCAATGGCAAACATACTTCTTGCCAAACCCACAGCTGGTCTTTGATGAAAATGTGGGAGAGGAGTTTCAACAGGGAATACTTGCAGGTGGCTTATACATGTAGGATGCCACACACCACCTCTGCCAGGAGAGCATCGTTTGGAGAAGAATGTTGTAGGTGAGTCTCTCTCACTCACACTTATATTAGCTCCATGCTCAGGGTTAATGCATTTACACATATTTTACCAAGAGGTCTATCACGTGGGGATTCTTAAACTGTATTGTATCATCAAGTAAATGCTTGATCTGTCTCTATTTCCTTAATAAACTTGGCTTGCTCTTTTTCAGCCTGCAAAATTACCAAGTGCTAAGATACCATGGTGATGGGAAAAACAGAAAACATCGAAACAGGCAGATTCTGTTCTCTTTAACTGAAATGCAAATTCCGTGTTTCGCACAGGAAATTTTAGTCAGAATGATTGCATAGACCCAAGTCTTCCCAAAGGTGAGATTTGTGAATGAACAGTTAACATAATGTAAAGCTGAGCTTTGTCCACACAGAAGCAAAACAAAGAAAGAAAGAAGCAGCAGAAAAAAAGAAAATTCTATGTGAAAATAAAATAAACTGGGATCAGATCGTATTTATCTACACAAATGAATAACAAAACAGACTTACAAAGTGTTCAGAAAATTATGGTTGCAGAACCATCATGGATTGTATTCAGTGAATCATTTCTTTCTCCAGAACTGTTGGAGGTCAGGCCTATTGGTAACTTTCATGAGCATGTTACAGGACTGGCAAAGCGAGCACCATGCAGTTCCTCAAACAGCTGCCTATTAAGCGACGCAGCTATAACACAAGCACAAAAAGCACCATGCAGACAAATCAAATGTAGTTACTTGGGTGAAAGTTCTAAGATCAATTCAGCATTGTTTCATTTGTGGGATTTTTAAAATGCTTGAGCTCCAGACAGTTACATGCAAATTTCAGCTTTCAGCTGTATATTCTTTTTTTAATTTTCTGCATCTCAAGCCCCTCCAGGAAGACCAAAGCTTGAAAATGCAAAACCAGGAAGTCTTAAAAACTAAAAAACAGATAAAAACTCTCACAATTATTTAAAACTTAAAGTCTTCAAGGCTCATTTCATGTTCTTTGCAGTCTTGACTTAAAATTTGAGAGCAGAGACTAGAAATAATATTAACATTAGTAGTAATACTAGCAGTAATTAACACAATGCAAAACAGCACAAGCAAAATTGAGTGTGATTCTTCATGACACAACATTTGACCGGCAACCATACATATGGCCTTCAATAGATACAAAAACCAAACCTCATTCTTTACATATCACCTGAGCAAACGGGCAGCTGGTGTAAGTAAAACTAGCAAACAAGCCATGAGATAAAAGTGTATTCACTGCAAATTACTGAAAACTCTGAGCTGCACGAGCCTCTGGTACCATTCTCTCTTTTGTATGGAAAACTCTTTTTTGAATCATTCAAAACCAGTGTCATTGCCACCCTTTAACATAAAAGTCTCTCACATGATGTTTTGCATACCAGCTCAGGATCTCTGTAAATAGCACCACACACAAAAGAACTGAGCCATCTCGTACCCTGTAGGTGGCAAATGATTAGGAAGTTAAATATATTGCAAGTCATGTCCAATACTGGTTTACTCTCAACTCCGCTGTGCAGCTGTCAGCACACAAACCACTGAGTTTGTACCTCTGTTTCTGCAATCGTAACTGTGTCAAGCAGCATCTGCTAACAAGTTTAGTCCCCTTAAGAAGGATTTAAAATATTTTATCACATGAATTGAACATTTTATCATGTGGATTTCAGAGTAATAGTCCTTTTGATTTGCACGCAGCTTGAAAACATGTCAGACATTTCATTCAAAATCTCTTGCCAACAAGCTATGAAAAATGGATTTTATTTCAGGCATTCTGGACTGTTATTGACAACAGAACAGTTTTCAGCCTGCTGAAAATAAGAGTTTCCAGGATCCCAGATTTATCTCTCAATCTCCACACTTCTTGTTCCCTAGCAGCTTGTGTAACTTACCAGTGATACATTCCTCAGCATAGGCTGTCAGTTCTGTACCCATCTGCAGTGACGTTTTTAAGTCACTAACAAGATGACCTAATCAGCATCTGTTCTTGTTATGCCCATGTGCTGCCATGACATTTATTTCTTTTTACCATGATTTTTTTTCACATGTAAAATAATGTTAAGAAGTTCTAATGTAACAGGCAAAAAACATAATGTTTTTTCAGAAGCAATATCCTAACATTGTTTCAGTGACTTCTAAATTAGTGATACAGTTCACTTATCACTACAAACAACAGCGTAAGTGCTTGTTTTACTTCTGATCCTTTATTTTCATCCCTTTATTTTCAGGAGAAGCCCTGCTGCATATATAGCACTAAATGTGGTTTTCCCATCCTATTACAAGCAACTCTGGACATGTTCACATCTCTAGCTCAGCTGTATACTGGGTCAAAATTAATGGCACATTACTTGAAATTTACAGGATTTATTTTTCTTTCCATAAAGCTTAAGATAATCTTTGATATGGATTTTATTTTCAGGATGAACTGTGCACACTGAAGCTCGAAAGCAAAAGACAGACAATGTTTCCAAGAAGCCATGTAGATGCTGACATGGAAGATGTAGGAGGAACAAACTCAGAAAAACACTATGAGAGAACATAGATGATGGTATGCCAACAGATGCACAAAAGGCAAATCTTACACAGTGTTTACAAGGGTCTGCTGGAAGCAACTGTCACCACAGTACAGTACAGAAAAAGACAGCAGACCAAGGCCTGCATCAAGGAAGGGGCAGGAAAAGGTAGTGTGGTGCACATCACTGTAGGCATGTCTAGCCTTTCAAAAGTACAGCATGATCTCCCCTGCGTCACTCTGGCCCACTAGCTAGTATCGAAGGGGAGGAAGAGGAAGATAACAACCCACCAACCACCTGTCCCCTCTGAAGAATCTTGTGCCAATATTTGTAAGAGAGCCTTAATTTCAAGCCCCCAAACATACAGACAGATTGTCCCCTTAATCTCACCCATCCTTTCAGAACTACTTCTGTCTTTGTTCAGATCTTTAGGACCTAACTCCAGGAGCAGGGACTCAGGTAAGTTAGAAACAATGCATATTTTTGTTTTTCTTTGCCCCAGAGGAGGTACGTACAACATCACATCATTAGAACACATACCAAAATGTTCTCTTGTGATTGTATCCTGCAAAGAAAGCTCCCCTTAGCCTACTCGTACAACAGTTAGTGCATTGCACACTCATGAAACAGAGAAATAAAAAAGTTATGGTTGAATATATAGAGCACCTTTATCTCATTAAGCACTGAACGCAAGACCATACTCCATAACCTCAACACCGTAACCATATATTCCTATAACCAGCAGAGCACAGCAATCAGCTCAAATCCTTGCAATGCAGTTGTATCATGATATATTTGCATTGAATGTCATGTTCCAAATTGGAACTGGCAAGCATCTTAGCCTCACACAACAATGCCATATGGAGTTACATCTGATACTGCTTGAGCAGAACTCCCTTCCTATCCAGAATACATCAAATGGTGCCACAGATATGCTATGGCATTTAAATAGTAATAATGCGGATGTGAGGGCTAAATTAAAAATGTGTTGCATATTAGAAACAATTTGCGCACTAAGATAAAAAAAGGGATTCGCTAGCTTTTGGCAGCAGAACTTACAGATATGTAAAAAAAACTCATTTTACTTAATTACCTATAAGTCAACTTTCTCAGCAGAACAATTATAGGACTAAAGATGCATCGAAAATATTAGCACAGAAAGAAAAGCTCAAGCAGCAACAAAGATTGTATTGCAAGCGCATAAAAGAGGAGCTGAGCACTCTAAGTTATGTATCCAGTTAGAAGAGGGCGCAGGGCTGGACTGCCTGTCAGAACCAGCAGCTCCACTGCTCTTGCTGCTTTTAAACTCTACAGACATGAGTTTTGCGGTTGTGCAAAGCAGGTTCACGTTTTCCACTCGCACAAAGAACAGCTGAGATGTGTGTGTTCCCTCACCAATATGCCTCCACTCTGGCCAGCCAGGGTCCCTCACAGGGAAAGAAAAGTAGTTCAAGTCACCAATTTTACTACTTCTACAGAATCCATAGTTTATAGAGTTGCGGTGTGCTGTCGCTCTTGGCACAATTCAACTGCTTGCTGTCAAGAAAATTAAAAGATTATCAGTTATAACCCATTGCAAGATTTTTTCCCTTTTTAACACCAGAACCACTTGCCCAATTAATGCCTAGATGAGACAGCCATCAGACAGAACCACTCGCTACAGTCTAGATGAGGATTTGAGAGCTATCATGTCACTGCAGTCTTGTTACCAATTGGCCCCGGCTGCCCATCATCTCTTGGGAAATCTGTTATTCAGTGGAGGTGACTGTTCTAGGCTCTGGTATTGAACAGAACCAAAAAGCACAGTCCCCCACAATAATGATACCATTACTTTTATGAAGAAGTAGATTATTCCAGAAAGCCTGACAAAGCAGGTTTTGTCCCAGGATCATTTTTGGATTTTTTAACATTAGTATGTGGCATGATAAATACTTCAAAAACACTACAATGACTAAGTATTTGATGGATCAAATCCCGGAGGATTTTCTTCAGCTCAGACAGACTCACTAATGACTCCACTGGGAATGCAAGCTGAGTGAAGACAACAGGATTCCTTAAATAGTTTTCATTTCCTGGAGCACATTGCTAAGTAGTATTTGCAACCTGTTTTTTTAAGGTTCTCAAAGGTCAGAGCACATCCAAGATGTCCTCTTTTACCAATACAGAAATTGGTTTAGCCCTTGAACAAGGTGAGCACCTGCCTCACCCTCTATCTGCTCTGCAGCAACACTGGCCTTCCAGCAGAGCATAGCAAAACTAATTCTGCCACTTTTTCAGAGATCCCAAGTTAATGCATTTACAAGACAACTGTGCTAAGACAAGCTTTCCAAAGCTCCCAAGTTAAAAAAAAAAAAAAAAAAAATTACCCTTCAAGTTACTATGTAATTGTTATTAATGCTATAGCTTCAGGTATTCAAACCATTGAGAGCATCCAGAAAACACAAATGCTGCATTTTGCATAGCTCAGCATGTCCATGCCTGCCAAGTCCTGAGTTCCCTCAATGAAGAACAGAAACTGGCTGCTCTTAGGCACACTCCCAGAAACCAACCAATCAACCCCATCAGAGCCAAGAAGGGAGCAAAATGACTATCAAACCACAATAGCCTACTACCTTTTCAGTAACTTCATCCATGTCATCAAAGCCACCGAGCAGCAGTGCAGGGACAGCAGTTGACGTAGTTCAGATACACTTTCACCACGCTGCTCACTAGCGCAGGGATCAGTGCAGCCACCCCTCGAGACAAGTCCACGAGAAGATAAGCCTGAAATGTCCCAGAATCCAAAACTCTCACAGCTCTTTTCCCACATGCTCTGTCAGTTTCTGACAGAAACATCATGCTGCCTGTCATGAGGCTTGAATTTTTCAGGGCAGCCAAGCAACTCCACTGTGCCTGGGGAGTACCCGCAGCAGAGGCTGTCTCAGCTCCAGAAGCTGCTCTTCCATGCTGGTCAGTATGTCATAGATACTGTGCAATTTGGATACTTAATTTTTTTATTTTACTTGGGGACCCAACAAGTATGCAGGAGACTGCAGTTCTCTGGACTTGTGCTGCTTGGTGACAACGTCTCATTTATAAACAGTTTTAATCACATGCATCCAGACAACAAAAACCAGTGCAATATTAAAAACTAACCTTCCAAGGATGTTATTCTTTTTCTGACTTCGTATAGCAGCAGCAATACTTTCTGTGTATGAGAATATCTCATGATGAATGCTGGGTATGTACAGGACTTAAAAAGCTTTAAAACATAATTTGTGTAAGAACTTTAAGGAAGAAAGGATTCCAGGAGCTGATAACTTCCCATGAAGCAAAACAGTGAAACAAAAGAAACTCCAATTTTCATGGGAACATGAGCCAGGCTTCAAAACAAAAATGTGCCGAGTACAAGACAACACCAGTACATAAAGTTTATCAGGTGATCATTTTCACATATTTAGGAACTAAATGCATCATAAAATATGTATTAAATATAACTTGTCAGTGCATGAAATCCTTTTGACAATTGAGTGGTTATCATTGAACCATACATCTTCATACAAATTTTAACCTGATTTTACTTATGTGTAATAGTTCTATGAAAGTAAATGCAATCCATCAATCTCGCAGAAGTTTTGCCTTAAAACATCAAGTGTCTGCTGCTGAATTGCTTCAGACTAGACCTGACATCTCCAATTTTGCTGACTGATGTAGAGACCAGATAGTTATATTCAAAACCAACAAAATTACATTCAAGTATGTTTGCGTGTAGCTACTGCTACATGAAAAGACAAGATCGGTGCTTGCTGGTTATAAATAACCAGACATTTCCTAACCTTCAACTGGAAGCAGGTCAAAGCTATGGTGCTCTGGCACTGAGAGCAGTATGTATGAACTGAGAAAAACAGAACAAGAACGTAATGGTCAAATTCTAACTTGTAACTCAGTGTATTAGAAGCAAGTAACAGCAAGTCCAGAGCTTTATGTGCCATTTAAAACCAAATTATCCTCAGGTAAGTAGGGAAGGCTTTCCAAAAGCAGTTAATGGTTTTTGATGGCTCATATATTGGGAGCCTACAGGAGGAACTGAAATGCGCTCAATTTTCAGAATATGAATACTTACAACGTCCTGAAAGATGTCCCAATTTGCCAGTCAAAATTTGGTCTCCCAGACACAAACTCCTGCAGCTCAGGAAAAGAGCTGTTAGGTAATCACAACCACTCTCAGCCTTGTAAATCACGTGTCTTACACATGCATATCCAGAGGAGCGTTCAACAAGCAGATGAACTAACATTAGCTACACTGGGAATCACAGTCCAGAAACACCACCAATAACTGATACATTTCAGTGCAGTTCTCATTTATTAAACCATAAAATTTCCCAAATCTAGAATTTAAGTCTCATAAACTTCAGAAACCACCTAAACTTTTCATCCATTGGTCAACTTCACCCTTCTTTCAAGCAATACATCACGGACAGCAAGATGTGTAAACAAGGGAAAGCAAAGTTAAATTCTTTAGAGTCATCAAGTGGCAATGTATTTTATCAAATACAATTTCTAAACATATAAAGGTTTTAATTTTATAATTATCACGTGTAATAAACTTATCTTGGAATTTAAAAGTATTGATTTCACTTTCTTCTGTTGCATTTCTTAACTCCAGCTGCTATGCTACCAGTATATTGATCCATATTTATAAACCAATTATATTTTCAATAATGCTTAAGTGATTTAGACATCTAAGTCCTATTTTCAAGAAGAAAGAACTGGAGTGAACAGGACATACATATCCCCAGATGACGAACTGTTCTTGCAGATCTTACCCATAATTATTCTTAAAAGGTTTTGTTGTCCTCTCAGCCTTGTTGCTGTTTCCATAAATGCTATGTAATTTCTCCCCCCACCCCACCTCCCATTTCTTATCCTTTCATTAGTAGGCTATTAGTATTACTGCTTGACCTAGAGGCTCAAACCAAGCTTGAGAGCTTCGTTAGGCTGTGTATATGTTTGTACAGAGCTTAGAAACAGACAAAGGAAGCCATATCCTCTCTTTGTTAAACACTGAGGCACACAGAAACTAGGATGAACAAAATTGTAAAATTACACACTGGGACCAAAAAAGGATGTCTGCCAAAAGGACAAGCTCTCTGCATCTTCCCCTACAACCTGCATATCCTTAAAGAGAGAAGATAATCTCAACCTTATTGAATATACTTGCCCTAAGAAAAACTGAATTGAAATTTTTTTAAACATTACAGCATCACACCTACTTAATTTATTCCTCTCTTACTAAGCAACATCTGTTCCTCTTTGTCCTGGGTTCACATAAACTAAAAAAAAATACTAAAAACTGCTTCTAACTATGATTTCTGTAGTATCAGCACAACACTTTACTAAAAATGGCCAAAGTGCCAGTCTCATTCCCAAATGAAAAGTAAAACCATTTGAATGAAAGATTCTCTACAAACAAAAGGTTGCTGCTAGTTGCTTATTAAGATAATGACTAACAAGCAGGTAGAAATAAGCTGTGCAGAATCTGTTGTTCTATTTTTAGAGTCTGCAGCCCCAGGCTGAATGCTGAGGTACTGTGAATTACGTGAATTATGCTAACATGCTCCACAATTGCTTACTAGGCATGCTTCCTATTATCTAGACAGGATAAGAGTCTAAGAGAACATCTGTACAGCCTGAATGAGAGCCAAGACCTCAGTGGATGATCCCGCTAACATCAACTTTTTGTTGAAATTATCTGGACTAGACATGCTGTAAGAAAACTAACAATTTGGGGGATGTTCCTTCCCAAAAGAAATTATTTTAAAAGATAGTTTAGAAATGCCAAATAAACAAACAAATGGCATTCTGTTCACTTTTGGCAGGATGTAAAAGATAAATAATCTGATCATGTGGAAAAGGAGCTGACTTCCAGTATAAATACATATTCTAACCTCTTTGTGTTATAAAAAGAGAAAACGAATAGGATTTAGGTCATATCCTCCACACTGCAGAGAACATCGAGAGATAGGCCCCGCATCTGACTTCCAACACAGTCTTTCTCCACGTGACTGTAAATGGGCCCACAGTAACCTCACATCTCCACACTTTTCTCTGAGTCACGGTGTAAGACCAGCGATGCCACCATTTGTTCTCCCACAGATGCTTTTTCTTTTCAGAATTCAGATCAATGCTAATCACTGGGCAACTCTAATCAGATTGCTCAGGATGTCTTGTTACACCTCAAGTTAGGACACAGAGTGGAAGCAGCAGGTAGCTCCTGAAAAAGCTTTCAGAACGTAGCAGGGCTTATAAAAACTCTGGCAGGAGATGTGAAATTCAGTTTGGTGGGACCTAGAAGAAGGCTTGGAGGAATCAAGAAACTGCTTAGACCATGACAAGCAAAACACACCTTGTTGTCAGCAAGGTCTAGGAAAACACCTGTCATTTCTACCATACCCAAAAAAATACAGCACAAAAAGGGTAAGCAGAGAAAAGAACCTTTCACCCTAAATAACCATCACGTTACATAAGGGAACAAGACAAGTCCAAGTCTGGTGAGCTGAATTAAGTTCATCAGATTTCCAATGAATTGCCATCCCTATTTGTGAGCGCAGAAAAAAACCCACATTCTTTTCTTCCGGAGTGGCTTCACAATATAACTTATTCATATGAAAATGGTAAACATCACAGGTGCTTTTTTCATCTGTTGCTCATGGGAACTCCTCCAAAAATACAAGCAAGTTCCTCTGAGCAACTTCACACCCTTACCCAACACTGCAAATGACACAGTTGATCCAAGACTTAAATTTCTAATACTGTAAAGCTAACTCTTCACTGAGCTGGATTTACAACAAATCCTTTACACCCAGAGGTAGAAGTTCAGGACAGACAACATTTTGTAACATTTGGAACTGAGAATCATGTCCGTAACATCTATATCCAATGCTTACATTAACACCCATCTGTTCAGATGGCGTGGTGCCTACTTTGAACTCAGCTGAATTTAGTCTCCAGGACACAGATGCCAAGACGTTTTACATGATTTTCATGGCAATGCTGTGGAGACCATACATATTGCAGAAAGGCCCTTTGTCCTTCTCATTTATGTGGAAGCACTGTTGTTAGAGTAGCTCAACTGCATTTCTTTAAAAGAGAGAAAAATTTTCAAAGATGAATGAAAGGTGCCAAAAAGACTAACTTTGTGGCATTTCTGGTTGCCAATTAGATTGTGTTGCTGCAGCTGTAATGAAAAGATTATACAGTCTAAAATACCAGTTGCTGTCCCCTTCACTCTGCAAGTGGGCATAAAGGAGAGACAAGATGTAACAGCAGAGATGAATGGCTCTCTAGCTATTATAGGAAAAGATAGCTGACAGAGCTCTGAACATAAACCAAAGCACTAGGAATCAGTATTCAAAAGAAATGCATTCTATAAGACCTTTGACATCTGGCATTGCTTCTTGTAATCTCTTAACAAACATGGTACATGGAAAAAAACACATACTTAAGAGAGACTGCTTTTCAAGGCAAATTTTCAATTTAGGAATATGGGAAATTCTTAGCAAAGTAAAATGAAAAGAAGACCATGGCCTCCACATTATGGTAGCTGATACAAGGTAGAGGTAGTAGCAATCTGAAATTGCAGAAGTGACGAATACTAAATGCAAAGGCACATGGTGGTTCAACAGTACAGATTGGCTGAGAAAGGGAAGTTCTGATCAGAAGCAAGGATCATGGCTAGCAAAGCCTAAATTCTGTAGCTCACTGAAAAAAAAAAGAAGTAGTAAAATCTGTTAAATATTAAGGACATGCTTCATGTAGAAGTTTAACAGTGAACACAAGAAAAACATCTCTTGCATGGAATTCATAGGTCTTGTCAGATATAGGCAACAACAGCATCTGTGTGGCATCCTTTTAAATGGCATTCTGCAGATGAAACAATTTTTTGGCTACAGTCTCATGCAGTTTTGAACCAAACTTCACATCCACTTATATCTACACACACACAAAGGACTGACTAAACTGAATTTCATGCAATATGTGCGTCAAATTAAAAACAAAAGCCAGAAAAACCCACTTGTGACTAAATGTTCATAACAATGTAAAGATATTCTTCATTTTCATCAAAACAGAAGTCCTATTGTAAGAGTAAGTATCTGTGCATCCATAATTCAAAATCCACTTATCACCAAGTATTACATCAACTAATGCTTTGAGCATTTGACATGTAAATTACTGTTAACACAAATGATACACCATATTTCCATCAGTTCCCAGTTCCATCGGGTTTGTATTATCACACATTTTTATGTGTCAAAGGGAAACACCTCATCACCCACCACAGCCAGCTCTGGCTGAAAAGCCCTTCTGCCCACCAGTGCAGGTCTGATTCCCTCTCCCCACAGTCTGTCCTCTCCAGAGTCTTTGACTAGAGACACCCCGGTAAGCAGACAATTTTTTTCCCATTGCATATCACCTTCCTACTAGACTAGGCTCTATCTCACCATTATCTCTCCACTACCCAGCCTCACAGCTGAATCTCTCACCTCAGCACTGCCTACTTAAGCCCCTTCTCAAGACGAGCCCTCCCATAACACGCATAACTTGTCTAATGCCACCCGTGGGAACTACACGTGTGGAATGACTTTGAAAATCATGTCACAGTTCTCCAAGATTAGATGAAAATGCAAAAAAAGGACTTTGGAGTGCCTTCTAGAGAAGAGCACAATTGCAGCAGTTCCCTCTGCAGTCTAACTGAATTCAATAACTGAGCAGAGATGTACTGACACCTGGGGAACAGCAGAGATGAGACGATATACCTTAAATTGGAATCACTCTGATCCTCTTCAGATAAAGCACACGGTAGTCCTTTGCCTACTTGTTTGAACAACCACTCTTTCATTTATTAAAATTTCTAGGATAAAATATTTTCAGGAAGGTGATAGAAAAAGAGAGACTGAAATTTTGCAAAACCAACACCTCTAAAGTAAAGATAGATATTAGAGAGATGAAGGAGCCCAAGTATCTCTGACAGACCCAGACTGGTTAAAAAAACCCAACCTCTCCCATCCTGGTTGATCCTGTTCTAGATCATATTCCTGCCAGTACAATCAGGGCTAAAATCACTCCCCAACCCCAGAAACATCAATCACTTTAAAAGCTAGCATATCCATATGGTACACCTAAACAGTACGACCGTAGTCTGGGTACCCTGTGTTTCTAACTGTGGCATTTGTCAAATCTCAGGAGGAAAAAAACACTAGAAGCAAAAATATGTTTCAAAGATAAAAAAGATTTTTTTCCAGATTTCAAAGGTGACCGCCAGAAGCCCAACAATTTGAGATTCATGTAATTAGGCAAGGCAGAAGCAAACAACAGTATACACTCTTTGAATTTCACTGAGAGATACCAACACATACTGTAGCCAAAAATTCACTGAAGTTCACTGAATTTTTTAGAGTTGGAAGGGACCATAGAGATCATCTAGTCCAACTCCCCTGCCAAAGCAGGATTGCCCAGAGCTAGATGGGCTAGATGGGCTAGATTCCTATCATAAACTCAATTTTATATCTGCAGGAATTTTCCTATCTTGTAATGGACAAAACTGTCATGCTCCATACCCTAAGCAACCTTTCTATCTTGCCACCACTATCATGTCAAGAACACTGTTCTTGAACTTCTTAAGTGGTTGGTAGCTTCTAACTTGCAGTATTCATTGTACTCATGACTACTATAAAACTACTATAAAATTTGCATGTACTAACATTACACTCTTTCCTCGATAAACAATGTGGCTTAAGAACTAGCATTATTTAAGACATGGTGAATGCAGTAATCCAAGAAAGCGTTGTGATTAACCCCATGTCAGCACCACTCTTAGATTCCAGTGGCCAGTACAGAACTGGTTTGACTGGCAGTGGGCTTCAGTGCAGATTCCTGAAGAGCTTGAAGTCGTTACTCTGGATTTGCAACAATATACTTTTCGGAACCATAAAGACAGATAAGGCTGAAGTCCTGCTCTCTTTACAGTAGAAAACTTCCGACTCCAGCCAGCGTTTTACTTGTGAATTTGCTGCCTAATTACTTCTTTTGCCTCTCCTGTGAAACTTTTTGGATGACAATGACGAGAATCTAAAATTTGCAAACATTTCTATGTTTGTTCCAGCATAACTTGAGATGAAGTTCTATTCAAGGCCTTTAATTTCTTCCAATGAAGTTTAATACCATCTTATATGATTAATTACAGATAAAGAGCTTCTTACTGTATTTTCGTGCTTAAAGCAATTTCAGCTAGTTAAGTACTCTATTCATCAAGACTTGAGGAAGAACTTCATTTCACAGATGCCTGACATTCAAAAACTACAGTTCCAGACAGTCATTTAGCTTTCTTCATTTGAAGAAACTTGATTAGCAAATGCCTTAAGAAGTGGAAGCCAAAGGCCACTCCTTCAGGACTGTTAAGTTTTTCAGTAGAAGAATCCTGTTAAAAGTTTCAAACAGGCAGCTTAATCATCAAAGGTACAGACTCCCAGTATCAGACTCTATTTATGAATATGGATCATATTCATATTGTTTTGGTTAAAGCTTTATTTTCCAAAGTGTAAAATCATTTATGAAAGTTTTCTGCATTAAGTATTTAAACAGCTTGTGACAAAACAATGCTCTGATCTAAAATTAAGAGCTGATTTTTTTTTCAAGAAAAAACTTTTTTTAATTTTCAAGGTTACATATATTAAAATGCATAAATAAACAAAAACATTTGGGTCTTATATTCTGATCAAGACAAAATAATAACTATACTAGTTTGAAAGTGTCTTTACTCCATGCCCTCTTTAATCAATAAAGCACTTCTGCTGCTCAGCCCAAGAGCCTTGAATATTTTCCTGCCAGCTAGAGGACATGGCTTGGAGTTTCATGCACACAGATGTGTGTGAGATGGAAAATAACCAAAAAAGAGCTCATTGTCTAGCTAATTGGTACAAAATGTGTCAAGAGGCTGAAAGTCCTTTTCATAATGTGTTAAGATATATTGTGCCTACCTTAAGTTCCTCAAACTGTGCAGAATCACCCTCCTAGAAAGAGGGGGCATCATCAATTTGGTTAAAATGTAATATTCAGCTTGGCTTCCCATACTGAAGATCTCTCAGAAATACGCTTTTTGAGTAGTACAGTTGGCTCTCGTAATTGTCATGAAAAACCCTTTAAAAGATGGCATGTACAGTATTCATTGAGCTGTTACTGAGATGTCAAAAGCTGCAACAGCAACTACTTTTATATGGCAAAAAAGCATCCTATATATTGTTGTATAACCTCCCAAAACCATTTATTTTTATGAGTCTTCTATTAAAACCTAACATTTCAGTGACATAATTCCACATTAGCAAAATTTGACATGAGAGAATTACTGTATTACTACTACTCGCATAATATTACCTCTTCTTACATTCCAGTCCATATTAGCTTTTGAATTCTGTACCACTGCACTGAATCTGTACCACTGAAGCCACTGAGAATTTTGTTACTGGATTTACAAGCATTTGATTTTGCACACAAACAGGTACAATAAAATAATTGCATAATAAGGTACAAATGTGACAATATGACACACCAACAAACATGTAATTTCTACTCTAAGTACTTTTTCCCCATTGTGTTAATGTACTATTACAGTTAGAGTCTATTGCAATAACATAGCAATTGAATCCCACATGTTTGCACAATATTACATATATTATTCTTATACCTTAATTCAGGCAAGCAACACAAAAACAGATGGACTCCAAATGAACTAGTATTATGACCTATACTGGCATTCCTCAAAAAATAAAGATGTTAACCAATATTTTCTCTTATACTACAAGCCAGTGGTAACAAATGTGGGTTTGACAAACCATGCTGAATGTATATACTTTGGGTAGAAGTGCTTGAAAACTTTCAAGGATAATGAAGAATTTAATTGAGTTACAGATTGTAACCCAGAAAAATGCTTCCAGGAACTGTTAGGATAAGTAAGTTCCACACTAGACCTTCTTTTTGGAGAGTGACTGTTACGTAAGTGTTACAATTTATTAAGCCAAATTACATGAACTACGTATCTGGGCTCCAAAAGAATCCAACAATTCTATACAGCTAACCAATATTTAACATTTTTTTTTTCATGCAAATCCCTTGGGTTTGTATCATTTTATTCTAAAAAGGTATTAAAAAGAAGAAACAGAAGAAACGTTAACACACTGCATAGTTATATGAATCTATTTTCTTATCTACCCAAAGTTTTCCAGAGAACACCAAAAGTGTCCCAAAGTGCCAGAAAATAGATGTAAAAATTAGTATACTGAGATACTTTTGGTACCTACTTATCTTGCAGTTTCAAAAGGAATTTCAAGCAGGAATTTGTACACATTATCTTGCTTGATATGTTAGTTTAAAACAGTTTAAAAAATGTGCAGTTGTTTTTTAGGTAAGTATCATTTTAGACAAGGGAGCTGCAATACTCAAACTTGTAACAGTAAAGGAGATACAAATCATGTACTTTCTGAAACAACTCTGCAGTTGCTACAGAATTAGAAGTGAACGAACAGTAGTTGCCTTGCTCTCTTTTCACTATCAGCAGAAAACAGCAACACCGTTGGTCCCACTTTGTGCTTACCACGCCATGAGACAGCTGGTGGTTTTAAACTCCCACAGTCAGTAAATGCAAAGCTGTACGTGCAGAGAATATGTCGGGGAAACAAATTCATTAAAACTTTCAATTTAGAGGACTATTTTAGTGAAGTTACAACTGGAACTGATTGTAATCTGCTGTGCTGGTATAAACCCAAGGTCTCCACTGCAAGCATGTCAGTGTAAACACTCCACAATTCTTTGGCACTGAGCTCTGTACTCCTACTCTGATTCCTCCTCACTACAGTTGACACTCTTCTCTTAAGATATGCAGTACAGCTTTTTTTTTCCAATAAGTGAAGTTTAGTAAAACTCATTATTAATTTTAACTGCTTAACTTCTTGAAGTGTGTGTCCTGCATCTCCACTGAAGCCAGCAGGAACATTTCTACTCAATGTAATTCAACATGGAAAATATTAAATCAATTGAATTTATTTACAAGGATTTATTTAACAGATTATTGAAATGGCCCTTCTGCTTTGAGAAGGAGACCTGGGATGGAAACAATATGGTATCTGCTCAAAAGAAAGAGCCTATGAATCTGTTCTATTTGCTCAGTGATGCTGAGTGCACAGTTCCCTCCACATATCTGCAAATCAGACCATTTTCAGCCACAGGTGTGCAGGCTAACCCCACAGCTGTGAAGCATTCCTAACTCTAAGTCAAGAACATCTAGACACAGCTACGTTTTTAATAAGAAAAACTGGTATGTGAAATGACAGCTCATTGGAAATTACACATCGAATCCACTGACTACTCTGCTACTGCAGATGTTACTTTTCAGAAGTCTGATATTCATCATAATTAAAGTTCTCATTTGTTTGTGTTGGCAGGACTTGGATGCTGTTCTATGATATAAAGGGGAAATAGCTGAAGAACTCTGCTTAAAGAATCTCACAATTTAAGACAAGAAATGAAGAATATTTTAAAAATAATTCTATATATTGATGTGAGCTACTAGGTTTTACCTTCTAGCACAAAAATTAAAAATGTGTTTCACCAATATCTCATCATATCTAGTAACAACGAATCATTGTGGAATCCTTCAATGTAAAAAGCAGTAAAAATCAAGAGTGAAATTCTCATTCCACTGGAGTTCAGGCAAAGCTCTCACTAATCAAAAGAACCTCTTTAAACTTTGTCACCCACTTAATTGAAAACAGTATTTCACTCAATATTGTCCTTTTTAAAAAGTAAAATTCAAATTAATGGGGTGCCTGTGAAGCTGTGTTTTTTTTAAGAAGTTTCTAGCAAAATAGTTTGTGACACAACAATAGAATTTTTCAGTTCCTACCTCACAAGAATCTAGAACTTGCATTTATGGCTTTATCATCCTAAAGATTTAACATAATTCTGTATGCATGCATCCTACATCCCATGTTATAAGGCCTATCTCTTGCAGTGTTTGCATTTTCACAAGCTCTGATTCTCACAGCCTAGCTTCACAAAAGACCTTGAAGAAAGAAAAAATATTTTAGGATGGTTTGTGAACACAGCGATAGAGGTTTTGCTGGAACACAGTGAAACAGAGATGAAGAGGTGAATAGAAACCAAAAAAAACCAGAAATAGCTTACAAGCAGCAGGCTTGGTCTGAGCACAGAAGGGAGCAGGACAGGAGACAAACGTGAATATTGGACCAGGAGCATGTGAAATAACAGATGATTTATGTAGTGTTCCTAACAAGTAACTTGCCTTTAAAGGAATACTATGGTATTTGGTTGCTGTGTTCTTAGCAGCTGACTTCCATGGACAAGATTATTATATCATTCAGTTGAGCTCACAATCTGCAATACGAGTACAGAGATGAAGCTTAGGTATATTACTCATTAATATCAGTAAAATTTATGGAATCAGTGTATCTTCTGAAAGTTATTATCCTGCATTTATGCTTGTCATTGCCATTACATACTGCTGCTTAATAACAAAATCCGTAGAATGTGTGGACATCAGAGTCATCACCTAGCATTTCACATGAAAGCAGGAAAAAAGTCACAGCCACAGGCTGGACATCAAGAAATACAATTCAGGTTCTCAAGGTCAACTGATGGTGTTATCCTTTCACATGTCAGCAACAGTGTAGATTTCCTTAATTGTGAAAAGATGCGAATTGAAGAAGAAATTAACCCACGCTCTAGTGTGAACATCACTATTTTGAAAGACAGTAATTGGCTTCCAAAAAAGAAAAAAAGAAGTGTATCAAAAAGTTAAGTCACAATTATAAAGGGTACTATACTGGCAGCCTCAAAATTTTTCAGAATTTAAAATAATTTAAGCATTCAACAAACTACTAAAGAGGTTACTATTTTTTAAAACTATCTACTTTTAACATGGAAGTACAGGACTCCAGGAAAAAAACCTCTTTAATGTAAAAATAATTACTTTTACGTTAAATTCAAGATTAGGTAAAGAGTTACATAGAAAAGCTTAAATCAGATAACAAATAGCTTTTTCCTGCATTTCATTATGGGGACTCATCTCTGCTCTCTGTACTATTTTAAAGGAAGATTTGATTAGCTTACTGAAACATAAATACAAAGGATTATTTAGAAGGCAACCCTTTTCTGCAGGGATTACACCTATGACCACTGTCATTTTTCTACAGAAACTTCTTTTATTAACAACATCTGAAACCCAAAACTTTAACTAGAACCTCCAAGAAACTGCCCTAATTAGGTTACAAATATGAATGTTATGATATTCATAAGAAAAAAAAAAGGTTCTCTTAATATCTACTGTGCTGTTGGAAATTTTCTAAGACTCTCCCAAGTTTGCTTTAAATACATGTAGCCAAGGAAGCATTGAACTGCTGCACAAGAAACCCAACTCCAGCTACATGCATCCAAGAAGTGAATCCTCTTCCCTCTTCCATGCATGGGACTTGAAATGAGTTCTTTCAAGACCACACCCAGAGTTTCAAGCACCTAAAATCAAAGACTACATATGTTATAGTGTGTAAGATTATGCTCAGTCATCATGGCCACACACTCACAATGGCTAAATTCAAATAGTCTAAATTAAAGAAACTGTGTAAAATTAATCGAAACTTGCATTGTGTGGGTCTATGCAGACCTTGAAGACTTATCTGCCACAGAGGATTATCAGTGTTCTTTCTATCATCTTATTGGCTACAGTAAATGAACAAGCAATATCAAATAGTTCAAATGCTTGTATCAATACACAATCCAGAGAATAGAGGTTTGCCTCCAGCACCTGACAAGAAACTTGCCAATGTCAGTAATATTTGAATGTCTGCTATATGGCTGACCTCTGGCTGAGAAAGGAGGTTATGTAGATGTCTGACTTCTGTGCAAAAACCTAAAACTATCTCAAAACTCAGCTGAACCTCCTGTCCTAGACATCTGCTGTATCCGTCACAGACAGTGGAATGATTTAGACAACAATCATAATTTGTTACTGTTTGTATAACACTAAGATAATGGATCTTTGGCCCCTAAACAGTAACATAACATGTACAAATAACAGTAAAATTTGCAATACTAGACATCTTGAAATTCAAGTAGTGTCTCTGTTCCTTAAATCTCTAGGGATAAGAAAAATCGTAGATAGGAGCCACCTAGACATTCCAGTTCATAAGACTAAAAGCATCACATGAGTGACTTACACAACCTGAAGAGAGTTTTTGATACTTTGATGAGACTTTTTTCTGAAGGGAAACAATCCATCTACATCCTCTTAATATTTGCTCCCCTCCATGGTTTCATTCTCCACCTTCTGTCTTCTGCATACCCTGGTTTCAGAGAAGTTGAACTTATCCCACATCATAGAGAAAACCAAGTATGCATGAACATCTTCTGATGTGAGGCAATACACCAGATCTTTTCCTTTGCTAATATATGGTAGGAACAGATAAGCGTGATCAAGCACATGTGAGATCTGTATGCTACTCAACCATTATAAATTAATCCTTCTCTCTACTCCCTTTCAAGTTAAACCATCTACCAGAAAAAAATAGATAACACGTCATTCACTCTTTGAGGCAACAATTTTCTTTTTGAGAAATGCCTATTAAAACAAGACTTATGTTTTTGCTTACAGCCTAGAAAAAATTAGAGCCTCAGGAACTACAATTAAAAATAGAAGTAATATGCAATTCTCTATTTAGAACAACACTATCCCCTCAAAAAGCACTTGCAGAGCGCTGTGTGACTAATGCTAACTAAACTAACTAGCCACAACCTCCTAGCTTCCCCCCTTAATTAGTATTCTGAAATATGATTTGGGCACCAAAGGCTGCTGGGAAAAAGTGTATCAAATCAGGTATACCATTTCTTATTTATTAAGAATGCTAGTATTACCAATAAAATTTAAAAACCCAAAATATTAGGCAGCAGGCTGCAAAGGGGAAGGAAGACTCAGCTTCTGTCACACTGAAGGTTGTACTGTCACTTGTTTGCTCATTTTTTATTCAGAAAACACCTTACTGTTACCCATAAATAAATGAAAGTAATCCAGCCTCCCTTTACAAATTTACATAGCCAACTGGTCTTGCTTTTTTTTTGGCTAATTTGCCGTCAAACTTTTTGTTATAAACTAAGTAATTATTGAACTAACACACATTTTTCCAAGCATCTGAAAACTAGCCCTGATGAACCCCATTACTGCTGGAAATCAACCTGGCCGCTTCTTACCAGTTTAGATTACCTTTTCAACCACCCACTCGGCAATCCCCAAAATCTGTAGCAGGGCGGAGACTGCTATTGTTTTAGCTTCCTGGTTGTATAAAGAAGCTTAATCCTTACCACCATCATAAATAAAGGGACTGGTTGCACCCTTAGTTTTGAAGAGGTTTAAATTAACTAACACCAAGATTCACAATGTAAAGCAGTGAATGAACACCTACCGGATGACAATAAGCCACAGCACAGGATTTCTTCTCTGCTTAGATAAAGATAAAGTTGTCAAAGACACCACAGATCAGGGAATTTCTAATTCTCACACTCCCTTAGTGTAAAGATCACCATTGGCAAGATTTAAAGACAGGCAAAGTATTTGCACACAGCATTAGGGCATACCCAGGGCACTAACTACTGCACAGAGCTGGTCAGAAAATGGCTTCCCTCCCCATCCCATTAGAATTTCAAACTTACTCTACTGTATATTAAAACTAAGCCAATTATCTTTGGAGGTCTTGACATGAGATGGGGGGAGGAGAAGAGAGATTTACCCCTGAACAGTAACTTGGTTAGGCCACTCAGATGTGACACAGAAAGCCACAGTCGGCAAAGAAACACAGCCTTGAAAGCGCTCTCCTGCATGCCATCGAACCGCTCCCATCACGAGCTGCTGGCTAGGAGTGGTAAATCCACCCAGAACCTCATAAATATTTCTCCTGTGTAAATTACTTGAAAACAGCTATGCTCTACTGAAAAACTGCGACAGATCAGTATTTCCAAAATAAGAATTGGATTAACAAAAGAGTCCTAACCAGCTGGAACAAATAGGATAGGCTAGAGGTCACCAGTTTGCTGATCTGGCTTTCTCTTGAACTTGGGAATGCAGACCATTAGCCCTGCTTTTTGGCACACTCACACATCTGAAATAACAAAGCAAACTACCTTTATACTAGCAACCTTTATATTAGTCTCCAGGTAACCCTGACTGCCAAGGAATTTATAGCTTCGTTCCATGGACAATGGAAACTACACTAATGATTTATCAAGCTATCATCCAGGCAAAATTCATCTTTGGAACACGCAGCAACACCCACAAGCGTTTGACCAGCTATACACGATGAGACACGTATGGCATTTTATACGTGACTCAAAGCGTGTCAGTAAAAACTGACAAGGATCCCTGCATCTCTCTGGGTTATTGGCAACAGAGGTGTTCTACACATTGCAATCTGACCACAACTGCTGAAGCACCTAACCCAGAAAAGCTTTGTGTCTCCAGCTAGAGAAAAAGTGTAAGAGAATTATAGAATCATACAAAGAAATACTCAATTTGGTTGGATACTGCCTGTATATTTTAATTAAAATGACATACACTGTACATAATTTCATATTTTCTAGACAACTGGACCCATACAGATTCATCATGGAGTTTGAAACACCCCTACATCACATTGGTCAGGCTCACCAAACAGTGGCTACATTGATAATACTATGTTGCAATGTGGTATAAGGTTTTCAAGGCACAATTTGAGGATGGCTACACTAAAAGGAACAAAGAGAGGCATGAACTAAAATTGTTACTCTTCTAGAACAGTGTTAATGCTATACTACTAATATTTCTCAGCACAAACAAACGTGTGTTAATAATATATGAATATGTGTTTTAAGAAAAGCATAAAATACATCAATACTTTGCTATTTGGGCCTTGCAAATCAAAGAATTGCCTTCCAGTTTTATATTGCTGGAAGGTTTGAAATGCTAAAACAGTTCTTGGCAGAAATGAAGCAGTGGAAAGAAGCAGAGCATTAGCATTCATAAGAATCAGTCAAAGCCACAAAATACATAAAATTCTATACAGTGTGCTATTTGGCTTTGAAATTTGCTATACAGAAGATACATATTTTTGCTCATTTACAGATTAAATATTTAATTTTTAAAAAGTCAGTGTATTGTTCGGTGCTCTTCTCCTAGGTGCCTGAGACTTTTTTAAAATTAGAAGTTAACACCAATCAAGTAATCTTTATAAGGAAAAAAATATATAAGCATATTTACTAATTTGTTGCTCAAATTCTATCTGTAGTTTTATATGAAAATCATGTTCCTATTTTCCAAAGAACCAATGGATACAATTTTGTAACACTTAGTTTTCAAATGTCTGCACAAGGTATAAAATAATCCAAGTGGCCATCGCAAAGAGTTGTTCCAGAAATGCTTTGAACAAAGGTGGAAATGATACTTAAAACTCATACAACTTCACCAAAAGCAAATTTGGAAAGCTAAATGGGAAAAGGTTAATCTTTTAAAAAAAAAAAATCACACATCCCCACAAATAGATGCTCTCACAGGGACAATCATTCAAGAAGGAGGGAGGGGAGGTTGTGTGGGCCTGAAGTCGGAGCATAATACTAAAATGCCCGTTACCAAAAGCAGTTCAAGCAACTCTGTAGGCTGCATGTCCTGAAATGGCCTCTCCCTTTCCTATCGTCCCTCACAGCTTTGCTCCCCACAATCACAAAAGGACCAGGCTTTTCATGATTCAGATTCACTATCATGTCCCAGTGTTGGAAAATTTCATTGTGTCTTCCCAGTGACCACCAGAGACGCCGGCTGCTTCCTTACTGCATTTGTTTCCACTTGTGATTTGCAGCAAGCACGCTCCTGACTGCAGCCACCCCTGTGTTTCCTCTCACTGGTTTCCTATGGGATGGACTCGGCAGCCCCTACCACAGCAAGACTTCCACTCTGAGTTCCTGCAAACCCTTATAAAGGCAGAAATCCTGGTGCAGTTGGAGGAAGAGTCTGGCAGCATTCTTGTTGCACCTTCACAGCCTGAACTAACTTTGTTTCCAGTTACTATAACTCTTAACCCCATTTTCCTATGGGGTTAATATTATCCCTTATTTTCCACCAACTGGCAATGAACTCCCATGTAAAGATACTAAAAACAACCTATAAGACAAATGGCTAGCTGCCTCTAAGCAAAGTAGCACGTCACAGCATAGCTCAATGGTAAGTAAGATATGTACATATTTTTATGCCGTGATAGAATATCAGGTGGTGAATTCACCATGACACATAAACAATAAAAGCAGTGCACATCTTTTGCATCTACGTTCAGCCTTTCCATGGTAAAAATTATAGTGCAAGATGAAAGTCAAAGGGCATAACTGGTAACTCAAATCCAGCTACACTTTATTCTTCCTAAACCTCTGGATACGGGTGAACAACACTGAGATGTGTTTTAGATCCCCCTGCTATCTCTGCACACCTGATTTGCTAACCCTGAGGCCTGAAATTGGCACAATTTTTACAGAATTTGTTATTACTGTTATCCCACAATGAAATTATTTAAATTAGATGAAAAAAGGAGATAGGATGGGGAAAGATACATGTGAACAAATCTCACTGCGGTAAAGAGTAAAATACTATTTGGCAGACCATATGGCTGACACAGTATTCTTCTTGAAGAAAATCCTCAACATACCTCTAAAGCCTTAGATAGGAAAGGCTGGTGGACTTTCAACCTATGTCTCCTTCCCTTCCTTGTCACATAACAAAGCATATAGGAAAAATATAATCCTCAGCCAGGGATAAAAACAAAACAAATATTGAATCCGACATACAAATAAGCAAATAAAACACAGAAAAGATGCACTATTTGTAGCTTGGTGCCTATCAATCAACACAACTCTCCTACAGCCAAAAACCTGGAGGATCACACAGCTCCTGCTGTGACCAAATCTCTGGGTGGCAGACCAGTGCCTTCTCCTCCAGCCTGCCGGGCAATTTCCCCAAGCCCCAGGGGATGGCCAAAAGGCAGTCCCCTTTCTGAGAAAAGGAACACCTTTCCCTTACATATATTACTCCAAAAGCTCCTGCTTCCTTCCACCCACTTTGGTGATAAAGTGACCTACTTTGTGGTATGTGCCGTGCAGTGGAGATAAAGGACAGCTACCCTTTCCAGCAGCCAAACCACAGCAGCCAACATCTCTGTCTTGAAACAGCAGCACCTCGACTGTGATGGCACCCTAGACTGAAGAGTTTAGTCTCTGCCTGCCTCATACAGCCAAGTCAGATGATGATTCTGGTTTCAAAGTTGTAACTTCCCAGTAGTTCCAGTAGGTTTTAAGAGAGGGATTTGAAGCCAATTGCTGAGCTAGGGGAAATCTACAACAAGTCAGCATCTTACAGAGCTAGGCCCGTATATGGTTGTTCTTAATATGGTACTTTGTACTTTGCTACTAGAGACACATAAATATTTTATTTTTGGATTACAAGGGTTGCAAACAAGGTACACCAACTAATGTCAAACAGAATAGCTTTACAAATTCCAGGAAAGTTATGTGCAACGTTTAGACAACACATACCCAACAACAGGCTTGTTCGTAGTTACAGTAATAAGAGACGAGACATATACTCAAAATAAATGACCCCACTGGAAAATTCGAGGCACATTACTATAATTAAGCTAGAACATTTTCTGCAAAGTTATATTATGTAGACTTTTTGGAGTGGGGCTTATATCTGTTCATAAATTTTGGTTTTGAGACATCATAAACTTTATTTTCCAACATTTTAAAATATGATTCAGCCCTATTCCTTAGCAAAGCTGGTTAATTTTTAACTACTTTTAAAAACAGTTTTGGCAAAACTAGCTGTCGGAAGTTCATTAACTACAATGACATAACATTGAACTCAAATATGAGCAACTATTTTGAGCATCTAAAAATGAGTACTATCTGACACTATGATATCATGCTTACATCTGCTTACACATAGGGTATAGTATTGTCTCTCCAGGTATACGATCATACAAGCCCTTTGATTTCTACTTCATCCCCAGTCTATGAATTAATGTAAAAACTCACCTGTGATCAAAGATCTCTATCGATTGATCTGCACTGCTACCACATGGAAATGTCAGCATCTACTATGAGGCCCATGCCATACTGCCTTCTCCTAATATACCTCAAAGTCCTCCAAGATCTTTAGTTTCACTTCTTTAGTGCTTATCTCTTACATTTATTTGGATCCACTGCATTCACTTGTGTTTTGAGAATTCAAAGAAGAATTTCTTGTATGTTTACCACATCCTATAGATAAAAACAATACAGCCTCTACATAATTAGCAGCTGTAATACTTTTATAGGAATTTGAGTTACAAAACTATTTTTTGTTAATTTTCTTCTTCAAACAATGGAATGTCGCTCAATGATGTTTCTGTCACTTGCAAGCTTTTAAAATTAAACACTAGAAATAAATTGCCCCAGGTTAAATAAAATAATCCAGCAAAGAAAACAAAAGCAAAAACAAAGTAATCTCAGCAACATATCCCCTCTTCATCGTTATCTAGCTCTAGCCAACACCCATTTCCACACAGAAACCAGAAGAAAAAAGTAGGCCTTGCCGTATGTCCCGGAGGTTAGCAAATCTGGGCTGTTAAACAGCAGGAACTGGCAAATTCTAGAAGTGCAGAGTCCTAAAAAAGACGCCTGCCAGATACTTCCCTCTCCCACTCCAAAGAGGCTTCAATTCAATGCCCTC
Source organism: Limnodromus scolopaceus (assembly GCA_028565335.1). Taxonomy (NCBI): domain Eukaryota; kingdom Metazoa; phylum Chordata; class Aves; order Charadriiformes; family Scolopacidae; genus Limnodromus; species Limnodromus scolopaceus. The sequence continues at coordinate 29,287,551 of JAOXNO010000024.1, read as the reverse complement.
CAGAGACTCTATCTCTGGCAAAAAGGCTGTATTTTTGCATTCATTTAACAGCAGTCATACTCAGTATCGGCACAAAATTATTACTGCTAATTCACTGCACCTCAGACTAAGCACTGCATGTTAGCTGCTATGGTCATAAATTCTCAGACCTGCCAGTTACTAGGTGTTCTTTCACTGCCTTTAAACTGAAGGCTGAGAGAGAGAGAAAGACAGCAAAGAAAATGAAAAAAAAAAAAAAAGTGAAAGCAAACATATACAAAAAAGCACATGCAGAGCCAGATTTTTTCAGCATAGAGTTTCAAATACTCACCACTCAAAATTCAAACCAGATTTTCTAAAAACCTAAGCCCCAGCAGTTACTATTGTGATACTTACAATTAGATAGTTAAACAGATTTTAACAATCTGATCAATTATTTACTTAACAGCTAAAGAACTCTACTAAAAAAAAAACTCTTGTAACTTTGTAACTTAAAATCACATTTATTTATGCACAAAACATTTCAGCAAAAACTCATGCTCTATATTTTGCAAGCCCTTGTTATTTATTTAAGAAAATATGGTCAAAATATCTCAAAGTTGGTTGTGGGGGTTTTTTCCACAATATGTCACTTTTCACACAGCTGTGAGAGGATGAATTGTGGCAGTGAAGTTCATGGTAAGGATGAGATTTTGAGTAGAGGAATTCCTGTTCACTGAAGGTCATGCGTCAGAAATACCCTTTTCTGTATATCAGGCTTTAAAAGGACAACACCTCACTTCCTGGTCTGAGCTGTATCTGCTGTGAATTTTCAAAATAACACTGATGTGTTTTTAGTGGTTCAGTTTGTAATGGCTAAATCTGCAGTTAAAAACCCCCAAAGCCGAACAGCAACAAAAACAAGGCTATCATCCTGTAGCTGGCTGCACTCAGCCTGCCTGCTTGTGGTTTACTTGCAGAAAATTTCAGTAACGGAGGGATTGCTTTATTTTCAGGAGTGGGGGGAAAGAAATATTTTCCCAACATGATCTGGTCCTATTTATCTTCACACAAGCTCGGTGAGGAGGGAATATAAAGTACTTTTTAGTTTTAATATTTTGTTTATTTGCAAACCATTTCATTTTGTGCTTGAGCACAAAGAGCAGAAAACAAAATTAACTCAGAGAGAAAAGGCAGCAATGACTATATTTTCTCCACTCCTTGCCAAGAACACTACAAAGAATGGAAAGAACAATGTTTCGCTTTAAACCCCAGCACTGGTTAATCAAAGCAGTCGATGATCAAACTACACTAGCTAGGAAAAAAAGAGTTCTCTTTTGATACTGTACTTGTAACCACTACCTCTGGCAGCCTCAGATGGAAAACAGGAACAGCCATGCTTTTGTCAGAGGTCTGCAGATTGAAGAAATCTTTCAGTAACCCCCACAAAACACACTGAGCAAAGGTGCAAGAAACCTCCTAGTGGGCAATTACTGAATAACCAGATCAGCAAGGACAGTTGCCTAATCCCCCTCAATCTCTATTTGGCCAATATTCGGATGCATGATCACCCGAGGACGAGGTATCAATTGGGGTATTGTAGGTATCAGAAGAGTCTACACAATTTCATAGTTAACATACTAAGGCCTTGGTGCTAAAGATATATAGGAGCAAAGAGTTCCGCATATATAAACAAGTTGCATAAATCATCCAGTATAGAATAATTTACGTACAATCCAATAACCTTGCAGTACATCTTGTGACCATATTGTTTTAGCCAGGTTACAGGACCACACTATGTACAGATGGATGTGTTAAGACCACAGAAGGCTGTATGTGTCCTGGCTTCTCATAAGCATTTTAACAACAATGTCAAGGCTCATTTACCAGGGACATGCATTCGTGCCTTCAGACGTTACCTAATTTTTTTACTGTTGCAATAATGATCGCAGTTCTCTTCTTCCCGGCAATGCTATCTAGCGGGACCGACCACCCTGCCAGATTTGATTCATGCTGCACACTGATTTCAAAAACTCTCCAAACAACAGTTCATTCATGCTAAGCCTTGTGCTCCATGTTACCTTATAGGAGATTTTCTCCTATGTGAGAACTTCCTCAAGGGCCCCAACTGCCTTGTCTCACAGAGAGGGGCTCCATAGCTCATAGATTGACCCAATCCAAACTAACCAAGGTGTCACTATTTACTAACCATCTTCATGGGCTCAAAAGAGGAGTAAGGGTTGTGGGGAGCATACCTCACCATCAATATTCCTTCAATATTATGGAAAAAGAGTGGACAGATGTGGCTCTTTTTGTCCCTTGAGAGTCAGGGAAACAACAAGAATGTTTAGCCCTAATGTTCATAAGCAGCATAAGGTATTTTTAAAGCTCTGTAGGCTTCTGGACTCCCTTTTTGCAGCTGACAGTCTGCAAGCCAAAAATACCACACAGTTACTTATTCATTGTATTGGTAAACAAACTGGGAACGGTTTTTTCCCAACTTTTGATCACTGCAGGCCTGGCTGCAAGAAAGGTAGTTATATCTTCCATTTCAAATTTAATTGCTAATATTCAACTAATTTTGACCCTGTCAGTACAGTGAAGAGAGAGGTTTTGTCTTGTTCTTTCTCAAAGTAGGCACTGTCTGAAGCACATTTACTGTCACACTGAGAACCCAGAGATTCAAAGGACGGTCTGCAAAAGTTTCTGAGGAAGTTATCCTTATCCATATCTTTCAGGGAAGTCCTGTACCAAACACTTGGGATTAAGAAGGTGTAATGGGAAGTCTATACCCTAAAGGAGTTTAGAAATACAATTATGCAATACTGTCCGCTCAAGATATTGTATAATAAGGAATATGCCCTATTTCCCAGGCTTGCCCTTTGCGTTATTTTCTGGGTGGTTTGCATCATCGCATGATGGGAAACAAGGTTCCTCAGGCTTAACAGGAGATTGCCTCGCAACCAAAGGAGCAACTTCCTCTCTTGCTTGCTAAATTTGGTTGAGCCTCTCTGTGGACTCCCAGAAGGTGTCATCATGCACCTAGTGGAAAAAAGCTGCCCTAGAAAACAATCCTCTCCTCCAAATGATTATAGCTCAGGGTCTGTATTTCCTGGTCCATGGGCATGGAGGCACTTGTCTCTTTCTCTGGAGGACAAGGACATCTCTGAAGCCTTGAAATTAATTGAGCATGGTCAGCTTGACTCTCCTCAGGAGGAATGAGGAAACACAGGTAGAAGAACCTGTTTGATGAAACACTGAGCACTGAAGCCTGAGGCAGCCACTTTGGTAGAATTAAGCACTGTTTCTTTTCAAAGTCTGTCTAATTTTTCCTCCCCTTTGCCTCCAATTTGTTTACAATCCATATATTGGAAGGGCCAACGAATGCACAAGTTTTATTCAAGCCACGGAAAACAGAACAACACACAAACACTGGGAAAGGTATAATATAATCAAAACCCCTTTGACTCATGAGAGTCCAAGCCTTCTATATAACATTAGCATAGATACAATATTTCAGCCAAAAAAGAGGAACCATGCTTCATTTCTGTCATGTCACTAAGAACTTCAATACCATTTCAGATAGTTTTATTTCAAGATGCTGCAATAACCAGATGCAAAAATTTTAACCACTTGCTCATGATAACAGCAATAAATCATGAGAGAACTGAATCAGCCTATTTCATGTACATTTTTCAGTTCATGCTTACAGCATATAGATTTCCTTATGTAACTTCTAGAAACTAGTCTGATGAAACAGGTAGTTTTCCTCTTCAGCATAGAAGTGAAGTCTCATTATATTCACCCTTAGTTCAAATAACACCAATAATGACTGCACTAAGAATACTGGTATCAAATTAATCTCATAGGAACAGTAAGGTATTAGTGGGAGAGGAGGAGTCTAATTCAAACATCTGCAAGCTCTGAATCTTGGTACCGGCCAGTTGAGATGGCTCCATGAATGGCTCTGCTGAAGTCAACAAAGCTAAATGTGAAGGGCTTTGCAATTCATCTGAAAGTGAAGTACAACACCACTACATACTTCTCTACCCAAAGGTCTTGATTGCATATTCAACACATTCATCAAAGTGATACTCACTTAGGACTCTAATGATGAAAAGTACTACACAAATTTGGCATTGTTTTACTTGAGATAAGCAAAAACCATGTACAAATGCTCCTAAACATGACAGCAAAACTAAAGAAGGATTTTTCCTTTTACTAGTCCTTGTGCTTTACCCTCTTGATGTCTCATTTTCATATCAGAGTTCTTATTAGTACAACAGACAAACAATGAAAATGTGAAAATGATACAGTCCCTGTAGATTGACATCTATCTTTACTCAAGTGCTGTACATGTCTGCATACATACAGAGCACTGATGGTGTGCACTGCAAGCAATATTGGCAGTTAAAAAAAAGCTGACAGCAGTAACCTGATTTTACTTCAGAGAGTAGATCTAATCTTAGGACCTGATCCTGTCTTGAACAAAGAGCCACAAACTTACTGGAAATCAAGCAAGCTCAGCATTTTGCTGGAAACACTCAGCACCTTGCAGGTTCAAATCCATACTTTTTAAAAGTCACTTCCTATTTGTCCTTTGTTTAGCCTGGTTTATCCTGAACAGTGAGGCTTTCCGACTTAGAGATAACTTTGGAAATGATTACTCTCATATTCTTTGATGATTTCAAAAGGCAGGAAAGAATCTCTCCCCTTTCCGAGGGCCACCCAGCTGAAGCAAAGAACATTACTTTTTTGAGGCATGCTAATAAGAGCCAGTAATAACTCAACTGAGTCGCCTTAGCCTTGAAATACCTGACCAAACTTGCTTTTGTTCTCTCACAGTAACATATTTTCCTTCTGTATCTGCTTTCACACAGTTATCATTCAGACAACCCTAAGAGGGAAGCTGCCTTATGCCTCCCCTTCCAGTCAACGTAACCTCTTCCTTTGACACATATTCACAGCCTTAATGTGTTTTATCCATTATACCTATCTCACATTTGCATGGAGCCACTGGGTAACACAGTGTAACAAAGTAGGTCTTCAAATTAAGCTTTCTAATGATTAAATGTGTTAGCTGTAACTAAAGCTGCTACCAGTCTCTCCAGGGAAGAAAAGAACACAGAGGTGGTGGAGAATGGCATCTCCTTTCCTAGATGCCTAACAGGAAAGAAAATACAGAATGAGTTGGACATACATAGTCAAATAAATGAAGATGAATAATTTCATCCCTTCTCATCCTCATGTATGCCAGTTATTCTGAGCCAAAACCAATTTATTTTTTTATTCTTTTTTTTTTTTTTAATTTAAATCAATCAGGCTAGCACATGCATGGTCTTCTGTGGTTATATACTCTGTTTCTGAACCAGGATCCCTCAAAGGAGTTTTGATAAATGCAGCCTGTCACCATCATTTTTAAATTCTGCCAGGAGCAAAAGTAAGGTACTTCTCAAACGAGGAGATGCAAACACAACCAATATACAAGTACCACAGGAAGAGTAAGGTACAAGACAGAAGTGGTACTGGAAAAGTAGTATCCCTTAGCATAGTAGGGTTGAAAGAAAGTAGTATTGAGCCCCTGAGTTCGTGGATTTAAGTCCTGTGAAATGGGATCTGAGCTTCAAGGCAGATGGCATTTTGAGGCACAAGTTACCTACTCAGGGTCTTCAATTATTGCTCTCACTGGGAACCTGGTTTGTGAGCATATGTACTTTCAGGACTGCTGGGTACTCTTCCCACACACTCTCTTTTTCGCTGTTGAAATATGTCAGCCTCGAGATGAATATCTAACATTCTATATTCATATTTTAAGAAGTAAGGACACAAATGTTAACTTCACACTGAAACAATAATGGCTGACATGGTCTTACATTGTACAATGGACCTGCCAACAATATTAATAAACAATTTAGTATTCATCTAGTATTCATTCAATTCTAGTATACATTCAAAGCATTCTGTCTTAGCAAAGCTCATCCTTAATCAGCGTTACTGTTCCAGGAAAGTAAACCTGTGACACCAGAAGAACTAGAGGAGAATTGGTTATATCTGGCACTGTGTCTTCTGATACTTGCTTAACGCAAGGAAATTGTAGCTTCTCTGGAGTCAAAGGTGTCACACTATTAAAAGCCTACAGTAAGAAATCAAGCTGTTAACATACTCCCTTAAGCCGCTATTCTAATTGAATTTCATGAGCCACATAACGTTTGAAATCATGCAAATTCGTAAGACTATATTCTAAGGGTGCTAGTTTCTTCCTGTAGATCACTGATCAGTGTATTGCAAAGTCAGTATTAAATTTTGGATGGCTGTACAGAAATGAATAAGTTGTGAATTTAAAGTCAATTCTCATGAACAGATGAAAACTCTAAGTAACTGAAGCCATAAGTTCATCACCTTTGCACTCCAATACTTCAGCTCCGCATAATACCACAAAACTGATATTCCATTACTGACTACTTTTAGTATGATGGACTTTACAAACCCCATTTTGACATTTTTTCTGTTGTGTCTGCACACTACCTTTTGGATGAAAGAACTGTAAGTGAAAAGCTTTACTACACTTACAAGTCCAGCTGTTAAATTTATACTCATCAGGAAGCTCAATAATATCCACAATATCAAAAGACCCAAGACAATGCAGCTTATTCACTGTGAAAGGATGGCAGCGGGTACGTTGTGTCCTTCCCCCACTTCATTTGAGCTTCAAATACAACAAATAATGAATAATTTTGCAAAGTAGCTCTGAGTAACTAAACTGACACCTCTTTTCAATTTCCCCAGAATCTCTCTTCCCCAAATTCATAAAGCCCCAGTTGCTATGATCTGCACCAAATTTATCCCACCCTGCATCAATCCTGAAGCGTAACATGTTAACCCCAAGCCTTGTTAGCATATCTGGTGGCTTTTTCAAAACCAGGGACAGCTTGTGTAAAACACAGGCTAGTAGTTTGCCAGGCAGGCAACACCAATATAATCTCTCTGTATCTGTTTTATAAACATGCTCAGGTGTTGGACTTTAAGGCTTTTCTGCACTGCACAGCTGTTCCACAGCACACACCAGCTGCACTTACTCCCTCTTCACACAACTGCAGCTGTAGCATCCTAAGCCTTTCTGTAAAAACCTATCATATCTACTGCTAGGAATAAAGATGGAGCCCTAAAAATGGAAAATTAAATGCTCTGTTTCTTCAAATGAGTGATCCAAATGGAAGTCCCCTTTCCTCTCAATTTAGTGCATGAACAATCTAACATCAAATACTTCAACTTTGACACTTTGCTCTTGCATTCTACCATATTAACTACAGGTATGGGATTATAAATGATATACAGAAATATGAGTTGGGATGACAACTTTCAAAGGCCCTCAAAACAATTCATTCTACATTTCAAAGAGATCTGCACACCCCAACTCTTTGCCAGGCTATCTATATTCATATACAGGTAGACTCAATACCAGACACACTCCAAGCATATGCATGCAGAATGCCTCTAGACGGTACTTTTTTCACCGTAATAGTAAAGCTGGTGCTGCCTCCAACTACTCACCCACAAAGGCAGCCCAGCTTCAAGCTCCTGACTCTGCTTTGACAGTTTGGAAGCTTTTTTAGTTTTACAGATCCATATAGATCCATACCTCTACAGAGAAATCTCCAGTGTCAAGAACACAGCAAGACAGAGGCCCTGCATTTCTGTTTGTTTGCTGCAATTGAAGGAAAGCATTCACACAATAAAGGCATTGCAGAATTAAAACTGCATAAATAAATACATTAAAAAAAAAACATAAACCAAATTGACTGCAAAAGCTACGCTACAACAAGGAAATAGAAATGTGTTGGTAGGACTCCTTATTTCAGAAAATGAGAGTAAAAAGAGGGATAAACAAATGAGGAAAAAGCTGCAAGACAGAAAGAAAGATATCTAAAAGGTATCAGCAAAAACTTTATTTCAGGAGTCTAGGTCTCAGCTCCAATCTCCCCTCTGTAAATATGAGAATATTGATACCTCCGCTGCAAACTCTTGAGATTATAACCATAATGTTTCTGCCATACTTCTGGGAGACACGGAGGAATACAGTTTCTCCATCCATGACGCTTCCTCTTAGGAATGCTGTGAAGATGACTATGCCCAAGATTCTCCAGACTCAGATATTTTGCTAATGAATTTCATTACTACCTGAGACAGATAAGATCTATGTATCACTGCATGTAAATCTAAAGCAGACAAGGGCCCCTTCTGGAACCACTGATATAAAAAGCTGGGTTATTCATTTTATAAGATTTTATACCTGTATTATGAGAGAATGCTCATCCCATCATTTCCTATTACTGACTTCTTCATTTGTTGGAAGGCATTACGTGAACGGAAATAAAGGCAAAAATTACAGAGGAGAGAGGAGATAACACGTTACATCACAAGTAGATGCAGGACAACCAAGTATGTAAAAACTTGTCTGACCAGTTCACAGCAAGCGAGATTGTGATGAAGTTATTACACATTGTCTCATAGCTCACAAAAACTTCAAACCATAGAGTAATCACAATCAGGAACACTTTGTGCACAGTGAAAATTAATTCACCAACCTCACCTGTTACCACAAACACTAAGGAAAACCAAGCAATACTGATGACAGTCATTTTTATGTTGTGACCTGTTATGACATTTTGAAACTTTTATTTAAATAAAGCCTGCTGCAAATATGATCTTCCTTATTTGTGTAATCTGGTCTATGATAAAGTGGCTTCACTTTGTTGACCGTTCATCTTATTACATGTTCCTTGGTTTGGCACACAACTTAAACTTCAGCCTTTGTCTCTGCTTACTCATGTGAATAAAAACACCCTCCCTTAACTACTCAGTTAGACACTGCTTCCCCAAGGCCATCAAATACATTTTTTTAAAGCTGCAATAACACACCATTTATTTATTTTGTATAATTCTGTTATGAAAAATATAAATTTGTATTTTGTTATGCATTTTCTATGGCTTTTGCACATCAATTCTATCTTGATACACAGGTACAAAACCTTCATAGATCTTCCACTGCAGTTTATGACCTTATTATCCAAAAGGGAGGTAGTAAGTTTTCTGATTTTACAGCATAAGCTTCTCCAGGAAGAAACTATGAATCTCCTGTTTCTAGACTACCTAACACATAATGAGCATTATCAAAGAGAAAGTAATAACTCCTATAGTCAAAACTGTCACCCTGCCAGAATGTATGCATCGAGAAGATTTCAGCACTTCACTCCTGTCTTACTGAGGGTATCACTAGCATCAAGTACATTTTCATAGATGCATAAAATGTCTCTGAGAATTCACATTATTTGCATTGTAAAGTTGATTAACCGTGCATAAAGCTTATATAGAGGGGTTCTGCAGACCAGCACGCTTCTGCTGGGAAGCAGCTTTTACTTGCTAGTCTGCAAACAAGGTGCAGGGCTGATTCACAGTTGCTGGAAGAGCTGCAAACTTTTTGGCAGCTCTACAAAACATTCGGCCTGTAATTTGTCTTACTGATCACTGCCACAATTACACCCAGGTCCCAAACAGAAGAAGCCCATACAGTCCAGTGGGAGACTGCTGTAGGGAGAACAGGCTTCACCAGAGCTGCCCCCATTTCTCACTCTGCCTGCCTTCCATTTCAGTCAGATGCATTTTTTTTTAACCTTGGTCCTCCAGGAACAGCATAAAACACAAAATGACTTTCTCACACTTCACATCTGATTTTAAATCTGATTTTAAAAACCGTAAACTTTGGATTACACTAAAGATTTTGAAAGCTTTATGGTATTATTAACACTGATACAGCAAAATAGTGCTTGGCTGGAGAGTACACACATTTTAAACAAAATAAAACAGTTGGAACATGTTAGAGCCAGTCAGTTTGATGTCCAGAGTACATTCAAACAAGACTAGAGATCAGTTTAATTTCATTTGTTCAAATATCCAATGATTTACTATTGTTTTACTAATGAAGAATCAATGAGGAAAAAAAAATGTTAAGGTTTTGTTGGTTTGGTTTTTTTTGCTTTAAAAATGCCCTGAAAAATTCAATTTACAAGAAAACATGTATGTAACAAACCAAAGAGAAGGCCTGGTGGTCAGAACCTACTGTTCTGACCAACGCATTCACAAGCAGTTCACAATGCGTTCACAAACTCATTCAGAAACAGATAAGACACTGAAATAATCACTGATGAAAAGGCAGCTGCATAACAGTTCCAAAAGACTGCTGAATCAGGAGCCTACATTTTTCATGTGACTTCCACATACCTGAAAAATTTACAGTAGACCTCAATTCTGAAGAATACATAGAGTGCAATATTAAATACACAAGGAATTCAGTTGATGGTGATGTAACTACCCAACTCCCTAACTCAGCCAGTAGCACAGAGGAATCACTATGTATGCAACTAAGTGATACTCTCAACAGTTCCAGCAACAGGGAACACCACTCAAAGAAATTCCCATTGGAACATCAGCTTTGAATAGGTGTGCAAGACAACTTATGGCCCTAGTCCTTAGAGTATGGCACATACAACAGACTTAAACTTCTTTTGTGTTTAAGGTATATTGTTTTTTGCTTACTCACACATTTACTTACCAACAAAACCAAGAAATAAACGTTTTTGCTTTTTGCACTGCATTGAGCTATGAAAAACAGACGTCAACTGTACCTGATCTATTTTTCTATATCATAGTACTGTTGTACAGGGAACATCTTTTAAAAAGGGATTGGGACGTGTTCTGGTTTAACCCCAGATAGCAAGTAGGCCCACACAGCCATTCACTCACTCTCCCACCCCCTAGTAGGATAGGGAGACAAGGGAGAAAAAAGAGGAAAAAAAGAGTCTCATGTGTTGAGATAAAGACAGTTTAAAAGAACAGTAACAGAAGAGGAAAAAAAAAAAAAGGGTAAAAGACTATACAAAATGAAGTGATGCAATACAACTGCTCTCACCACCTAATGATCGATTGCCCAGCCTGTCCCAAGCAGTGATTGTGGACTCCTACCCCCCAGCCAACCCCCATTTATATACTGAGTATGACGTCTATGGTATGGAATATTCCTTTGGCCAGCTTGTCCTGTTGATGCTCCCCCTCAGCTTCTATGGGAAGCTGAAAAAGTCCTTGACTTAACATAAGCATTACTTAGCAACAACTAAAACTCTCATACTAAATCCAAAACACAGCAGCTATTTGGAAGAAAATTAACTCTGTCCCAGCTGAAACCAGGACAGGACCCCACAGTCCTACTAAATGATATATACAAGAAGGTAATATGATATCCCCTACGCAAAGCATCTTGCAAAAAACAGTAAAGTGGAGACAAAGAGCGAGCATGAATCGTCAAGGACGGAACACCTAAAGAGATCACAGGAACTTGTCTAGGCTAGGTCATGGTGTCTGGGCTGCTAATGCATCACAGAATTGTTAGAAATCAGTTTAGCTGAATTCGTATTTTAAAACCTTTTACATGGCCTTATAAAAATGCACATGCAAAGCTACTGCCTAAATATGACCACTAAATCAATATTCTTTCTAAAGTAATGGGCTTTACTATATATATGTATATAAAAAAATAAATAAAGTGTTGCATAAAGATCATCAGCTATAAGGTCTTGCTCTTTAGGTGAAAAGTACTGTCACTTGCTGATCAACGGCTTGCATTTCTGCAAAATCATTGCAAGAGATTAATAAAATTCTTTCCTCTTTCCCCCTCTCAGAGCCTTGACGTGGATCTGAGAACTTGCTGGCACAAAGACTGAAGTTGTGGAATAAAACTTAACAAAGCTTATCTCAGCCCAGTGACATTAGTATATAAGATTAACCCTATACATGATTATATCTGTCTGTATTTGATTACTGTACTTGAAGTGCTCTGACACAGCTATTGATAAAGAAAAATCTCAAATGTAATAATAGAGTTAATACCAGCATTCATGGAATTATACAGGAAAACCCAGTAGTTCCCTAGAAGTGAATGATCTCAAACATTCATAAAGCTATATGGGATACTCAGAAATAACCACGGACTAGATCATAAGAACTGTCCCTCTAAACCTGTCAACTCCTTGAGGAGAAACACCACATAATGAAAAGCATCAAGATATCCAAATATCTCCAGCAAAAATTCCACTATTTCCCCTCCCCTTGAGATTTTGAGACACCAAGCAAAGCTGAACTGATAGGCTGCTGCTAAGCCACTGCTACAGCCTTTCATACTGGTAAGCGTTTTCCTATTATTTCCTTTGGCTTCCCCAATCTGCCTTTTTTGACTTGTGCTTCAACTGTAATTTTTTTAAGACAGAAACCATAATTCTGCTTTATATATAAAAAAACCCAAAACAACCAAACAACAAACAATACTAGGTATTTTCTGTGATTAGGAGTCCCTGAAAATCCCAACAGTCAGTACCAGCTAAAATTTTACAACAGTGTTTCCACTGCTTGGGAGACTCCAGTTTTCAGAGACACATCATGCTCCTTCAATATTCCACTGACTGTGAAAACCAGATAATTTTGCTTGAAGTTCAAAGCTACCATATTATGCTTCCTCCTTCAACCACTTCTGTAGTATAACTAACCAAAAACTCAGTGCATCACTTCTGATTGACGTTAACTGCTCCAACAGCCATCGGTCTGTTCAGTTAGTTCCCTGTTGCTTGCTGAGAAGCTCAGTGGGGACATGCTCTGGATAAGAGCAGCTGAGCAAACCCCATAAAGCATCATGTACTGAAGATACTTCTGAGTCCTACTGACATGAGCAGCTCACTGGTCCACCAGAATAACAAGAAGAGGGAAGGAGTTGGAGTGGTGGCAATAACAGCAATATGGTTATGTGGGAAGTAATAACAAGAAAAATGAGCAAAAAGTTAAAAGAGACAGCCAGGACTTGAGGATGAGGTGATAGCAGTAGATTAAGAAGAAAAGAAGTGGGCCATGAGGTCAAATGTTCAAGAGGTGTCAAGGCAGTATGAGGTTATAAGGAAGGAAAAGGCAAGGAAACTCAGAGGGAAAGAAAGAAAGAAAGAAAAAAAAAGCTTCTTCAATAAATCCAACTAGAACCATGTAAGCATGTAAGAAAGAGAACAAAGAGGTCATAGCATGAGTGGCTTTAGCCTTTCCTTTTCCAACACATTCTTAGTCTTTGTTTTCAAAGACCATGGATCAATCTCACCTTGAAATAAAGGGAAGTTGACAGATGCTGCAAAGATTTACGGAATGAGTAAATACGGTCCCAGGAAGAAAACTGTACCTGTCTCTGTAGAGATCTATAGCAGGACATTTCATTCATGTAGCCTGCTAGCATTGCCAACATCTAAATCTTATGCAATCCTGTAAAGGTCACCATATCAGTTTTTTGACCATCTTGAAGCTAGAACAGATAAAGAAAGATGGAGAATTGGCATTATGAAAACAAAAGAGATGATAAAGAGGAAACTGAAAGAAAACAAGGAAGGAGAAAACACTACTGTCTTGCTGGCTTTCAATCTGTTAAACAAAGCAAAGCAATTCCAACCATTTCCTCATCACCTGTGCAGACTATGTATCACTTTTCCCTTCATGTGTCCACCACCATTACATCTGCTTCACTGCTACCAGGTCACTATCTAAAGATACTTATAAATATTAACATTGAACTAAGCCATATATTTTTCAATTACATTAACAAAGTCCAATGTACTGAAGAATGAAGAGTTCTAAAATGCATAAGAAACCCTGGTTCCCCATGCTGAGGCTTGATAAGTACGTATACGGTAAAGTACTGAAAGATACTAAATTGGAAACAGTATTAAGTTTGCCTACTCTTCATTTAAGGTACAGACATAAAACAGGGGCCGACTGCTCAAACAATGCAGACGTGAAATTTATTTGGTAACATCTAGCCATTTTTCACACTTTTTTGTCCCTGCCTGTGATGAAATTGTCCAGCAGGACACCAGAAACAACCAAAATGATTCTATTGTCTACAACAATTAAATCAGTACAAGTTAGCCAATATAAGGCAGAAATGGGAGCCTGAAAGTCTCTGATGGAATCAAACTTTGCCATTTTTAATACTGAAAGCAATGGTTTTTCTTCACTTGTGTTCTTCAACAATCCAAGCCCTACAGAGTTCAGTAGGGGAAAAACTCTAAGAACTGCGCAGCATTTCTCTAACACTGCTTCCAATAAAATAAACGTTAAAATTCCTGCTAGATTTAATGGAAACATGCCAATATCACTAGGTTTTTTAGCTGTGATATTCAGAAATATGTGAAATCTTGGCTTCTGTAACTTCTGTTAAATCACAGCAATGATAATTTAAGATTTTTTTTTTCACTCTTAGAGGAATGTAAGTGAGAGGACACTCTGAAATCAACTTTACTAGCAATTCAAGCTACTGACTGTGAATAATGATCAGAGTAGATAATAATTCTGCAGATGTTCTTACATCATATTCATTTGCATTTTGCTTCACTAATATAGTGCAAAGTACAGAACTGCCATTAAAGTTACCCAATCTCTAGAATTATTTATTAGCTTTACAGTTGAAGTTTCACATTAATATTGCCGAATATAGTTTTTAAATCTTCTAGTGACTGCCTGCCAAATAGGAAAGCAGTCACTTAAAAATGCAAGGTTAAAACTTTTTGCCAGCCTTCTGTAATGACTGCTTTGCCTCCAAACGGTAGAAACCTCTGTAACTGCTACAATTTGCATGACTCCAAAGGGCATGCAAAATATTCCCATTCTTCAGATCTTGCTCTGTCTAGCTTCTTGTGAGAGACAAAAGGGTTTGTTTGGTGTGTGTCCCTCAACTGGCAGGTTTCCAAGCTGTCTGTAGACTTCTGATCTTATTCAACATCCAGATAGTTCCAGCCCTACCTCTTCACGTGAATGGAGAGAAAGTCTCTTCTCAGTCCTCTCTGACCATAGATTTCCCATTACTTGCATAACCCATTGTTTAAAAACCTCTCTTACCATGAACTGTAGATATCTTTCTCCTACAGTCTAATAACTGGGATGAGGGAAAGGGGCTTAAGACAGTACTGGGTAAAGCAAAACCAAATTCAACCAGCCAATTCCAAGCAGAAAGGCTCTCACCTCTATTTTTTTTTTTTACAAATTGTATTCACAGCCTCCCTTCAAAATTTGAAAATCCCTCAAAAGCTCATTTAAATGGAAGTTTAGTTAGGGAGTGGAAACTAATCATACTTAGATGCCAACTCCTACAATTCCAACTTAAATCTGCATTTTAGCAGTATTGTAAAGAATTGTGGACAGGGAGGGCAGAGATTTAGTTTTGATGGCTGAGGAAAGTAGAAACCAGGTTTACATGTACAAGGTTTGCAGAAGAATAATAAATCAGTAAGAATAAAATGAAAGTAAAGGATGTTGTCAAACGTTATTTATTCTCGGTTTTCCCTTGGAACACAGGCCCCAGTTGAGGAAAGAATTTAAACACATGCTTGCATGAAATCCAGTGAACCCAGTGAACCCAGTGAGATCAGTGGTTTACTCACAACCATGAAGTTCTGCACAGTGTCTATGGAACCGCCTGAGCTGGAATAATGATACTCATTGCCTAAAAACGCACAAGAAGGACATGCAGGAACCGTTTTCACCCCGCTTGGTTATTTCTGAACTCCAGCTTTAAACTAATGACTATGAACTGGACTCTGTTACTGGTAACATTGTTCTAAAAAGTACTTTCTACACAAAACTTTGTAGCAGTTTTGGTATTGGCATTAGCAACAGTAGGATGAGATTCTGATCAGTCATGGGATCAGCTCCTGACGTACATGTATCATAATTCAGTGCTAAGTGAAATGCATGCTTTGCTACACACTTTTCAGGCCCTGAGCAATTTTTTCACATCTGAAGTGAGACTTTAAAAGCTATACACTGAGCAAAGCAGGCCAAAAAAAACAAAACAAAACAAAACAAAACAAAACAAAAAAAAAAGAAAACACCAACAAAAAACCAGGTCAGTGAGCAACATACGGCCTTCAACTAGTCAATTTGCCTATGCTAGATCATCTCTGTCTCCTACATGGGCAGCTTTCTGCTGTTGCCAAAAGGGCAGCTGGAGTATGTGGGGCAGCAGCAACTATTCATTACCCTCCTCCAGGTTTCTCTCCATGCCTCATCTCCTCCTTTCCTTACTTTGCCCTTTCCCTCTCTCTGCAGTAGCAACCACAGAGGCAGCTTTTTCCCCCTCTATTGCTTCTCAGCAGGCTGGGAAGCACTGCAGGTAAGCAGGAGCTGTTAGGAGAGAACATTTCTAGCAGGGAGTAGGAGTAGATTTATGCAGCTGTAGAAAGGGATTGATACGAGATAGTGGGTGAGCTGCGTGGTGACTGTACCACATCCCCAGAGGAAAAAGAGGAGGCACAGGAGGGTGACAGGCTGGGGGAGAAGGCAAGGAAGACCCCTACCTGTACTAAGTGCTCTCCCAAATCTCCCATCTCCTCCTGACAACCGCCCACTCTCACAATTACGCTGAGTCCCTGTGAAACTCTGGTGATCCCCGGTAGCTCTCTCACCTTCGCCCCCCAAACCTAACAGACCTTGCTCAGTGACAGCCTTGTTATGCAGAAACCTATCAAACAGGACAGCAATTTCCCTTTCATTTCAACAAATACTCTTCTGATAACAATGCTTTTCAGCAGCCCATGAACCACAGTTTAGATGAGATGTAAAGCTTTCACAAGCAAAATCCTAGGCCTTTCAACACCATCAGCAGAGATAAGTTCAGCCAGTAGATGAAAATAAAAATGAAAATATGCTACAAGCATACTCTGCTAGCCCAATGCCACCCTTCAGCAGCACATGGCACAAGCAGAGGTTAACCTGCAGGGTGACCTGCACTAAAATGATCACAATTCTCACCTGCTGACCAAAAGGAGTTCCCTTTTCAGTAACAGAAACAGCATTTAAAAAAAACAAAACCCAAAGAAACAGAAAAACTCTGAGAAGCACCTAGACTGCCTTTCCAGTTAATTCTGATCACAGGCACGGGAAGGAGACAGTTCTACTTCTCACATCCATGGACAGCTCATTGGACCAAGGACTCGGAAGACTTTTAATCCCTACCCTGCTATTGCCTTTCTGGGTGAATGTAGGCACCTATTTCTCAATTACTCAAAGAGAAGAAGGAATATTGACCTTTTGCTAAAGTGCTTTCAGATTTTCTAATGTATGACATACTTGTTACTATTATTTCTCTTATGAGAGGTGGGCACCATGACATTCAAAGCTCCATTAACCTAGGTGTCTAACTTCAAGAACTGCAACTTAAAGACCTTGTCTTTTCAATAGGAAAATGTCTTCAATAGTACGCTGTAAGCATGATGCAAAAATACATAACTAACAGTTCAACAAATATATAAAACGGTGTACCTCTTTTCCATGACATTTCCCATAACTCACAGTGAAATCATTATTGAGACATTATATTCATCCATAACAAACTTTCTTTATCCAGTGGTGGCAAGTTGCATGACTAACTTCACATTTATAAAATGGAAATATGGAAGGATGCTTTTAAAACAGTATAACAATTTAAATTTAGATCTTAAGAAGCAGCACTGAAGAGAAAAAAAATAATAGTATGAAAGATATTTAGGACTAGCAAAGAAAAGCTCACTTAAATCTGTGCTTTATTTTTTTCCTGACAGTGTTAGGGATTTTTTCAAGACAGCAGAAAATTAAACTTGTTTCATTAACCTAAATATAGCTGTAAAATATTTTTAGTGGAAATAGAGGCTTTTCCTGCTAAACGATGCGATGTCCTGACTGATTTAGTGAGTTCTGCTACTTAGCCCACAAAAGGATTTCTTAGGATGACTCAATAGGTTTTCTCATGTAGAACCAGGCTAATGGCAAAGACCCTTAGATGGAGTCTTTGGCACAGGTCCAATCAAACTGATTTCATCTATCATCAACTCTGGAAAGTGGACTTGAACTCAGAACCCATACTACCAATCATCCAAACACATAAACATTGATTGTGCTAATTCACAGGAGTGTTACCACAAGGCTAAATATCAACAGACTTTTCCTTCCCAATCCCAAATCTACTCATTAAAATGTAGTTGCGTTACCAACTGAAGAAGTGCAACATTCACATGTGCCACATGTAAGAAAGCTAAAGACATACTTTATTATTACCTGAATTATCTAACTCAAAAAAATACAACCACAGCTTTCATGTTATTTGTTTGTTTTTCAATCAGAACTTGCAGGTTGTTTATAGTTCTATATTTCATATTTTTCAAAGTGTAAATTCACCAACATCCTCTTGAATACTTTGTGCCATTCTGTGTAACAATTTATGTGCTTACAGAAAAGTCTGTAATGTCATAAATCCAAATTTCTCTTTAAAACTGCAGTGTAGCCATGACTAAAAAAAATCTGCAAAACTGACACTTTTGTTGTGCCATGTCTGTATTGATGCACCACTGGAAAAGCAGCCATCTTTTAATTGCCATTATACCTTTTTTAGAAACCCAAACAAATAATTTAATGTTGATCTTTAAAACAAAAACAAAACCCCAAACAAAACCAACCAAACAAAATAATCTATTTTGTTTAAAAGCTTCCATCCAATAAAATCTGAATCACTGTTTTAGGCCATAACTTTGATTATATTTTAAAATATATATATTCAGGGATTATACATATGGTAAAGTTAAAAATATTTTTTGCAATTGCTGAATACTCTGTAGATAGAAGGAACCAGGTTTTTGCATATTTAACTGACTTGTCCTAATACAATAGACGCTATCATGATTTCAAGCTTTGTACTTGTTTATCATTAGTGTTTCCACTGTAACCATGGCATCAGTATATAGTACAGGCTTAACAGTGAGAAAAATACCCACTATTTTCCTAAAAAACTCATCTCTTAGAAAAAATACAAGGATTTGCACAATGGCAAAAACCAATCAAAGTAGGTGAGCTGACTAAAGAGAAAAACAGTTTCTTTTTAGGGGAAAAGAAACAAACCATTATTTCTTCGCAAGTCTTTTTTTGCATTTTGGACTTCTGACAAGAACCTAGAAATACATTACAGGATAAGCAACATAACCTTGACCCTAGTGCAGATATTATAAAACAAATATTGAAATTTCCTTACAAAAATACATACTGTATTATATGAGATGAAAAGCATTAAAGCCATTAATATATTGACAAGAGCTGTTCTCAGCACATGAGCATTTTCGCAAACCTATTTAGTGACAGTCCAGTCCTGCAAGAACTGTTGCATCATTCTGAAGGTAAAGAGGGGCAGCAGTGCAATTACACCAAAAACACTGGACAAGTATGTGGTACCCAGTTCAAACTTTCAGGACTGCTTAAAGGGAAGCCCTCAGAATGGCATAAAAAGACTTTATGGTCTCCAGAAGTGTTTCTTAGGTTGCATTTATTTGATATTTCAGGCAGTACGGAGGAATGGGTTCCTGTGGTTGCTGCTTTTCATTTGCTTATTATAAAGTTGGGAACAAGTATTACAAAATTATCTGCCTTTAATGACAAAAATTAATTGAAGGAATTAGTCCTCTTATTAAACAAAAGAAATTGACTGTATCATACCAGCAGATCTTAGCCTAACATTGGTTTAGTCCACATGCATCTTCCTTGTACTGTGAAAACCATTCATTTCATAGGCAACTTCTCTTTTTCAGGTTTTAATATAGACTCCAGACACTGATGAAGATACCAGTAAATCTATTTATTTCGCTATGGACTCTATAGAGATGTCATGACCACAAGCCTTACTTTAACTCAGTGAAATCAGACCCAAAAAAACAGTGTGACTTTGTAAGAGCCTGTTCTCTGAAGGTCCCTATCTAGTAATAATCCAATAAACATACTCGGTATTACAATTACAGTGACATATTCAGTAAATGGGAAAATTTTGGGAAGGTTAAAGCACAATCCTGTAAATACTTGCCTCCTCAGCAATTCTAACTGTGATACAGGGAGGGTAGTGTACACTGTGTATTACATGTACCAGACAAACACAATCCACATTATAAGGATTTACTGCACAAAACTGAGGTGATGCTTCAGAAGCTGCATTATATTGAGCTGACCAGTTATGATCCACTGGCATGTCCTCAATCCTGTCACATCGACAACAAGCGTAGTCAATCCCTTGTCTCCTCCCACCCAGTGAATGCTGGACAGCAATGAATCCTGGTGCAATAAAACACAGCATTTATCTGATTCAGCTATGTAGTTCCTCCCAGATCATGTTTACAATGGGTCTCAATCTGTTAAATTCCACTATTTATCTAGGGAACGTGTTCAGACGCTGTAGTTCACCTTAAAAATCGGAGCCAGGACGTACCCCAGCACACCAGCCCCACCAAAATTCAAACTTAGCATCTGCAACCTGCAAGGTACTTCAGATTTGGCAACAAAATCACAACATGGACCATACACAAAAAGAACATACAAAATTATTATTTCCTCACTAAAAATCTGTGATGACGTTCTCGCCCCACTGGTCTCAAGGATGAAACCACCCTTGATATCAGGACAGCCACAACTTGATTATCATTCAATACAGGTAAAAGATATCTGCAATACTGCTGCATTTCTCTTCCTCATTTGGCTATTTTTCCTCTGCCTATCGGCCAGTTTTACTATCCCAATTTACTTATGGGTAGCTTTTATAGAGCATCAGAATAATCTAGATCCTAATTATCACAACATAACATATGCAGCAGAAGTAAAAAATATTGTAAAGTTGTAAACATAAAAGTTTTAACAGAAAAGTTATTCAGCTCCTAATCAGCATAAATAGAGCCTAATTCTTTCATGCCTTTCCATCATTCTGACATCTCTTTATACCACTGCATTAAGTAAAGAAGCCCCAAAGAATACATGAAACTTAGAGCTATTAACTCTCATTATTTTTACTTTGGTGCTGGGTTCTTTGTCTGTTTGCCAAAGAAATATTGCCCTGACTAGTATCCTTGACCATAACAAATAAATACACAAAAAGATGAGCATACACATTTCAGATGGCTGGTGAAGCACGGCACATTTAAAATGAGAAGACGGCTACTTTTGTTTTATTATACACCTTACTTAAGTGTTTAACTGCAGAAATGTGAAATGTGCATATTCACATTTCCTCTGTTTCTTTTGTTTGTTTGATTGATTGATTTTCCGTGTTAAATCACAGTACCTGAGGATGCCAGACCAAGGATTTTCCAGCTTTTTTGTACTCCCACTGAGGCATGTTAGCCTCTGGATCTTTAAGATGCAGTAGAAACTGTTAGATACATTGTGTATACAGGCAACAGAATTTGTCTGGTTGGGGCCAAAATCCACCAGGACCCTTTTATCAGTTTCAGGTATTTGAAGAAGCATTGCATTAGCTCTATGCATAAAGGTGTAGAGCATCTGGGGGAAGGAAGGAGGAGCATCAGTGTTGATGCAGCGAGCTTTCAAGTGGTACGAAGACCGTGAAGTGTCTTGTATCAGAGGTCAGGTCTACTTTTTTAAGGCTTGTCATTGCCAGACTGACCAAGACCGTTCACACTGAAATTACGAACTCGGTCTAAGTGCTGGATCTGGGTTTTGTGGTAATGTTCTGTTTGGGTGCATTTGGTTAGGGTTTCTCAAACACAATAAGATAAGCAGACTTGTATTTATGTAACATAATTTCAGAAACTGAAGTGGTAATTATGTATCTCTTACTTAGATTCAGCATATTTTTCTTTCCTCCCGTGCCTGTAGACCACATGCACTAGATATACAGTAACCATGACTATCTCAGTATAACAAAGCGTGGAAATAATGAAAAGCCTTCGGAGCTATTACATGCCCTTGGCAACCTAGCTCTGCGAGGCAGATGTTGCATCCAGACCCATGCCACTGAAAATCATATGTACATGTATGTATCTACAGTGTGAACACTTACCCAGTCCTCGAAGTGGCGGCTCCCGTTCTGCAGCAAGTCCTCAAACTGTATAGTGCAGTTAGCTACAAAATCGTCGTACCCGATGGGGGCATCATGGAAAACAGCCATCTCTATCTTCCTGCCATTACAAACGTCGGTGACAAATTCATCGTTCCAAGCAGGACTGTTGGTCTTTTGCTTGGTTGAGGTCTGCCCGATCCTGGAGTCGTCCACATTGAGGGCTATGTAAGGGTCCAGCAAAAAGGTCTGTGGCCTGGGACCCACCGCATGCCTCAGAGACCACGCCGTGGGTTTCAGATTCACTGCCTCGCAGATCTTGATTTTCAGCAAGCCATTGAAAACCACCATGGCTGGATGGCTGCACTTTTCCCAGGATTAAACACTCGCACAACGCACTCGCACCGAGAGGGAGGGAGGAAGGTCTCGCCAATAAATAGGAGGGCAGGTCTGGGAGTGGGGGAGCAGGATACAGTGCGGGTCTCTTCGCCTTGCTGCTGCTGCTGTTACCTTTGATTATTTAGCCTTTGCTCTTGCGACACCCAGTGAATACATTTATTTTCTTGCCCGTGTTTCTAACGGAAAACAAGGGAGGGGGGCCGCCGGGGAAGGGGAGGCGTCCGCGGCTGCAGAAACCCCCGAATGCAATCAAAACCCGAGCATAATAAATCCTTGGGGCGAGCAAGAGCCTTCTCCCTTCACCTAGACCATAATCCTGGATCAGCCTTTGCAGAGGAGGCAGAGCCGCGATCCCAGGCTCCCGCACACGCCAGTCCTGCCCGTGCCGCCGCACAACAATACACACACACACACACACACACTCACACACACACACAAATCAGAAACACCGGCCGACCCACCAGCCCTGCCTACTGCACAGCCTCCGCTCAGCAAACATCCACCCGGGGACCTTCCATCCGCGCCGGAGCCCGGAGCCGCCCGTCCTGCGCCGCCTCCTGCTCCCCCTCCGCCGCCGCCAAGGCCGAAGACCCAGCGGAGCGACCCCCGCGCATGGGGTGGGGGGGATCGGGAGGGGGGCGACGGCAGCGGAGCAGGGCCCCGCGGGTCTCGGCGGGCTCCGGCTTGGGCGGCCGCCGCCCTGGCGATGGGCAGAGCCGCCGCCGCCTCCTCCCGCCTCCCTCCCGCC
>JAOXNO010000024.1:29250652-29263635 GCA_028565335.1 Limnodromus scolopaceus | reverse complement strand
GCCGGGCCCGCCCCGCCCGGCCCGGCCCGGCCCGGCCCGCGGCCGCCCTTCCCCCGGCCGGGAGACGCGGTCCGGCTTGGCCCGGCCCGGGTTGGGGGCAGAAAGCGCCTGTGGAATGTCTGTCGCCCCGTGGCGGTGGGTGGCCGCCAGCCCCTTTGTCTGCTGCGGGTCACCTGGCCCGGAGGAACCGGCCCGAGCCCGCCCCACCTCTGCCCCTTCGGCGCCCAGCGCTTCCCCGCCGGCCCCGGCTGAGAGGGGGGCACCGCGGGTCGCCAGCCGCCACTGCCCTGCCAGGGTACTGAAATGGGAAAAAAAATCTTCCGAAAGGGTAAAAGGGCGTGCTCGCTATGTTACTGAACGTTACCTACACGTCATGTAAGATTTCAGTCCTTTTCATCACCGTGGTACCCAACACTGTATTAGATAACCGGGAAACTATACGCAGCTTGGCTTTTCTCCTCCTCAGAACAAGCATACACAGGATCTAGATGGTTTCCTTTGGTGAAAATCACTACCGCCCTATTTATTTTTAGTTACTGTTTTTGCCAGTCTTTTGTGAGAAAGTCATTGGAAACGGGATGGGCTTTAGCCTTCGAGGGGATTTGAATTCACCCTAATACCATAGGAGGAACTGAGGGCCAGTGCTGGCACCCGGGAGGGTGGCTGGGGTGCTTCGAAGGTTCAGACAACATAAAAAAGGAGAAACTCGATTGCGTGGATCCAGTCGAGTAAGGACATAAAAAGATGAGCACCCAGTCCTTGATCTGGACCTGATTTTCCTGACTGGAGAGCCAAGAACAGATAATTATGGATTTCTATGGGTAATGGCGCAGGAGGCAGGTGTTATATTTGGAGCTGATGAAATAGCTCCAGTATCTGTGCTTCCAGAGTAGTTTCCAGATAGAAGATACTGTGCTAATGAAGCCTAAGGGTCATGAGAGCATTCACGTCAATGGAAGAAAGACTTTTTGGTGCCTGTTGCCACTTAATCTACCAGTCAAAGTAGAAGTATAGCAAAAATCTCCATGTTCATTATCATTTTGACAGTTCCCAAGCAGAATCATTTGGTACAAAGCTGTGATATGGAGCCAATTACAGGAAATGTCTTCCTTCACAATTCAGCCTTTTCTGGGCTCACAGCAGTCATGACACATCTAATGCTGTTAGTTCTGTAGAGGACTGTACTTGCAGGCCCCACCAGAAATATAAAAATCACTTACTCCTTTCCTCCCACCCCCATTATAGCACATATCGTACTATATATTAAGCTATATGGTCTTACATTAGTGTGTCAGAAGGAACTCTATAATTAAATCTTTCCTCTGGATGTGTTTTTGTTGTTTCTCGATAGTGGTAATGTAAACACTATGCTCCATTTCCTTGGATATAGGAAAACACAAAAGCCGAAGTGATACACTGTTTCATTTTTTCTGTTTATTTTTAAGAGCCCTGCAACCACCTGTACTCCGAATGCCCAAGGTAAGATTTAAGTAAACACAGTCTCCATGGTGAGTTTAATGACCTAGCATCTCTGTGAGATCATAGACGCGTACTGCAAAAGTCTTGAATAAATACAGACAATATTAACACAGCATACAATATAATAGAAATAAACCTTGTATTTGGCTAATCACATACACAATCTACTGCATACATAGCTGGGCTCTGATATCTAATTTGAGCCATCTGCACTTTTCCATGTGCTGAAGCAAGCTAAGGTTTGGTTTCACAAATCATTTTTTCTAAGGAGACTGCCTGCATGAGTAAAGATTTACAAGCTCACTTGGGATCACACAGCTCAAGCCTTACACCGCTTAGGAAAACACACATACCTTGCACTGTTTTATTTTTTATTATTATTATACTTTGGGAAAGCGTGTTTATGTCAAGACTGAACTTTTAACACTAAGGAGTTATTAACCTACCAAAAGACCCGGAACAATATTCTTAAAATCCAGTAACTCAGGTACATTGAGCAACATTACAATAAGCATTGTAAAATGCTTTGTAAAATGCATTGTAAAATGCTAACTGCAAAATTCATCTGAAAAATTGGCTCAGTGGTCTCAAAAATTCTAAGTAATAGACAGGAAGGAACATTCAAACTCTAAGTACCGTTTTCTACTTGAAAGGTTACACAATATTTGTTTGCTTGTGTTTTCTTTTCTGTTCTCTTGCTATGGGTTGGGAAGGATTCAGTTCTTTAAGAGTTGAAGAGCAAATGCTATTCCTTGTATTTCTCACAGGAGGGTCAGGAGAGGAAGGTATAGCACATGCAATATTTCTCCTGCAGCAAGGCAATAAGAAGCGCTCCAGATGCAATTCTGTACTCTGTTACAAAGGCTACAGCAGAGTAGGAAACCATGCCCTGTAGTTATTATGCTTTAGGTATTCTTCTTATTGTGGTATTTTTTTCAGAAGGACATGGGGAGGCTACAGGGTACACAGACTCAGGACTGGTTAAGGAGACCTATCAACTCTGCGGAAGTAACTTTTGCTGGTAGAAGTCCCTCTGCTCAGCCCTCTGAGGCCAAATTTGACATAGCTTGTGTCAGGACTGCTCCTGGCGTACGCCACTCACCTGCGGGAGCATCTGCACGTTGGTGCTTTGATTCTCAATTAGTATTGCTGCAGTCTGACTGATTACTTGACAGACCACTGCATGGTTAGAGTGTCCTGTAACGAAAAAGACCCCCGAGGGACCATAAAAGCACAGCTTATTTCCATCAGCATCTATTTGCATTTTTACTTTAGCAAACGGAATACATCAAACTGATAACGGACAGCAGGAATGGCAATACCCGCACACAGTCATCTGCAGACAGCAGCCTTCCAAGAGACAGATTTACTCCCGCAAATGCCTCTCGGGCTGCGCCTCCCCTGTTTCACGTAGAGTGGCAGTGGCAGTGGCAGTGGCAGGGAGGGACGAGCAAGCTGCCGGCAGCCTGTTACCTTGAGTCAGCCCCTGACCTTTCCCTGGCCTGCGAATCCTCAATAGCTCTGTGGAGAAACAGCACTATCTGGTGGAGGGAGCGTGTAAAGTCTTTCCAGGACTCGCAACGGGCTTTATTAAATTATTAGAGACACAATTGCAACTGTTTTTGTGTTGTGCTTGCCCAGATAGTTTGACTGGATTTTCAAGAGGTTGTTTTGGAGGGTTTTTTGCGTTTTTTGTTTGTTTGTTTTTTTACAGTCCAAGTGGCAGGGGAATATATCTGGCTCAGTCTTTTCAAAACCAGTACTTATATCAGTTTCTAGTGCTTTCCTGAAGAACCGCCTTGAGAAATGTCAGAATATTTTCAGGCTTTTCCAAGTACAGCAACATGAAAGAACAAGTGGAGATTTTGTGTTGTTTTATTTTTAAAGGAGTGTCATTTCTTGAAGTTATACTAAACAGACGCACAAGGAATAAAATCAGGCTTGCATGCAAGGAGAGATTTTCAGAAACATCTCTATGTCAAAAATGAAATAAAAGCCAGAACCCAAGTTATAAACCTCGTGAAATTTGAGGAACTTTGGCTCTGAATCCACACTGGACTTGAACATATTCCAAGCATCATGTGTGTGAAGATGTTCACTAGTATGAGTACATCCACTGAATTCCTTTGAACTTAATGGATATGCTTACACATGTGCAATAGCTGAATGTTAGTGGGCAAGAGATCCTGACAAGAGAGCAAAGATTGCTGGTGAATGCTGACTGTCTTTGAAAGTCAAATTATTATTTAGATACCTAATTTTGGACACATGGTTATGAAAAGAAAGCATCCCGAAGAGCATTTTGACTCCTGTCATGCTGCAAATGGTCTTTAGGGTCTACCAATAGCTAATTCATCTTTTCTAAAGATGAAGAAAAGACTGAGTCTCGTTGAGCTTGGTCCAACCTCCAACTCCATTCCAAGGTTTCCCTTGTGTCCAGCCAAATTCTTACTAATTTATTCTTCACTCACAAAGCATATACCTGAGGAAGTTACTTAGGGTACTCCTAACGTTTTCTGTGAAATGTCTCAGCAAAAGAGATCTTGTCAATGTCAATGTGTGATTAATTAGCTCTCTAACTCTCTCTAGTTTAACTATACTTTTGGTACTCTTCCCAACCTCTTTTAAAAGAACATACTGAACTCTGCCTCAGTTTGTTAGCTTTCAATGGGAATAAATCTCTCAGAATACATCTGTATTGCAACTGACATGGGACTGTGGGATTTACAGCTTTACAGTACCTGGTTCTGGCAGGCATAGTGACATGGTGACTTCAGTGCTCTGTCTACCAGCCAGCCTGATCTCAGGTATGCACCTGGTTTGCTAGCCAAGACCGAAACCCATGATATCATACCTTCCTAGCAGTTCTTATCTGAGCTAGATAGATTAGAGCCAGTTCAAGCATATCTGCATGTGCTACAAAAACATACCACCAGTTGTAGGACATACACTTAGGTCACATCTAGGCTGCAGACTTCTGGCTCAGTTAGGCAGGACTGTAGAGCAGATTGATCCCAGACAAACACAACTGTGCCAGGGACTCTCACAATTGTGGATTTTTTTCTTATTATTATTTTCTTTCTTGTGGATGGTGATTTGATTATAGTGATATAAAAAGCTTTAGCACTGTACATCTCTCTGGAAAAATATAGTGGTATTTCTATACTGGTAATATATTCCAAATATATAAATAGGCACCCAGTTGGTCAAATACATGTATTTTCTCAGCCTTCACATATAGCTTTCCTGGCTGGCAGCATTCACTGGGGGTTTGCCATTCGCAGGATCGCTGCTATTCTAGATGGGGAGTTGCTGGAGAAACTTGTGGAAGGTAAAAGTCAGAGCTGATCCGTTCTTGGTTTATCAGCCCTCATCTAGAGAATTTACAACAGGGAAACTTGGGCAGGGAAACTTGCAGTTAAGTGGCGTTGCTCAGGACTATAATAGGGGCCTGTTGATAATTCAGACTCAATGATCAGATTGTCCTTGCTGAGAGTAAGTTTGGGACAGAATGACAAGGAGAGAATTCTGGAATGGATCAGGCTGCAAGAGAGACCCCCTGCCCTAGATAAGCCTCTTCACGTGCATGGAATGAGTCTTGGAAGAAGTGTTTTTCTAAAGGTACAGTTCACTCTCCATATCAGGACCAGAAAAGGATAGGAATGTGAACTTCAGTCTTGCCTTTTCAGGCTGGTGCTTTCTTGAGCAGTACACATGAAAAAACCAAGCATATATGCTACATCAATGACTGATTTTGTATTTTTTCAGAAAAACATAACAACCCATAACCAAACCAATCATGCAGAGTAAGTAAGGAAAAGGACAGGTCCTTTTCATTCCTTTCTTCTCTACCAGCTAAGCAGTTTCAGGCAAGGAGCAAGCATTGTCTAGTGCTAAATGGAATTCCTTTCATCATAAGAAAGGTGGTTCTCGGCTTGTCACAATTGTCACAGCCCCCTGAGGCTGGACACCCAATGTATTTTGGGATCAGTTGCCATTTACCCATATGCCTGTTGGCTTTTGTTCTTTCTATTTCTCTCCATAGAATACCACAGTATTGTTGCAACTGGAAACTTTCCCCTTTTGAGGTGGACTTCCCCAAAAGAAACTCTCTGAGTGGACCTGAGTGTACTTGCCTCCAGGAAACGGAATTGACTCTCCACTTCCTCATAACCTACAGGAGTGCATACAGCACACCAGAAAAACAGGCTAGAAAGGCCTACTGCTCTGCTGACCTATTTAGTGTGAGTACATCAGAAGAAATTTAAAAAATAAGGGAAGCTCTGGGTCAGGGCAACTTGCTATTTGTGTGCCTAGCTATCACTGGATGCAGTAAGGCTCCTGAGAAGAGTGCCAGGGTATATGCACTTAAATAAAGCATAGCTAGGATTTGTCTTACAGTCTTAACCAGAGCCCTGTACAGGGTTTGGAGCATCTGTCACCGTTACATGTGACACTCAAAGGTAAACTCATTTCACAGTTGATAAGCTGCAGCGGAGTAATAAACGTGCCAAAGCTGTAGCTATCATTACCAGCTTCTGCTAATTTTTTGGATGATTTTAAATTATGCATCAGTTCAGTGGTATCAATTAAATATAAACAGAACATGCTTTACAAAAGGTATTATCACCACTTTACAGAGAGGAGGACTGAGAAAGAGAATGATTAAAGGGCTAAATTTTAGAAGTGTCTCTACATTTTGAGTGCTTTAATTGTAAAATATCTGACTAGAGATATTTTAGGTATCTCAAGTTAAGTGGGCAGGTTTGAGAATTTAGTCCTAATCACCTGCTTAAAATCACATATAAAGTCATTAACCATCATTAATAAAACCTGTATCTCATGATTCCTCCAGCCCTCCTCCAGCCTTTTCCCACTGTAGTAGTCAAAAACTTTTTAAAATTGAGAAACTAAGGCAGAATAAAGAAATGACATAATGATTTACAGTATTGCCTCTGAAGACATGTAGGACATGCTGAGCTATGTTTTCTACCTGGCTTCATTAAGTAGCTATGATGATGGCCAAAGCATAACACTGTGTGTTATGCTGCATAACAGCAGCATAACACAGTGTTATGTGCATAACACCATATAATCTGAAATGTCAGGATTTGAGACTCTTCAGTAGATTTATTCCTGAATATCTTTGCAGAACTGAAATCTAGCACCTAGCTACATAAGGACATAATATTTATGTCTTTTAAGTGGCTAAAGCCAAGTTTCATTTCCTAGTATAGTCACCAGTTTCAACTCTTTTAAGACCTGGGCAGACCAGCAATGTTTTTTGCTCTGACATACTTCACATAAGGGAAGGAAGAGAATCAATGCTGGGATAAAACTTTTGAGGTGTGGAGTGACAGAGACATCTTTTCCCACGTGGTGATGTCTAATGGGCCTCTACTGGCAAACACAGAATAGAAAACTGTTGACCGCTAAACTAACATGACTCACGACTTTAGAATTCACAAACGGAATAAAGACAGAAAGGTCACAATTACTCCTCCATAGTTTATTTTACTTTTCTTTCTCCTTTTTATGTTTGTGGATGTGGTTGTAAGTTTTTCATACCCCATTTTTCTTCAGCAATTACATGCCTGCAACATACCCACCTCACTATCTGTCCAGCTAAAAGCATAATTTTTTTTCTTAGTCTTTTCTACACTGGATTGTGGAAGCAATAACTCAATAATGCAAAGAATTTCTTCCTTCAGTGTAATCCCAGTTTCTTCTAACACAGCACAAGAGGGGCAGAAAGTAAAGGATGAGATCCTGCAAAGTAGAACATTTGCAGCAAGACAGGGCTTGATCCTCTCCCATCACATACAGGTATAGGGAACTTCGGAGCCCGAGCAGAGCACTGCAGGTCTGAATTAGTACTACTGAATTAGTAATTATATCTCTGTAACCTCATACCTTTCTACAAAACTTTCACATATCTATCCTCAAAGCACCCCCTTGATATTCGCATTTTCATTTTAGGATTTGGTACCTATTCTGTAAAGGCAAAGAAAAATTTGTATTTGATCTAATTATAAAAACATGTTTTCTTTCTTATGAAAATCAAAGAAAACAACAGGTTTGGGTTTTATTTTGTTTAAATACATTCAAAAATAAGCCTTAATTTATCTATTTTTACCAGATAACTTCCAAGAGACATCCTTTTGCTCTCTCTTTACCATAAATATTTCTGCTTTTGGACATATCAAGCATTTGGGGGCAAAAAGAAAAAAGCAATAGCATAGACTACAGATATTCAATATCTGAAACAAATCTACCTCTCAACTGAAACTAAGCCATCATGGAATTTGAAGTCTTCCTATGAAAATAAAACTTTTGGGGTTTGGGTGTGTTTTTTTAGGGAAAACAAGCACTCCAAAATAAATGCATGACAGCTGAGTGCCTTCATCTAAACCTGATACAATTATGTCAGTTACTTCTTGTTATCTGAATTTAAGCAAACTAATAGGGAGGTACTTGCTGTAATGTTGCTCTTGTAAAGTCAAACAGGTAACTGATCCAAAGGAATCAAATGTAGGGCTGCTGACTCCTAACAAATCCAAAATAGGACAAGTTACATGAATTATTTTTTCCAGGTAGGCTGAATGTTAATTAAAATGTTTAAATTAGATTAGTTACAGTGTTTCTTTGAAAAAATAGATCAAATATTAATAAAGCCATTGTGCATTTTTTTTTTGTTCTGGCCATAACTGTCAAAATAATTTGATGAAAATGTATGTCATAATCATAAGAGCATGGCATTTTTCTGAAATGCTATTAATGAAAAATGTTTCCCATCTCTAATACTAATATAACTGAAGGAGTCCCTTGGGAGATCCTCAGCATCCAAGGTGTTAGCATTCTGAGTCTGGGGAACCTGGTGCCCTTCACCCACCCTTAGCAGAAGTGAAAGATATTCACTCCATCTAGAGGACTAGATGTGATACTTTAAAAAGTAGCATAGAAAACATACTAACATTTCTGCTTTTGAATTACTCTATACTATTCTTGTAGGTACCACAGTCCCTACACCATCTAATTCTCAACAAAATAAATTATTAAAAGTATATGTTCATTCAGATCATCTAATACATCATTGTTTCACCTTTGTTTCCCCCCATTTATTTGTTTTAATCTGTTTGTTTATACTGACATTAACATATCTTTGTATCTCCTTCAAAGTAATGAGATTTCTGTTTTGTGCTCTTCTGCTCCAGTTTGTATTTGATTTTTTTACACTACATTTAGCCCGGAGAGAAATGTTGACACTTTATTTATTAGGATAAAAACTTATTTATAATTTATAGGAGCACTGCTCTTTTATGTACCTCTTCCTCCAACATATGAAGGTAGCTGACACTTGCTCCAAAATACAGAAAGCTGCAATCTGCACCAAGGAGTTATAGGGGAGAGAGGAAGAAAAGGAAGGATAGCAATCAGGTTAAAAACTGTAATGTAGCTTTATAATTAGTAAGTATTTAGTATCAGAGAAAGAGCTATTATCTGGTATAATCAAAGTAGAATTTAATCTATAATTCTAACATATTTTTCCAAGTCTGTGCTGATATATTTATAACTTTACAAAATACTTCTTTTGGACTGAAACTGTTCTGGTTTTGCCTAATCTTCTTTATACAAAAGTTTGAGTAATGTCATTCCAAACATTTCTAAGTTATGTGTGGATTAATAACATAACCTTTTTCAGATGTTTCAGTAGCATATTTTATGCCTGAATATTTCAATAAGGGTAGAAGACAGTAACTTCACACCTAGTTTGTTTTGGGCTGGGTTTTTTTTATTATTTTGTTGTGATCTAAGAAATGCCAACCCTGGAAAAATGAGTACGATTTCAAAGTTATGAGTCTTAAATGAGCCATTCTCCTTAAAAAGACTTTGTCTAGGTTTCTTTTTCTTCTGTCCTGGGTTGAGAGACACAGGACTAACTTTTCTTCTAATGCTGGGGAAAATTGCACTTTTAGAAGACTCTAGTGTCTGAATTCATTAAAATATTTACTGTATAGGGATGCAAGATTAGTGTTTTCAAGCCTTGCCAGGTGCAGGGACGAGGAGGAGCAAGGCCTGGGCATTTGACCCAGGCTGGCCAACAGGATTATTTCATACCATCAGCATCACGTTCAATATAAATTTTAAAAGTTTGCTGCGTAGCTCTCTCTCCCTTGATGGTGGCTGTCCAGACAACTCCTTGCCCTGGTACTGGACCCCTGAGGCCTTCCCTTCTTCCTGAAGCCGTTGCACTCTCAGTGTCTGACATTTGCTGTCCCCCGCTGGGAGTGCACAGCTTCCTACTGATAAAATTGGCTGAGTATAATTCTTGTATATCTTATATCAGTATCAGGATTAATACTGGTTCTTTAGTATTATTGTTAAGTATTTAGTCTTAGTCTGTTAAACTTATTTATATTTCCACGCTCGCGTTTCTTTGTGTTCCCCAATTCTCCTTTCCGGGTGGGGAGGGGTCATCAGGTGATACTAATTGTCTAAACAACAACAGACTGTTATGGGTTTTCTCAAACCATAACAGGTGACCATTGTGATTTGGATGTATTATTTAGAGAATATTATTTTGAAACTCCCACTCTTTAAAAAAGTCCCTTTAAGATGGCAGTTATAGGTAGTAAAATAGATAAATTGCTAGTTATAGGTAGTAAAATAGATAAATTGCTAGAAGATCAGAACTGGTGTATCTTAATAAATGTGTGATCAATCTTTGAAAGGGAAGGTGATATTAAATAGTTTGAATACCATGCTGCTATAGGAAGAGACACTGGTTAAATAGCTTTGAAGGTAAATTTACAGTGATCTCTACCATTCATTGAAGGAGAAGGGTTATTGCCCGTAAACTGCAGGGGTTTTGCTTACTACTGCTGGTAAAACTAGAAAGCCAGCTCATCCTTTATATCTTTTATTGGTAGGGATTTAACGTTCACATTGTGAGCATTATTGAGGGCACCTACATAAGAGTTTGAAAGTCCCTTATTTTCTCTTCTCTAATTGTCATCATTTAGACAAAGCTGGTTTTGCATGTGGACCTTCTGGAAAGAATACAAGTCTATGCTTATAAAATGCCTTTCACTAATTTGGTCTTTACTGTTGTTTCTATTATTATTATCATAAGATCTAGGAGCTGCTGTGATGGAGCGGGATGCTACCAAGCTGTAGGCAGAAGAAAAGCGGGGTGGTGTTATGCACATTTGTAGGTGTCCCAGTAAAGGAGAGTTTTGAGTCTGAAGCCCAATGGGCAGATGGGGACACGTCTCCATGGAACTCCTAGGCATAAGGGCAGCATAGGAAAAACACTTCTGTACTTGAATTAAAATATAAGAAAGGAGTTTGGCCTGCTTCTAAGAGTTGGTGATCAGAGAAGGGTGTTGACATCTTGTTAGGAAGGAGCCATTGTAGGCAGAGTGGGGATGGGCTGCGTAGGAACCTGAAAGTGAAAATCAACAGCATGAATTTACTGGAGCAGGAATAAATGAGAGCATCCAGTATGTTGTTTTAGGCAAAAAAACCTACACAATTCCTTACAACATTCTGAATGAACAGGGGTGATGCAGGCATACATCTGTCATAACCAGAAAAGCAGGCTGATGCTCCATTGTATCTTGGACAGGCTGTGATTGAAGATTTCACTGCTGAAAAAATCAGCAAGACAAACTCTGAAGATAATTCAGAGTATAAGATGAAGCCTGTGTTATTAAACCTGACAGTACTGTGACAAGAAAGCAGATAACAAGAAAGATTCACTATGGGAAACAAAATCATATTAACTTGTTTGTTTTGTCTCTTTGTATTTGAATACATTTGCAGCAATTCAACATCAGCTCCCCCAAAAATGCAGATATTTGTGTTCTCAATTTGTTGTCAAACAAAATGACATCAGGTAACAACCCATACTTTGACAGTGTTGCTTCAGTAACAGCAGTAATAAAGGCTGTTGATGGTCAATAACTCAGTGTCCCAACAGTATCCCAGTCATACCCATGATACCAAAGAGCACTCCCATTACTCCCCTTTGCCCTCTTCCCTGTGGCCCGGCTCCACTGCTCTGTAGTTTTGTTTTCTTCCTCCCTTTCCTCTCCCAGAGGCACAGTGAGATAATGCATGGCTGCTCCAGTGGAGAACAGAGGAAAATAGGGATACAAGATGCCTGAGTTTCCTGCCCCTATAGCTCTGGAGATCTGGAAGACAAGCATGCCCTCGTGCCAGCCTGGGCTGCGCACCAGCAGGCATGGTCTCACAAGCCCATCAGATGGGCTCAGGAGTGAGCAGTTAATAGTCAGAGAGAAAGAGCCCAAGGGCCCTAAAGTTTCATAGCCCATGTCTTGAAGACTTTGTAGTGTCCTGGTAATTGGTAGGTTCATGATATAGTTTTGCATTAGTGCAATAAATATCCAAATGCTGTCATCCACTCTAAGTATCAGTAGTAAATATAGTCTGGGCTCTGCCTCTCATGCTTTCTATGTAGAACTGTTACTTTAGCACCACTTTTCACCCATCCAAGGAAAGTTGTATGGTCAAGCTACTAGTTTACTACAAACTGCTTAAATGGATGCTTACTATAGGATAGGTTATTATCAGAAAGAGCTGTGTCAGGGAAATTGTATCTAGCAAAAATTGTTTTCATATGTGTGATCACCAGTTTCACATAGAAAGGCTAGCACAGGGATCTGAAGTACTAATGTAAGCATACATTATCTTTCACTTGTAGATCATGCACAAACTCTTCTGAGCTTCTTGTACTCCCTGTTTGCATGGTGGGAGTGCTGTGTGCAGACTTTGTTGTTTATGGTGAAGCTTTGCCATCAGAGACCAGTATGATCAATCTCCTTTGTGTACCTAGACAGATCTCTTCTGCCCAGTTCTTTTAGAAATGCTTCTCTAGAAAGTGTCTCTGTGAAAAAAAGTTAACTGGGAGGTTGAAAGAGGAACAGAAAAATACAGGTCCCAGTAATTTGCCCTTGAAAAGAGGTACTGAGTGAGTTTCCTGTAGAGTTTGGAAAGGCCCTCCATAGAATTAAATAAATTTTGGGTTGCCCTCCTAAGAGATTTTTGGGAAGCTGTCTTGTAAAGCAGAAGGGTATGGGCAGGTATGTTGACCAGCTGTTTGAGGGACAATTCTAGAAAACATTCCTATCCAGGACAATTCCCAGGAACATGTTTAATTTCAATCATGCGGTATAAATCAATTCTGTATTTCCCATCTGTTGAAGATGAAGCAAATTTGCCTTTCCGTTGCAGTAATTGCACCCTTCCAGTGCTGTAACTCGCTGCTGCTTAGTCACCTCTATCTTCAGCTGAAGCTCCCTGAACTCACT
Organism: Limnodromus scolopaceus; assembly: GCA_028565335.1. NCBI lineage: Eukaryota > Metazoa > Chordata > Aves > Charadriiformes > Scolopacidae > Limnodromus > Limnodromus scolopaceus. Next base: position 29,250,823 of record JAOXNO010000024.1, on the reverse strand, counting down.
TATAGAATCATAGAATCATATGGGGTTGGAAAGGACCTCTAGAGATCATCTAGTCCAACCCCCCCGCCAGAGTGGGTCTACCTAGAGCACGTTACACAGGAACTTGTCCGGGCAGGTTTTGAATGTCTCCAGAGAAGGAGACTCCACCACCTCTCTGGGCAGCCTGTTCCA